>PYHX02000158.1:58103218-58263218 GCA_004302925.2 Cochliomyia hominivorax
CTAAAGCCCATTTAGGCAATGAGGGCAAATATCATTGTCATGCCGTAAATGAGTTGGGTATCGGTAAAATGGCCACAATTGTATTGGAAATCCATCAACCTCCTCAGTTTTTAGCCAAACTACAACAGCACATGACCCGTCGTGTTTCCGATACCGAATATACTGTCACATGTAGTGCTAAAGGTAAACCAGCTCCCACAGTGAAGTGGTTAAAAGATGGCGTAGAGATATTGCCCGAGTTAAATTTATACGAAGTTGTGACAAATCCCGATCAAGGTCCTAATGGCATGGTTACCGTTCAAAGTATGTTAAAATTCCACGGAAAAGCTAGACCTAACAGCAATCAGTTGGTGCCTGGTGATAGAGGTCTTTATACATGTTTGTACGAAAATGAAGTTAACTCAGCAAACTCCAGCATGCAGTTACGCATTGAACATGAACCCATCGTTTTACATCAATACAATAAAGTGGCTTTTGATATAAGAGAAACTGCAGAAGTTGTTTGTAAAGTACAAGCTTATCCCAAACCAGAATTCCAATGGCAATTCGGCAACAATCCTTCACCTTTGACAATGTCTTCAGATGGTCATTACGAAATCAGCGCCACTACTGATAACAATGATATTTATACCTCGGTCCTACGCATAAACTCCTTGACACATGCAGATTATGGCGAATACACTTGTCGTGTTGTCAACTCATTGAACACTATCAGAGCTCCCATACGCTTGCAACAGAAAGGTTCCCCTGAAAAACCCACCAATACACGTGCCATTGATATTGGCTCTAATTATGTCACTTTGGCTTGGGATCCTGGTTTCGATGGTGGTATTAGCAACACTAAATTCTTTGTCAGCTACAGACGTGTACCTATGCCCAAGGAGGAACAATTAATACCAGATTGTGCTACATTGGCTACCAGTAATACTGAATGGATGGAATTTGATTGTCATCGTGATAATCCCTGTAAAGTAACCCCATTGGATCAACATCAAAGTTATGCTTTCAAAGTAAATGCTTTGAATACAAAAGGCAACTCTCCCTATTCGAATGATATATTAACCACAACAAAAGTAAGCAAGATACCAACTCCTTTGCATGTTACTTATGATCCCAATTCCCGCACCTTGGGTATAAATGTTGGAGCTACATGTTTATCTTTAATAGCTGTTGTGGAATCTATGGTGAATAGTGATACACCTATGGCTGCTTGGGAAGTTATTGATCAAGTGAATCTACAATTGTCAGGCAATGGTCCCACTTTTAAAGAAACTGTGTTAGATCGATTGATAGCACCTCGCCGCAGCACAGCTGGTAGAGCTTTAGGTCATTCCAATAGTGAGGATGATGATGACGGTATGAATTCTTTGGCATTAGAAGGTGATAACAGGCCAACAGTGCGTGTGAAATTATGTCTTCGTTCGAATCACGAACACTGTGGTGAATACACAGATGCTGAAAGTAAGTTTCGCATGAAAGACAAAAAATAATTTTATTAATTTTATTTAATATTTATTGTCCATATTAAATATATATTATAATCCACATTTCAGTTGGACGCTCTTATATAGCCGAAGCATCTGCCTTGGCCACTCCCACCTTAATCGCTATTATTGTTTCGTGCATTGTATTTGCATTGTTTGTGGGTTTAATGTTAATGTTCTGTCGTTGCAAACGAAATCAGTCGAAAAAGAGTGCTGCTGCCAAGGATTACGAAATGGATTCTGTCCGTCCATCCATTGTTGCTGCTCAACAGAGTCAAGCACCACCACCTTACTATCCCGCAAGTGGTTTGGACAATAAGGCTCTTGAACATTCAATGGATTTGGCATTAAGTATGGAAGAAGAAAAGAGTGTCTTGTATGCAACCCAAAATGGTTACAGTTATCATCCCAGCACCGGTGTTGTTGGTGGTGGTGGAATTGGTATACCCGGTCATACGATACCCGGCAATGAATGTAAGTTCATAATAAACATTTTGTATATGGATATTTCTTTAGCGATAGAAACATAATTTGCCACTTTTTGTCATGTTCCGTTCGTCTTGTACTATTTTATTGACATTTTGTTAATTTATTGCATATTGTTCACGTTGTTTTGGTATGAATTTGTGCTGAAACAACAGTTTGACTGTTAATTGTTAAAAATCAAATTATATGTAACAACTGAAAGAGAAAAAAAAATAACAACAATAAATTGTAGAAAATCATTCATTCAGTGTCCTTTGTTTACACCTTATCCAAATGCCATTTATACCATCTGTCTTTAACTCATCCTACTCGTTTATTGGTAGGTTATTCATTTTAACTTTACGCACGCACGCCAAAGTGTACATATAGATCCGTTGTAGATATGGACGTGGGTGAATAATTTGTATATACATTTGATGATGACCGAATGGTCAACTTACAGTGCAAACAAAATCTGTGGTATAATTTTTTAAACAAATATTCTACTCCTCCTTTTTATTATTTCTCTCACCGCCACACTCCCGAACCCATTAGCACCTTTTTAAATGATTGGGTTGATTTTGTGGTTTTACGCATTCACAACAATATTATACAAATTCAAACAAGGTACAAGCACACCGCAACAATTCATTATTAATTGTTGCCATTGTTTATGGATCTGATACACAGGATTTGTGGCAATTCTCTCTTGTATTGCTTTTCTTATTGCTTTTCTTGTTATTGTTTCTTTGTTACTTAAATTCATGGGTTTCCTTCTGGTAATTTGACTTATGTATAATATAACATGTTTTTAGTCATTTTTCTATAAATGTGTTAAATATCAGAGATGTGGATTTTTTGTTTTACAATACCCTGTAACAGTAATTTCTACACATGGAAAAATCCATATACACTTGAAATTTAAGATTTAGTGGAATAAACGATTTCTGGTATATCGAGATAGAAATGCTAAAAAACGATTTCTGGTATATCGAGATAGAAATAAAAAATATTATATATCTATAGATATTTTTAAAATAAGAGATAATAATAAAATGCTTTCAGAAAATTGTATATACAGGGGTTATAACAAAACGTCAAAAGTCAATTATTGGAAAATTAAAAAGAAAATCTGACCAGATATTGTAAAGTTGAAAGCATACTGTTTTTAGAGAGATGTATATTGTTACACAGAGTATTTTGAACGATTCTCACAATTGCTTCAACTGGTGTAGAGTAATAACATGGTCTCTGGGGCATTTGTTTGTTCTTTTGTATAAATTTGTATTTATATTTAATTCTGCTCTTTCGGCTAAAGTTAGTTATAATTACAAAAATACAATAACAATTGCCAATAAACAAATCTAATTTTGTTTTCACTTTCAAGTAATTTCTTGGTTTAGCAATAATAATAATAATAATAATAATAATAATAATAATAATAATAATAATAATAATAATAATAATAATAATAATGATAATTATTATTATTTTTATTTTTATTGATTTTGGTGTGTAATTAAAATCTATAAAGTTAATAATTATTTCATGGAATTTCCATAGGTCACTTATGAATAAAACAAGAATCTGTTATAAACAATTGGAAAACAACAGAAAAGTTATTGTAAAACTTAAAGTTTTTGTATAAAAAACAAGTAAAAATGCTATATTCGGCTATGCCGAATCTTAAATACCCTCCACCACAAAATCGTGTAAAGTTAATACGTTAGGTTCCATAGATACACATACACTCACAAATGTATATAACACAGAAATATTTAATTAGTCATAAAATTAGTTACAATTCAGGCTATAAATTGAACTGCCTTTTTCTACCAAATTTCATTGAGCTCTGTTAATTTTTGTGGATGTGAGCAGACAAAGAGATTGACGAAAATCGACTGAGATTTTGACTTGATGCAAGAATATATACATTATGGGGTCTGAAATAATTCATTCTTAGCGTTACACACAGAATGACAAAGTTAATATTCTCTCTCTACCACTTGTACTGTGGAGCGTATAAAAACAAAAAATATGCTTTGTATAAGCTCAAAACTATTTTCCGGGAAGGGGTCTTATATGGGAGCTACAGCAAAATTTGGACCAAGATTGTTCATATTTACAATATACTTTGATTATAGTTAGAAAAATCATTGTGCTAAATTTTAATGGAATTGATCTTTATTTAAATGTTTTATAAGCTCTAATACGTTTTCCGGGAAATCCCTTTATAAGCGAGCTATAGGAAAATTTGGACCGATATTGGGCAAATTAATATAATATCTTCAGAACAGTTAGCAAAATAATTGTGTCGACATTCAATAGAATTGGTCTTTATTTACTCGGGAAGGGTCGTTATAATGGAGCTATATCTAAATATGGACCCATGTTAACAAAATGTATAACACATATTTATATGTTAATAAAATTTATAACATATATTTAAAATAGCTAGAAAATTAACTGTGTCAAATTTCAATAGAATTGGTTCAAATCTAAAAGTGTTATAAGCTGTAAATCATATTCCGGGAAGGGGCGTTATATGGGAGCTATATCAAAATATGGACCAATGTTAATAAAATTTATAACGTATATTAAGAATGGTTAAAAAATTAGTTGTGACAAATTTTAGTATATTATCTTAAAAATTGCGGCCCATATGACACAAAGAGTTTTAGGTGAGCAAAATTTTGCATATTATAGCCTATAACTTTTTTCCGGTTAATCAGATTTTGATAATTTTTTGCACGATGATGAAGCACGTGCAATTATATGCTAAAATTAATTTTTTGTTTAAGTCCAATTACATTTTTAGAAGAAATTATAAGAGTTCATTTTCGAAATTTTGAGGTTGTTTCAGATATCGGTCTATAACTTCCTTGCTTATAAACCGATATAGCTGGTTTTAAATAGCAAACTGCTTAGGACAATAACAAACAATGTGGCCAAGTTTTATTGAATTCGGTCAATTATTCTAGGCGTGAGAATGTTTCCAAAAGACAGACAGACAGACATAGCTAAATCGACTCAACTCAACTATATACATTGTTGGGTCTGAGATGATTCCTTCTTGGCGTTACATACAGAATGACAAACTTAATATACCCTCACCACTTGTGGTGGTGGAGGGTATAAAAATTACAAATACTTAATATTTTTGCTAAGACATTAATTTTTTTAGTATTTACAATTATATAATTTAGCTACGGTCAAAATAATAGCACCACATCCATCCGTCTTCTTTAATAACATCGAAAATAAGTTTATAAAAATAGTGAAGAAGAAACAAATACATTTCTATTCAAAACCATTCTTTAAAATTATTTTTTCCCGAATTATTGATGAAACGTGGTATCAAAATAATAGCACCACCCCATTTTAACTATAACAAAAGTCAAAAATAAATAATTGTTGTTAAAATTTTTAGTAGTATTTTATCGAATAGATCTTACTATTTATTTTTAGCAATTTGTTGTGTTTCCTTCGTAAGCCAAATATAGACCTTCCATTGAATTTACTACATTCTGGCACCTTTCCAGGATAAAAATTTTCAATGCCTACTCTGATGTGAACCAAAGATCGCTATTATTGGTCGATTTAATTAGCGATCCATTATTTTATACGTATGTATACTAACTATCGATTGGATTTACATCGAGTACTGGGCAGGCCATTTCATTACAGTGACTCGATAATTCTAAAATCCCGTTTTTAGTTATTTTGCTTCTATTTTTTGTTGTTGTAACAACTGGAACAATATCGTACATTTATCAATTCTAGTTCATGTTGTTGCTCAACTCCAGGCCTAGGAATCTGGCAACCTCGAATGGTTGTGTCCATAGATCTTCAGGACAAAGTGAGGGTGGATTGGACTGACATTTGATTAGACGTCGTGCAAGACTTAGGTTTGGGACGGCACGGTCAATACGTAACAAGAAGGTATTGAGCATATTGCTCCATCCCGTTCTCAGTTGTGAAAGAACTACTCTTGTTGATCGCGGTAAATTCTGTTCATTGTTTGCAATGGGCGGTAGGCGGCCTCCTAGCACGACATTCATACGGTAACTTGAAACCGCGGAATTTGAGGCGTCTCTGTGAATGTCGTTCAAAGCTGTCATATACGAATTCTGATCCAAAGGATCTTGCATATATCTTTGTATGCTATGTTCGTATGTACGAATATCCTTTCTTACATGCCTCGGCGGTAACTCCACATGTGTAATATTGAAGTTGGGATGTTTTCTCCGATGACATCCTAGAAGGAACTGCTTACTTAATATTTCTTTATGTTCCTTTATTGGAAAGATCTTTGTTTTCTCATGTAGGAGGTGAATTGAGGACATTTGTGTACAGCCCGTTATGGTTTTTAAGGGTGCATTTTGACAGCCAAAATTTTTTTTTTCACTTAGCGATGGTGTCCACACTGGAGCAGCATAATTCGCCACTGGCCGGCAAATCGTTTATATGTAGCCAATAAGGTTTCTTTATCCATACCCCAAGTACTACCGACTAAAGCCTTGAGGACCTTCTTTCTACTTCGCATTTTGTGCGTGATTGTAGTAGTATGTTTTAAGAAGTGAATAGGCTATCAATTGTAACTCCCAAAATGTTTGGGTGGTTAACTGTTGGAATTTGTACTCCATCGACAGTAATGCCCAAACTCATATTTATCTCTTTTGTCCAAGTGGTGAAGAGTGCTGCAGTTAATTTCGCTGGTGAAAGTTTCAAGTTTAGTGCAGTGTAGAAGTTGTGTATTTCGCTGAGATAACCATTTACCAAACCACATAGGGCATCAACTCTATGGCTCGCATCAGCAATTGTACAGTCGTCCGCATATGTAATCACGTCTACTCTGGGTGGATGCACTGTGAATTTCGAGAGGTAGAAATTATTCTTGGGGCCGGAAATGGTTTTGTTTGGAAACTTAATCGCAACCCTATCGTCCTTCTTCTTGGGATTAGAGAAAGATCGGACAGTCGACCACAATTTATTTACACTACTATTTAGGTTGCATTTGCTAAGATGATCTAACCATTTATTCCGCTTGTTCACATTACCAACCTGCTGATTTCAATGTTCAGCTTAGCAATCCTAGGATCGCTAGGGTTAGTATTGCAGATATCATCACGCAGGGAAGTTTGTTAACCTTTTTAACATCATTGCGAATTATTGGTTGGTGATAAATAGAACACACTTTTTGGATTTTCATGCAATTAAAAATAAAAATGCTTAGCAATTTATGCATGTGTTTTTAAACACAATAAATCCGAGTTGTGATGCAACCATAACATGATTCTCTTTTTGAAAATACTTGTGGTGCAACGACATAAGAAGCATAAATGATCAATATCATGCATTTCTTCAAAATTGGTGGATAAACGAGAGAGAAAGAAAAAATTGTAATACAAAATAGTTAGTTTTGTGAAATTGGTGAAGTAATTTTAATTTTTTTTAAGAAACTCTTTCTGCTGATACATGATCTTGACTTTACAAAATACAAAATTGTTTAAACAAGCCAATTTGTTCAGGACATGATGTTATTCATCTATTACACAAACATAACACAAACACTAAGAAAATGCATGTCTAGTAAAATCGTATCTGCTTTTCTTAGAGTATGTCAGCCGATACAAATTGTTGTCTATGTCTATTTAACAACGCCTGCTATTAGACGCCGGGCATTTAAAAAGAAATTCATAAAAAATTATTGTTAATAAAGTGTGTTCAAGAAATTCAGCAATTTTAAAGTTCCAAAAATAACTGAATGTAAAATCGTTTTTAGAATTTTTATCATTCCATATATCAATATCAACAATTATTTTCCATTATTAAAAAAACATTATTTTTCAAGTTTGTTTTAGCTTTATATGAATATGTATGAATTGACTTCAAAAATGATAACTCCCAAAAACATGACATAAAATAGTAAAATACAACTTCTTTAGCTTTCTTTTGCTAAATCTCCCTTCTTGAACTTTGTTTTGTTTCCCCGTCTTAAAGACTTTAAAAACCTCGAGGAAATAAGTGTCATTTTGTAGTTTCGTTGTTATCTTTTCTCTGCTTTTTATTTTAATTTTATTTAATCATATAATTAAGTAAAAAAAACATTAAAGAGGGAGAGAGAGATATTTGTTTGATATTGAAAAACTTCTTTGCCATATAAAAATAAAGTTTAAGAAAAGTAACTACTGTTTAATGACTTTTGTGGCAAGGACACTTGATTATAACATCATTTATTTAATAGACAACATTTCAGTTAAAATGATGTTAGAGTTTAAGTTTTCATTTATCGGTTACTTTAGCAACAATTAAGAAATTGAGCATGTAAAAGTTTTTACTTTTAATAGCTAATAAGCCTAAAAGTATTCTATAACAATATGCTAAGGGCTTTTATGTGCATGCCACAATTAGAGTTTGATGCAAACATTATTTTATAATTGCATATTTTCAGGAGTCAAAATCTTATTTTATAAACATTCCATTATATATAACTTAATACATGTTAATTAATTTATTGATTTTAATTTCTTAAAAATTATTTCATTAATTGTCCTTTAAAATTAATAAATAAATATTTTGTTGAATACAAGTTATATAAGTACATTGTTTTTGATCATGTAAAATGTTTTAATTCATTTTTTTTTTCGTTTCAACAATAAGAATAAATTCCAAAACATTAGTTTTTAATTCAATATATATTTACCAAACAATATTAGATGCAGAGAATGTAGTGGCCAATGGGATGTAAAGAGAATTGTAATTGTACCTTAAACAATAAATTCAAATCAAAATAAATGTATAATTTAATTTGATTTCATTTCATTCAAAGATTATGTATGAATTAAATTTAATGTTAAATATGTATTTACATTTTTTTTGATTGCTTGATTAGTAAATGTATTTTACAACAATTTTACAACAAGATATAAAGATAATATGTTTTTGTAAATTGTAAAATTTTGTAATTTATTATTTAAGTTAAATTCTCTGGAGTAAAAGAAGAGTAAAGAATTAAGTAAACTACCTGATTTCTGTGCACACTTTGTTAATTTGTTTATTTTTCTTTGTTTTGTTTGTTTTTAAGTAAAATTAAATGGAGGTGGAAGGTATTAATGTGATTGAGTCTAAGTTTGTTTGATGTTTACTTATTGTAACTTTCAACAGCATCTGAGATAGCAAGAGCAACAATAATAACAGCAGCAGATATATTAAAAAAAACTGCTGGTTTAGCAAATTGTCGCTTGTATGACTTTAAGTTCTGAACTAGATGCACAATTTCTGTTTTAGTTTTTTTGTGGTATATATATATATATATATATATATATATATATATATATATATATATATATATATATATATATATATATATATATATATATATATATATATATATATATATATATATATATATATATATATATATATATATAATTCGAAAAACAAATTATTTTTCCTGAAATGCAAAAATTCACTACTACTAAAGAATTTTTCCTTGATGAACGAAAATTTAAAGTTTCCTTAATATTTGGTAGGTTTTGGCAATTTTTTTAATTTTAGTTATTATTATTTTTTTTTTTTGTTGTTTTTTGTTCACTCAAGAAGAAGTTTCCAATTCGCAGTGGTTTGCTTCTTTAGAACTTGCAAATAATCCTAACATAATATAACACGTATGTTGTAGCTGTTTTTTTGATTTGGTTTGGTTTCTGCTACGTGTTGTACGTACCACTATAAGTGATTTTATGAGTGTATGTATGGTTGTTATGTGAATTTTCAAAAATGTTGTTGTTGCTTTTGCTGGTAGTGATGCTGGTGCTATTTTCCTGGTGGTAATGTTGGAGTGAGGTGTTGTTGTATGTTGTTTGTGTTTCTGTCAATGTTGCTGGTGGCACTACCATTATCATCATGCTGTTAACTCATATTGTTTGTTTTAGTTGATTATAATGGTTTTTAACGAAGTTTATTTTTATATGTTTTTTTCTTTTTTATTATCTTTTCTTTTTGCTCGTTGTGTGGGAAAAATAATCTTCAGTTTTAAGGGGAATAAAGAAGATATTTAATAAATATAATACAATGGAAGATGATCTTGACGTTTTTTGAGGCATTAACTTAAGCTTAATAAACTAATAATTGAATAATCAAAGTTAAAATGTAATTTTATTAGCAAATTTTAAAGACATTTTGAGGTGGTATATAATCTGACCATTAGTTCTAATTGCATTTAATTCAGGTTCTAAAGTTTATGTTTGGTATTGAGTATTTCCAATTGATTTCTCAACAACAAAAGCAGCAAAGGAGTTCTCTTAAAGTATTTTATTTAATTAATTTATTTATTTATTTATTTATTTTTTTTTTTTGTTTTAACACTTTTTATTCTTGTTCGTACAAAATCTTCACATAACACTTTTTATGTCATTTTGACTGCCACCAACTCCTATTGCGGGCTAATAACACCCAACGAAGTTTTAACAAGGAATACTGTATAATCGTCCTTCTTTTATATGACGTTTTCTGTTTGTTATCTAACTTCCGTTTACAATATGGCGGCGTTTTAATAGTAAACTTAAATGTTGAAGTAGTTTTTTCTCTTTGTGGTATATTTTTTGTTTTTGTATAAAAAAGGAAAATGAAAAATATTTTTTATTTTGGTTTTATTGTTGTGTTGCAAGGACATCTTTTTTCTTTATTGCTGTCACTTGCACGCTTTGTTATACTTGTTAAATCGCTGACTTAAATTTATTATGTTTTGTTGTTGTTATTCGATTCGATTTGTTTTAGGAAATCAACACAAAGACACTATATACTGAAATATATGTTTTTATTTTCTAGTAGTTCTAGTATTTCTTTTTTAAAGGTTGTTTAGTTTTTCTTTTCCTTTTTATTTATTCGTTTCTTGTTAAGTTTTTTACTCCAGCATTTGTTGAATGTTTGTTGTAAGAATTTTTTACCTTTCCTTTTTTTTCGTATCTTTCATTTCGCTTCTTGAATGTGGTCAAAATTAATTTATGGCTAAATGACATTTTACAATTAGGGTAATAAATCCATTTGGCTACAAAAGATTTTTAAAAAGCAGATGATTAAAAAATTTAAATCAAATATTTGAAATAAATTACCCATATTAAATGTTACAAATTGATTACAATTCACTTACTTGCATGCGATGTGTTTATTAAATTTTAAGTTGACTTTTTCGCCAAATTTTTCCTATAACTTTAATAACGGTAATGATGATAACAAATTTATTTATAAATTTTATACACAAAAAATTAGTACATATATTTTTGTAAAATTACAAATTCACACAATCATAAACACGTAAATTTGTTGATTTTGCAAGCAAAAATAAAATTATAAAAAATTTATTGTTTTAATAAATTCGATAATGCCGAATTTTAAATACCCTCCACCACACTTACATATTTTTCATATACTTATGCAAGCATACTAAAAATATTAAATCGTATACTTTTACCTATAATTTATTTCAAATTTTTATCTTCTTCATATTAATGAACGAGAAATAACAATTTTCAATTAAAATTCGATTTAGTTTTTAAATACAAAATAACAATTCACCACTGTGTTACATTGTTAGGGGGTATTAAAATCAAGGAATCTTATTGAAGTTTATCATAATTTGATCATTGCAAAAAGTTTATGACTTGTAAACGTATAGAAAGGAACTGATAACATAACGGTACTATAAGTGAAGTTAATTTGTTATAATTTGTGGTCAATATTTGTTATTGTAATAAAATTAAGTACAGAAAACATAATGTTTACACCAAATACTTCCTGAAAAAATTACAGTATAATCAGCACTGTAAAATAACATCGTGTAAGAAATAATTTTGAAAGTCATATATCATTTTGTTAATACTCGCATATAACATGTACAAGTATGACATATACACCCAAAATAAAAGCATTAGATTAGCAAAAAATGCAACACATCTAAAGTCATATGATAACCAATGTACAGGTTTATCCTTCGATAACGAATGGCATTTTCATTATTATTCGTTTTAAAAATTTGCCAATACTTCTATATTCTCTATTATCAGATATCAGTGTATATATCTTACAAAACATATATTTTCATAAAGTATTCATCAAATTCATGATATATGGTTGATTTACTACTAAAAGTTAATTCGAATTTCGTAAAAATCTTTATGGGATTCATAACACTTTTTACAAAAACCTCTTGAAGTAATTTTTTTCTGATTTCATTTTTGTTACTTTTTTATTATTATTATTATTTTTTTTTTTTTTTTTTTGTAAAACTATTTTCTAAATGAGAAAACTACATACCTTTGTAACTATTATTTAAGAAAATAAAAACTCTCAAAAGAAAACGGAAAAAAACTTAATAACAATAGGAGTGTATCTTTTATACCTGTTTAGCATAATACACGGTTATGAACCATTTTTATTTCTATTTTGTAAAAAGTGTAAAAACATTTGTGTAGCTACTTAACTTTTCTGTCAGAAAATTTTACCCAAGAGCTTTAAAGGAATTAAGAGTTATAAGATTTAATTTAAAATGATTCTTCAGTAACAACAATAAAAAACAATATTTATTAATCAGGTTCTTTAGCTTAAAAGTATTTATTAAATACTGAAATATAGATACAATTCAAGAATTGACTGACTGACTGACTGACTGACGTACCATATAGTTCTTATGGTAATCAACTTTAATTATGAATCTACATTTTAAAGAGCTGGCGTAAATGTTTATGTACATTTTTTACTTGTGTTTTTTTTTTTGTTAAAAAATATGTAAAAAATGCTTTTTAATTAAATTACAATGCCAACAGCAAAATACAAGCAGGCAACAGTTGTTATTGTAGTAGCTCCAGTAATAGTAGTAGTTACAGTCTGAAATATAATAGAGTGGCATTTGTAAAGTACTAGGGCAACATACATACATATATAAGTTTGAGGCATATAGCAAATTTAACTATAACACATGTTTCGGTTATGTGTGTATGTTGTATTCATTGAAAAGTACATAAACAAACCTTGTGAAATTTTATGTATATTTTTTATGTTCTTAATACAAATGTAAAATAATAAAAGACGAAACCACAATATTTTTTATTAATTTTGTGTATATTTTTAAGGAAAATAATAAAATGATAACCGGCGAAAAACATAAAAAACGCCTCGAAAAAAATCAGAAAAAAGACAACAAGCGAAAAAAAATTAAAATAAAATTTATTACTTAAAAACGACGTTTAGTGGTGATAAAAAAATCTATTTAGTTCAAAAAAATCTATTTAGTTAATTGAAATTTGTGTTGTTTAGGTGTTAATGTAGTAAAAATATATCATGTATTGCCTAAGTTTAGGGGCTCTTAAAGAGTTTGCTTTTAGAAGAAATTTACAAATACAACAGCAAAAGAGAGTGCTTTATTTCGTGGTAAGAGTCTAAGATACACTCCACCATATAATTTAGTACAACTTTTAAAGTAGAGTAAATTACTTGCAAAATGTATATTGTTTTGATAATAAAATTTGAAAAATTTTTGGCAATAACTTTATGGTTGTTCAATAATCATTTAGTTAAAATTAATTTTTTGTTCAAATTCGAACAATGTACGACCTTTAATTTATAATTTATTTTGAAGGTATAATTATTCAGATCGATAATACCCATATATATATATATATATATATATATATATATATATATATATATATATATATATATATATATATATATATATATATATATATATATATAACAAAACAGTCACTATATATATATATATATATATATATATATATATATATATATATATATATATATATATATATATATATATATATATATATATATATATATATATATATTTTTTTTTTCTATTTTTCTTTATCAAATTAAAACTTAAGGGAAAAGAAGCATCTATAAATGAACAAACTTTTTTCTTACTTTATTCTTGCTCAATTCTCATTTTAATTCAAAAAATATCTATGATAATTATAGAAAAAGAAATAAGTGAGGAAAACATTTTTTTATTTTTTCTTCTTATTTCAATTATTTTCAACTGAAAAAGAAATCGTTGGAACAAACTGTAACTTTAAAATAAAGAATTAAAGTTGATCTTCTGCATAAGACAAAGAGAAGATGAAGAAGGAAATAAAAAACAAAAATCGAATAAATAAATTAAATAAGAAAGCATAGAATTTGATAGTTAAAAGTAATATACTAATTAGTAAAAGCAACATTAATAAAGTTTTACTAACTTTTTCAACAGAAATAAATGAGCAAAGAATGTTTGTTAGTTGTTTTAACACAAATTTATTCATTTTAATTCATTTTTTATTTTATTCTATTTCAGGGGTTAATATGGGTTACATTGAAAACAACTATTCAAATTCAAACAATGGTGGCAGTGTGAATTCACAGGATTCGTTGTGGCAGGTGAAAATGTCCGGCGCTGCAGGCAATCAACAGAATATGATGCCAGTCTCTCACAATAACTATGTAGAACAACAAGCCACCTATGGATATGATCCATTGACACATGGAGGTTATGGTGGTGTAGATGATTATGCACCATATCCCCAGTTAACAGCAACACCCAGTCAACATGGTGATGAATATCATAATTTACGTAATAGCCAAAATCCATCTAGACAAGATTACTGCAGTGATCCCTATGCATCAGTGCAAAAGCCCAAAAAACGTGTTGACCAACATTTAGGTAAATTTATATCATTAAGTGTATCCAAGGAAATTCGTATAAATTTATATTTATTTGTATGACTACTACTATTGCAAGAGAAATCGTATGATATAAAAACTTATTATAGGATAATTTGATATTGTTTTGAAGTATAACATAGAGGATTCCTAGTATTTATTTTGGTATTTTAGTAGATAATTTATAAGAATTTTACTTTTGGTTAAATTATATTGACATTTCATAAGAAGAACATTAATGTTAATATAATAATGGTGTTGATGATGATACTGTTGCCCTTGTCATTTCTATTGTCACTTTCTGTCATTTTTCAACAATAACAAATATTATAGCTGGTACCTGTAAATAGATATATATGAGTATATCTATCTATTATAAATATTGGAAAAATATCTACACACAAAGTAACATACAATCAGATACATATTAAAGTTTATGTAGCAGACACATAAGGCCTTTAGCTTTTCAACAGCTGTAGTAATGATGATGATGATGACCATGACTCATCATCGGAAGTCGCAATATATGAAATAGTTTCAATAAATATGGTTGTTGTCAGTGTAGCTAAAGGGAAACATTAACTACGGCATCGTATAATACCAACGGCCTACAATTTGTGTTTAACCTCATTATTCATATATTACAATTGTTGATTGTCCTTATGGTAAGACTTGTAAAAGCCAATTACAGTTAACATAAATATTTACAAAACCACATACACATAAATATACCAAAATTTTATCACCATGAAATTTTTTTTAACCAACTGAGTCTGTTTAAAATAATAGACTCTATTCTTATAACGTTAATAACTCTCTGTTATCATTTACTTATTAAATAGATTAAAAATAGTAATAAAATTTAATTAAATAATTTTTATTACGAATATGATATGAACAAATTTTCAAGTTGTTTCAAGTTCCAGATTCATTGAACAAACACAAAGAAAATTATATTCAATTAGCAAACTTAACAGAAGTTTAGGAATAACAAATTTAATATCGAAAGGAGGTGAGGAAATTTATTGAAATATTTGTAAAAAGGAAAACACTGTTCGAACATAATTCGAGAGTAATTTAAAAAGATATCTGCAATGACATCTCTATCGTCAATTAAATATATCTTTTACCAAATTTCACATTATTGTCACAGAAGCAACGAGACATGATTTCGCTTCAAGGTTGGTGACTCTTTTGTTGCATATTCGTGAAAAACATTATTGTTTCCTCAAAATCAACTGGGCGAGCGTGCACAGAAGTTTCTACCTTATCCATTATGAATATTAATGCACATTTTCTCGATCGTTGATAAAACGTTGTAGAAATGAGTTTGGAAATGAGTTTGAATTAAATGTTATTTAACACTAGATTGCCGAGGGAAGTAAGTTAGATGTTTTATATTATTGATATCAGGAAATATGGAAAAATAAATTAGTTATTTTATATATAAGTAACGTTGTAGTAAATAATATTGCCATGTAGTCATTTTGACTGCTTTTGTTCAATATATCAACATTTCATTGACATTAGTGGTAAACATATAATTTTTCGTTTATAAATGAAATTGTTTATGGAGGAAAATATTTGCAAATAAATATTGAATGCAATTAAATTTATTAATTTTTATTTATCTTTAACAGTTTTAATTAAAAGTTTAATTGATTAATTTGCTTATTTCTTAAATGGGAATATTTAATTTTATAGTTATAAATGTTTCTATATGTCAAACACATACTTATATATGTATATATGCGTGTATATACATGTATAACTAATAAATTATTTTATTAACTTCTTGTTCGTTTATCATAAATAATAAATTTTCTGTCTCTTGGTCATTTGCACAACGATTCAAAATTTTACCTTTTAAATTTATTTATTTATAAATAAATTTTAAAATTATTAATCAAATATTAAATTAATTAAAATTGCATAAATATTCTTGTTTTCCATGGGAAAAACTTGAAATTCACAATAGAGTTCATGGCCATAAAGTATTAAATCAAAAAACATTTAAAATTTAAATATACTTTTTCAACAGTTTTTAATGTAATTCAACGATTCCAACACATGTCCACATACGTAAATTTAAGGCACATATGCAAAGAAGGCATAAATTATACTTAGAAAGAAGAAGTCTTATACGTATATATATATATATATAGCTGTAAATATTTTTAAGTATTTTTAATGTTTCACTTCTTCATTTACTTTCCATGTTTTTATATATATTGAAAAAATCCCGACAATCTGAATATTTTATTTTAAAAATCAGTTCGTAAAATAAATATTTTTTTAATTTGAACAGTTCTATAAAAAATGCTGATTCCAACAAAAAATTTCAGTAGATTCCCGATTTTCCCTCCTGTTAGAATTTAACTTTAAAAACAGTTTATAAACTACAATATATATATATATATATATATATATATATATATATATATATATATATATATATATATATATATATATATATATATATATATATATATATATATATATATATATATATATATATATATATATATATATATATATATAAAAAAATATTTCAATATAAAAATAACCATTCAAGTGGCAACTTAATACCAATAAAGTTTTTGCATTTCTACTCTATACATATTTCTTTTTCACGCTCCCAATATTGACATTATTATGTTCAATTCAGCTACGTCATTTATATATATATATATATATATATATATATATATATATATATATATATATATATATATATATATATATATATATATATATATATATATATATATATATATATATAAATGACGTAGCTGAATTGAACATAATAATGTCAATATTGGGAGCGTGAAAAAGAAATATGTATAGAGTAGAAATGCAAAAACTTTATTGGTATTAAGTTGCCACTTGAATGGTTATTTTTATATTGAAATATTTTTCATATTATATATTATAAAAAAACACTCCTATTTTTATTCGAGTACATATTTAAGGGATATATTCAGCTACTTATTCTTTTTTTTTTTTTTACTTTAATATTCTACATAAGTTGCATTTGCCGTATATAAAATATATGTTATAGAAAGTAGAAAAAAAGAAAAAAATACATACTACAATCCATAAAGTAGTAAATCTGCTATAATAGTATTATAAATACATTCCAACAGATATATGCATAATATTAGAGTAGTTCATATTCATGTTATAATTTTAAATTATCTACAAATAGAGTACGCTGTAGCTATGTTTCGCAGTTTCAATTTCCACCTGTCTTTTATGGGCAAATCAAAATTTGAGCAGTAAACTTATGTTCGTTCGTCAGTATTCTCCGCCTGTCTATAGATAAATTTTCAGGGTAAAACTTATGAAAGATTTCAATAAAATTTGTGCAATTCGGACCATTATTGAAGGAGAAATTAATAAATCGGATAAGCAAGTTGTAATAGTGTTTGTATACGGATGCGCTTTTGATCATGTGTTATTGTTACTTTACATATGTATGTGTCTATAAAAGATAAATTCAACATTAAGACTAACATTAGAATGGTATTTTTGAATTTTGCTTAAAATTTCTAAACTCACTC
The DNA here is from genome assembly GCA_004302925.2 of Cochliomyia hominivorax. NCBI lineage: Eukaryota > Metazoa > Arthropoda > Insecta > Diptera > Calliphoridae > Cochliomyia > Cochliomyia hominivorax. The sequence continues at coordinate 58,121,445 of PYHX02000158.1, forward strand.
AGTACATTAATGCTAAAAGCCTTAAATATAAAAGTGTTTGAACTTATTTTTAACATAATTCCAGTATAATTGATACTAGAATTATGTTAAAAATATATTAATTTTGATATAAATTTTTCGATTAAAAAGTTTTACTCTCAGTTGTAATAATTATTTACTAACTATGGATCCCCTAATGTATAAGAACTACTTCACTATATTCTCATAAGTAAATTTATTTCTGTCCTCATTTATCCTTAAACACGCATACAGTTAAAGTCTTAAGAAAGATTTTGGAGATCTTTTTATGTAAATTGCAATATTATTTATTATAAAATTTAACAATACAAACTGAGACAATGAAAACGTATTGGTATGAGTTTGATAAATTAAATTAATAAAAATTATTGTATCGGTTCATTTGACAATAATTTATCAATTCAACAATGAAAAGGAAAAGAAAGATTTTGAGAGGAATTAAATTTTGGTTTATGTTACAATTTATTATGAAAAAGATAAAATCAAATTTTTTTTTAAAAACTCATATGGAAGTATATATATATATATATATATATATATATATATATATATATATATATATATATATATATATATATATATATATATATATATATATATATATATATATATATATATATATATATATATATATATATATATATATATATATATATATATATATGATTTAGTTGCTCTTAAGTTTGCGCTTGAATTGTAATTAAACTTTTGAAAATCTTTTAGATGAAATATCTTTTTTTACTTTTTCCTTCTTACTCTTAATCCATTTCATTTAGGACAATAACAAGATAACAAAATAAGAAGAATATGAATATAAATATAAATATCCCAAGTTTTGTAAACCATATTCTTTTATATTTAGTATTTTATTAAGGAATTAAAGTCAAGTTTTATTTTCGTATATATTTTTTCATTTACTTAAGTTAGTTCGCTTTTACTATTCTGGTTATATTTTAGCAAAATAACATAAATAAAAATGTCTAGGAATCTTTTTAAGTGATATATATATATATATATATATATATATATATATATATATATATATATATATATATATATATATATATATATATATATATATATATATATATATATATATATATATATATATATATATATATATATATATGTACATAACAAAAAATCCTATTAGTCCATGAATTGTCTCAATTTTGTACCCTTTTCAAAAAAAAAAATAAACCAAATAAAACAATTCAGACTAACAGCAACAACTAAATACAGTTTATATTATTTCTCAAGTATTTACATATGTTTGTCTCCGTTGTGTGTGTGTGTGGTTTTATAACAATACATTTCCTTCAATGTATATGTATGTTAGTGGATTTGCACATTATTTTTATACAATAATATTTTTCCAAGTAAAAAGTTGCTCTTTTGTATTGTTAACACAGTGTATTTCACCCAAAATAACTTGCATAACTTAACTCTTTTAAATCAGCAACCACTACTACAACTACTATTAATGTTACATACGTTTATACACATCAGAATAAATATGTATAACCAGTCATTTTTATTACATATTTTTATGCATTTCTATTTCTTTTAGGTTTCTTTGGTGTTTTGAGTGTGTTAGTGTGTGTGTGTTTTTTTAATTCAACATTTAAACAAATATTTGTAGTTTTTATACCAACAAAACATATTTGCTCCATATCGTTTTTAATTCACAAACAATTTATAGAAGATATGTAAACAAACATACATACACACAAAAACGAATTTGTATACAAGTGTATATGTGATTGTTTATAATGGTGACGTAATTTGTATTTAGAGTGTAGTTATGAATTTAAAATACTTAAAATGAAGACATTAAAAAGTACAATGTTTGATATTGTTTAAGTATAAAACTTGGTCGACAATACACACCTACGTACATACATACTTACATATACATATTTTGTCATGGTCAATAAGCTGTGTTGCAAAATTTGTATGTTTTACAAATATTTATATTGCAAACAAAAAGATCATTTCCCCCTTAGCAGATACTTTCATATATAACACCGGATGGATGTCTACCATTTTGTAACACCTACAAATAATTCTTTAATTTAAATATGATTAAGTTTAAAGAATTTGTATATAATAATCTTTTGCATTGTTTGTTGTTGCTGTTATTAAATTTTTGGTAAATTGTGTGGAAGATATACCAAACTTCCCACATTTTTTTTTTTTTTTTTTTTTTTTTTTTGAGGAGAAAACTAAGTAAATAATTTATTTTTATTCTAATACATAAAGTACAGTTAGTGTAGAAATATTTGATATAATTCAAATTTGCATGAAAATTTATTATAAAGCAATTAAAGAAAATTATTTACCTTTTTTAATTAATCGTATTTATACAAATTGTTAAGGTGGAAACATTTTTTATATGAACTGTTTACTTCATGCGTTTAATTAGATATTTTTCAAATAACACAGAAATATTACATTATATCATCTTGGCCGAATCACATAACACAAAAAAGAACATATTTTTTGCATATAACTTTTTTCGGTCGATCTGATTTTAATAATTTTGGGCACTTTAATAAAGGAACATATGGATTAAGACATTTAGATTTAGATTCATTCCCTACTTGTAGTTTTGGAGAATATAAAAAAATCTCACCAAAAATAATATGGAACTGTGGTTAGATAATCATAAAGTGTAAAAAAGATAATGAACGATGTTGAAGCCATTTATTGATACTGAAAATAACAAATAACAGCAACTAATAAATTTATTTTAAATTCTCATACAAAATAAAATACATATGCATGTGTCGGTAAACACATGCATTCACATATAAACATGTTTATAAATTCTAATTAGGTTATTCTGAGATATTAACAAAAATGTCCAAAAATTCACTAGTTTGTTTTATTTGCATAAGAAATATTTTAATTATATAACAAATTATAGGGGAATGAAGATTTTTCTGTTTGTAACAATATAATTTATTTTTATTCATCATGGTAATTCTATCATACTTATAGAATAAAAAGTAAAATATATTATACAGATTATTGAAGTTTCACTGTAACTAAATAAACGTATGAACAGTTATAATGATAATCATGCATAATTTTAGTAAAAATTTCAATGATTTTAAATTTAATTAATATTTTTTATTAACTTTCTTTTATTCTAAACAATACACTAATATTACATATTTATTTAGTTTTTAATTAAATATTAAACTTAATTAATTTATTTGTCTATCAAATATTAATAATTTTTCGTGAAAAAATATTAAATCTGATCGTTTTTTCTAGATATATTTTTTAACTTTGCAAATATTTCATATGTTTTTAAACTTAAGTTGTTTATAACTGTTGTTGTTTAACATAAATACACTTGCATATATTTATATACATTTACGTATATGTATTTAATATATTTTAGTAACAGTGTGTAGTAAATGAAATTAAATATATTTTGCACATGTTGCTAATTGAAAACACATGCCATCCATCAGATTATTTGCATTGAAAATATATTTAAGCAACAGTAAAAATTACAACAACGTCAAAAACAACCACAACAATAAAAAAACTAAAAACAAAAACAGCTGCCATTCATAAAACAACATTGCATTTAAATATTGTAACCATTTCAATAATAAAGAATTGACATAAACCTTTTTTAATCTCATTCTCAACTCCATATATATGATGAATATGTGTGTGTATGAGTGGGAAAAAATATTTAAGAAAGTATATGGTTACGTGCATACATACAATTTACATATATTCAAGTATAAATGTGTATGAGTTACATTGTATTTTTTCCTATATCGACTTTGTTGTATTTGCAATCAAATAACGTATACGGAAATTGTCAATTTCCATTGTGTGCGTGTATATATTGAAGGAAAATGACACATTGTAACAATCAATTGTATTGTATTACCGAGTATATATATATTCCTCTGTTTTTTAAATGAGATGTTTTAAATGTTTTATTTGAAGAAAGAAAATGTATTAAAAAATTTAATTCAGAAATACATGAAATCATTTACATATGATGTATTAATATTAATACATAATTACATATTTGTATACATTGTTGGTTTGTGGTTTTTAATTTCACTAATGAAGTGTGTACATGTATGTGTATGTGCGTATTTATTTTATTAATAAAAAACCAACTGATGTGAGATTTTCTTTAAACAGATGTAAATTAAACCGTTTATATGTTAACAATTTTTATTCAATATTTTCTATTAAATGTTTTGTTATGTATTTTAATAAAAAATACAAATATAAACAATAGTTTTTATATACAGAAAAAAATCAATGTAAAATTAATTAATGTGGAAATAAATTAAATTTTTTTCAGTTTGCTACATAGTAAATACCGTTACTTCAGAATATTTTGAAATTTTTCTATTTAAAAGTAATTTTAAAATTTATCGTTGTATAATTTTATATTTATGTACAAAATTATTTAAAATAGTTTAATTGAAATTAAGTTAAAAAAAATATATATTGAGTCTCAAATCAACTATGATCAACGTTGATTTTGCTTCATGTTTTTTTCTGTTCGTATGTATTTATAAAGATTTTAATAAATTCAAATAAAATAAATATTTTATTTGAATTTAAAGTTTTTAATTTAATTGTTTTCAGTTAAGTTTAATTTAATTAAAATATTAATTAATTTAATTAAAATATTAAAATATTAAAGAATATAGTGAAACATTCTTATTGAGGTATAGAGAATTTTGATCGTATAATATTTTCCTGCATAGTGCTATAAGCAAGAAAACAACTATCAACATATTTAAATTCTAGACCATGACATAAACTAAATTTTTCATTTGAAAATTAGTGTTGTGCTAGAAACTTTCACTATATTGATATTGATACTTTAGGGTCTTCATTTTGTAAAATTTCAAATATGTATATATATATATATATATATATATATATATATATATATATATATATATATATATATATATATATATATATATATATATATATATATATATATATATATATATATATTTCCCACTCATACACACGTATATGTGTGTATGTGTTAAATGACACCTACAGGTTAATATTGGTATTGCAGCAGTTTTATACACATCGACACCCATAATAGTAACATATAGTAATCTTTTGTATGTGTGTGTGAATATAAGTATAAAATGTATTCAGGTGAATTTTGTCATTAAAAATCCTGGTAACAGATGTTTACTTAACAAAATAAAAACTAATATTTCAATGGGTATGTGTGCCGGTGTTGTAACCAACAAAAGTAAATTTTTGTCAAAAATATTATTGAGAGTAAAAACAATAACAAAAAAATATGAATTGATATACGACCACATATGGGACAATATGATGATACATATGGAAAAACCTATATAAATCAAAATTGAACTGGTATATATTCCCATATACTAGAGAATGGTTTTCACTGTCCTCGACCCATTTTAAAATTAAAGTTTTATTAATGAAAATTTAATTTTTAAGCATAATTAAAGAAAATTATAATTATATATTAAAAATAAAAGTTAATTAACTTCTAGAGCTATTTAAAAGTCAGCGTTATTTTAAAGTAACCTCCTTAATGAGAAAATGGTTTCTATTGTATTTTGTGGAAAATGAAACAGCTTTAATGGGATATTGAAACTCACTCAGTTGGTGCAGCAACAACAACAGCCATAACAAATATTTTCCAAAAAGTTAAACATTTTGTTATTTTGTAATACTGAATGAATTTATTTTTGCATAGAGATTTGATTTTCATTTCGTTTTACATTTACAAGCGCGACAATCCGTTGCATTTCCGTTTTCATAATAATAACAAACATGTACATCATATACTATAGACATATATAACCAGACAAGAGCACATTCACTCACATATACACAGTTATATAACGAATGGTATGGCAAACCTGTCTCTTGTTTCCGTTTTCTAAGATTTTCAAAGCTTTTATTTCCGGTTTAATAAATTGTTAATTTAATTTAACATATAACTTTTTAAAAAAAGCACACAAATACAAATACAAATAAATATGAATTGAACATATAATCGTACATACATTAAGCCAATTTTAAATTGCATATTTAACAAATTTATTTGCTTATAATATTTCTTTTCTTCTTCTTCCATTTGTTTGTTTTCTTGTTATTATTTATGATTTTAAAAATTTCTATTATATAATTTATCTTGAGATGCTTACATATTCTATAGCGGATATAATACAAGATGTTACGCTCTAACGGAGCGCTGCTAATGTAAGTAGTGCTAAAAAATATGTGTATATACCTTAAGCTATAAACCCTTTAATGAATGATATATAATATACATAGTTTTTAAAATATATATTTTTCAATTTTAGTTCCCTCCAGATCTGTCTTTAATGATTTATTTAAGTTTGAATGAAATGCGAGTAAAAGATTTTTAAGTTATTTTTAAATTCAGTAAATATATTTTGCTTAATTATTATATTTAAAAAGAAAAATAATATATGTTTTGAACAAATCGGGGTTAAATCAATGGGTTCATGATCTTAAGAACGCTGGACACGACTACAAGTCGATGTTGATAGTTCTTTACTATTACTATCGTGAATAATATCATTGATTTTGGAAGAACGAACGTTGCGTCAAGGCATAAGTATTTTCTCATTTACTACCGAGAGGTTTTATTAAAATTTTCACACAATTCTCTCAAATGATAATTATCAAGAAATGTTTAATTTCCACTCAAAGTGCAATCAATGTGTCTAACACTAAAAGAAACAAGAAAAAATAAAAATTACGTTAAGAAAAAAGTTGACCTTAAGGTCAATCTCGTTTCATATGGTTGGACCACATATCCTGACACTCTATCCTTACATATAAATAGTTTTGTTCAAATAATAAAAAAACTGTTAAAGTTTAATGTCATCCAAAATTAATTGTAAAATATTTTTTTATTTTTCCTTTTTTTAGATTCACCATATCATGACGTAAGTGGCCTGCCAAATCCATACAATATGGAACATATGGATCAAGATGAAGTTATATCACCACAACAACACATGTCTCTAAGTTACGATGATAGTTTCGAGGGTGAATACTCATCAACACCAAATTCACGGAATCGTCGTGTTATACGTGAAATTATTGTATAAATTCAATTCATTACATTCACATTTCACTTATCACCACATTATTATATTACACCAAAATTCATTAATATAATTCATATATTCATTTAAGGTTAGGTTTTGACAAGATTTTTTATAAAAGATGAAAAAAATGTTTTTTTACGAAGAAAACAAAATTACTTCAAGGCACTTTGATAATTTGAAATCAATTTTGTTTTTTTTACTTTTTATAAAATTAAAAAAAGGAAAGAAACATTGTGCACTTAATTGTTATGAATTTAGCTAAAGTGAATTGTAAATGAAATGAAATTAACAAAATCAAACGTCCCTATTTAAACAAAACAAACTAAATTACCCTTCCTGTCCCGCACCTTTAATTCCCCCAAAACTACTACTTTTTAAACAACAGAATTTTGTTTAATTTTTTTTTTTCAAGAACAAAATACTTTGTTAAATAAACAAAAAGCAAATAACTAAAAGATAAAATTACCCACAGAATGAAATGCATTGAAAATAAATAAGTTTAGATATATTAAGAATAAATAAGAAACTCAATAAATCTCTGTCTGTCCCATTCATTCGTTCACGCAACTTCATACGAAAATACAATATATTTTTCTTTTTTTTTTCATTATCTCCTCGTTCGTAATTTTTTATACTTTTATATTTTGAAAGTTGCCATTTTTTTATATAAAACTTTAGAATATATATATATATATATATATATATATATATATATATATATATATATATATATATATATATATATATATATATATATATATATATATATATATATATATATATATATATATATATATATATATATATATATATATATATATATATATATATATAATATTAATATTTTTGTTAATTGTAGGTTTAATAATTAGTTAAATAAGTTGTGGAAAATCTTAATTTATACAAAATATATGAACATTGCAGATAAAAAAAAAATTATAAAACCAATTTATTTTACTTAGGTTTCTTCCATTTTGTTCTTAAAAATCATATGCCCAATTAAATAAATATTTTTATTATTATTTTTAAATTTAATTCATTATTTTATATTTTTTACAGATTGAAATAAGGTGCCGTTACGGTTTAGTTTAAATATTTAAACATTTTAGGTATTATTTCTTTTTAACAAATAAAATTTATTAAAAATTATTTAAAATGTATTTGAACGAAATTTTATGAAATACTGATAATAATATTAAATATTTTCAGTAATAATAGTCCAGCTTTGTGCCTACAACACATATCCAATATTTTATAATATTATTTTCTTCGCATTCATATTATGTTTCTAATCATTTTAAATGAAATGCAATGAAAATATGGCATAAATATTTGCTTTGAAAATGCTATTATAATTATTATAAATTTTCGTAACCATACTATAGTTGCTACCATCATTTAAATGATTCTAATATTCATAACATTGTCAATGAATTTAAAGATACTTCATTTTTGTTAAACTGTTACTATAAATTATAGTGAATCTCATTGGAAGATAATGTCTTTTCACTTTTCGGCATTTTAAAATTTGCTAATTATTTTTTATTTTTATATTTTGTACTTAAGGATACAGTAATCGCTAGTTTAATATTTCTTGGCATTTGCAGTTTTTATTAAGTTTTCGTTATGTCAAATTTATTGTCGTCATTTGTCTGTTGTTTTCTGTATTTTGTATCTCTCAGATTGTTTACTCTTTTCTTTTTTATAGAAAATAATATTTTGCATTTGTTTTTATTGTTAGTTTATGTAAACAGCTTCCTAAACAACTTCCTGGCTTCTGATATTCTTTGTTGATATTTGTATTATTGTGTTTAAAATTTTATCGAATTTTTTTGTTTTGTTTTTTTTTATTAAATTAACTTAGAGATAAAAACATAAGATTTTAAATATAATTTCCTCATTTCTAATAGCAATTAAAATAAATTGAACTTAAGTGAAATTTATAAAGAACTGCAAACAATTTCTTTTATTTCAAGAATAATATTTTAACAAAAAAAAAAAATTGTAATAAAATAAATTGTAAATTGTACAAATGTTCATTAGTACAAAATATCTTAAGTTTTATATACAACAGTTCATGGAAAATGCTTCCACATTGCAACATGTCTACGAAACTCACCCCGTATGTATAAAACTTGTTTAAAATTTATGTTAAATTTATAAATTAATAAATTATTGCTTTTTTATTTATCAAAATTTGCTTTAAGAAATTTATTAACAACTAACAGTTATTTCAAATAATTATAAAAAATACTTTAATTTTTTACAAATATTAAAAGAAAAACTTTTAATTCAAATTAAACATTATGTTTTTAAAATTCTTAATCTTAAATTTTTGTCAAACAATGTTTTGTTAAAATTTCTTTATTTTTTAATTTTATCTAATAATTAACTCTTCAACTTCCATTAGCACTTGTTCAACGAATTAAATTAAATCAAATTAAACTATTCTTAATAAAACAACAACAAAAGCAAAAACAAAAAGAAATCTCCCACAATTGTTAAAAACACTAGACTTAAAGAGAAAGTAAATTATAAAATAAAAACAATTTTAAAATTAAGTTACTTATTAAAAAATAATAAAATAAAACAGAAAATGGAAAAACAAAAAAAAAATCCATAATAATTTAAGATCAAAATAAATTTAAAAAATATCTATTAAAGTAAAAAAATTATAATAAAATAATTAGTTAATATATAAAATTTTTTAGTTATTAAGTTTAACTATAAAAAAAATAAAAAATAAAAAATAAAAACATCATAAAAAGTCCAAAAAACGAAAATCAACAAAACAACAACGTTACTTAAATGTAAATAATGTAATGTAAATGTAAACAAAAAAATATTTAAATAAAATGAAACAAAAACAACAAAAAGAAAGTAATTAATTTAGTTTTTCCTAAATAATAATTTTTATATTAATTTTTCCATTTAATTTAACTTTAATTAATAAAATGTATGTTTTAAACTATATTATATTAACAACAGCAAAAACAACAAGAAAAAAGTTAAGTGTTAAAATAATAACATAGAAATTTATTTTTTTAATTTAATCTAATTTAATTATATAAAACGAAATACAAAAACAGAAGAAAAAACAGACAGATTAATTAGATTTAAGGGTCTGTTTTTTATGAAAAAAAGTGAAAAATATATAAAATGACAAAAAAAAACAAAACAAACTGAAATTGTTTCATTTTAATTACTAAATTTTTAAAGAAGTATTTATTAATTACTTATACTAAAACTAATTCGGCCGCGCCGAAATTACTACCGGAAGATGTATTTTTGCCTATAACTCGGAATTTGGGAAAAAAAGTAATTTTTCTGCGTGTCAACTAGGTACATAGCTGCCCTTGGAGCTTCAGAATAAGTTTTCGCCCATATCTCGGAAACTAATGGCACAATGGAGTTAATGTCTTCATCCACATGGGACTAAATTTTTAAAGAAAGAAAATTACGTGGCAATACGGCCTACCACAGCATATACAAGCATATAACTACAGCAGTTAGACTCAACAGTTTGGGTACATGAGTTACTATAGAGTACGTAGAAGCATCCATTTTAGGGCATATTACGATAAAATTGACTATCGTTTGTGTGCTTGTGCTTGTTCCTTTTCTGAATTGAATTTATAGAAAACTTCAACACATATTTACATGGGAAATGTGAATTTTTTTGGGTGGGATGTAAGATTTGTATATAAGTATTTAGTATTGTTGAAAGGTAATTACCTCAAAAATAATAATAATAATAATAATAATAATAATAATAATAATAATAATAATAATAATATGTGCATAATATATGTACATAACATAATAAAGTAAGTATCTTAAATAAAATTTGTCAAAAAAATTTTAAATATTTAAATATTATTATGATATTTGAATATAATATGGACAAATATTTCTTTAATGTAAGACTATAAAATTTTTCACGCTCTTTTATTCAAATCCAGTGAAAACTTGTTTAAAAAGTTCAATTTTTTTAGTTATTTGTCACTCTACCATTTTAAAAGGTTTGTTTCATTAAAATAAATAACTGCATTCATTAGCTAACAATAATAATATCCTCGGATTAGCATTGTATGCATTAACGTAAAAAATTCTTTCAAAATGTATATATAGTCCAGAAGGAAATATTTGATTTTAAAGTAAAAAAAATTTACCACCTTTTAAATAAGAAAAATCCAATTTTTTTCTAAATTTTTATTTCAAAATAATATAACCTTTTATTGAATCCACAAACAATATTTTAGAATTTTTTTGCACCCGAATATAGGTCACCAGTTTCCAAAAACAAGAAAAAAGCTATAAGGGATATCCCATACGTGCAGAGAATTATAAAGACTATATATGTATGTAAAATAGTTTTTTAAATATATCATAAACAAAATGTTTTTAAAAGATCGTCATACCCGAGGTGATTAACTTTGGACATCGACTTTCCGGCACTAGGACATACTAGAAACATGACTATTTGAATAAACTCATCTTCTCATACCAGATCAATGTAATAAGAAGTTCATGTCAGTTCAGCTCGATGTTATGAAAAATCATGACAACGAGAAAATCAAGATTTTTACACTTTTAAGAAATCGTACTTTATTATGGACCTCTATAGACTAAATCTTCATACTCTTATCTCAGTGATCCCCATTTTCTGTACGATAGGTACGTATGAACTAAATCTTTTAACAAAATGTTAAAAATTAAAACGCTCGAGATGGACAACTTTGAAATGCCCCCAAAAACCTCCAACTGCCAACTGGATAATACCTAACGTTCAAAGATGGACCTAATCAGTACATTATTCTTGCTTGGTGTTAGTAACGTAATAATAAAAATAATATGTGTTGCCTTATCCACTAGTGTGATGGTTGATGGTATATACAAATTTAGAATTGTGCCATATATATATATATATATATATATATATATATATATATATATATATATATATATATATATATATATATATATATATATATATATATATATATATATATATATATATATATATATATATATATATATATATATATTTATATATATATAAAAGACCGAGTCTCAACTTTTTGACGAAACTGTAGTTTGTTTGTTTTTGTACTGAAACACATTTTAATGTCAACATTGGAATTATTTACACTGAACTTCACATTTTATCAACTTAAAACCATATATCGAAAATGGCGGTTATATGTGAACTTTGATATTTAGGGATTTGTAGAAATTTCTTAATTTTTTCTTTACTGAAAATACAATTGTTTAAGACAATAATTGAAATATTTTTTTTACAAAATGAGATCTTTAGAAAGCCTCCTTGAAAACCCTGTGACATGTTTATTAAAGTACGTGACAAGTAAAAGCTTATACAGGATTTCTATTTTACACTCCCTCGATCACTGTAGGGATGATGATATTAAATTGAATACTGACAATAACAATGGAAATGTTTTTGCATGTTGTGTCTATTAGAATGGCTTAAAACAATATTCAAACATAAACAATAACAAAAAAAGGAAAAATTTTATTATTTTTAAAACTTTCAACATTAATATTATGAATAGAGATTTTCATTTCTTAAAAATTTTATACCGATTTAACTATTATCTCCTATAAATGTAGAAATATTCGAATATTGTGAACTTAAATATAAAAGTAAACATAATAATATTTAATTTATTTGAATAAAAAACATAATAGAAAGAACAAATTTAATGGAAAATACATATTAAAATATATAACAGCAAAAACATTCACTCTTAAAAGAATTTATGGAGTAAAATAATTTATAGCAGTAAATTCAAGCATTCAGTTGGATGTATTTTTATACTGCAGATGGCTGGATTATTATTATATCATTTGTAAATGTATGTAACGCACAAAAAATTAAAATACTATCAAGTTATTCAGAATTACTTCATCAGTTGATTGATCGTTGTTTTTTTTCAGATTGTGAATATAAAAAAATCTCGATGAATGTTTCTATATTTTTTGACCATGATTATGCAACTTTATTCAAATATTTGTTATAGTTTTAGATATATACAATATTAAATGTGTCGAGGGTGCCACTTCCACGTGCTCTATCATAATTTAAAAATGATTCGTTCTTAGTCTAACAAACGGAATAATATCTGTAGCAACGTCTAAACTTAAACGTTTTCACATAGGGACTAAATTACACTAGTTATTTAATTACATTAAATGTATTACGCCTCTGCATCATTCGGTAAATTCATTATTTTAATATCCTGTACCACTGTTATTGCTCTTCGTCCGATTTGTTGATACAACTCCATCCACATTATTGTTAATCGGAAAACAGTTTGTGTTGTAAACAAAAGTAACAATTATAATTCTCATTTTGGTAATAATAATTTCTGAATAAGTACTCTAACTTTAGTTGATGTAGTTGCGATTCAAGCTGTGATTGAATTTGCAATAAAGGAAGCTAAACTAACAAGATAATTTGTCTTTAATGCGAGACATTTTGTGTTGTTAGATAAGATACGTCATCTTTGAGACTCGTTACGTACCCGACTATCAGTGGAGTACTTTGCACAACAACTTTCGTTGACTTTTTTGGACACGACTATGCCGAATCTTTAATACCAAAGTATATGCATGAAAACTAAAAACGTTATATTTCGTATATACTTTCTTATACATACACTTTTAATATTTAATTTTTTTCTTAAATATAACAAAGATCACTTAATGTGTCATAAAATTTTATTACATTAGTTATTTTTTGGCTATAATCTATTCACCGATTTTGATAATTTTTGGAATGGTAATGAAGTACAAATATTATAATTTGTTGACTTATATTTGACAATTTTACGAAAGTTCTTCGCTTAAATTAAGAGGTTGCCTAACACATCGGTCAATATTTTATAATATACTAAACGATATTGCTGGTTTTAAATAGAAAACTTCTCAGAACTTTAACAATACTTTCATTGAGCTCTGCCCATTTTTGTGAATGTGAGCGTGCCAAATTAGACAGACGAACATAGTTAAATCACTCAGATTTTGATTTTATACAAGATATATATTATGATTCCTTCTTAGCGTTGCACACGGAATGACAAAGTTAATATACCGTTTTCATCACTTGTATGTATGTGTCAAATTTTAAATTTTGTGTCACACCAATTTTGAAGAATATCAAAATTTTTCATGTTTTATATTAAATGTTTTCTGTTAAAATCCAATTAGTTCTCATTGCAAATTTAAAAAAAAAATTATTTCGAATTTTGAAATTTTACAACATATAGACAAAATTTTTACCTTAAAATTGTTCAGATACAAATTGTATGTCTTTTAGAATGAGTTCTTATACTCAGTTTTTATAGAATGATAAAAAAGTTAAGAGCTAATAACAATTATATAATACTTTACTTCACAGCAAAGGCATGAAAAATTTAATCGACTCCTTTATAATATAATTCAATGATTTGTACTTGCATAAGTATATTTTTGTTTAAAATATTGTAAAAATGTTCACATTTATATGATTGATTTTCGGAAATGTGGATTATAAAAGTGCTATATGAAATTATTAATCGATTTTCTTAAAATTTCTTACAGAATTTTCTCATATTTCATATATTCACACTAATACACCATTTAGGCATATAAACTTAATTAAATATATTTTCCAACCTTCATTTTGCCAACTATATCTATATGACATGTCTAATAAATGTGTCATGTCCCAATTTCAGGTATTTCAGTTGGATGATTATATATTAATCAGTCATGATTTTGTGATATTTTTTAATCAATATAACATAAAATAAATACTATCTATACACATATATGTATGTATGTATGTATGTATGTATGTATGTATTTCATGGTAAATAAATTCCATTATAAATACAATTCTTGGAAATCCAATTAAAAATAAATAAGTTAAATTGTCTGCATTTAAATTTAAAATTCAATTTATGTAAAATACGATTTGTAAATCTATATACTGAAAGCAATAACAATTAGTTACATACAAACAAGGACATATTTATGTATAAATGTTTCGAACGTAGCGGAAATGGAGATAGAAAAATTGTTTAATGTGATTTTTATACGTTAACTATTCCAATTTAAAATCGGAAAAGTTAACGTATTTTTTATAAAACGACCATTTCGAATTCGGACATTGAAAACCTCCTTTCAGAAAAAAGAAGATTAAGAAGAGAATGGCAACAAACTAATGTAAAATAATAGTACTAATATTCATAATATAATTAATAAAAAAACAATGAAACTTATTAAAAACATAATAGTTATAAACTAATCCAGCCACACTAACGTACAATTTTTTATTTTAATTCACCTTACCTTGGTATTGGTACCAATGTAAACTACAAGGTTTAATTGAAGGCATTGAAGGTATAAGTATACATAGAAGGGTTATTAATAGAAATTATTTGTGATGACAACTAAATGAGGACTGGGAGCCATTGAAAATTGAACTACAGTCGGGATGGGGGGGTTGTGGTTTGGTTCTTTTTAGTTCAAATATCAAATATATTCCTGGTTACATAAAAATTATTGTAGACTCCATTTAAGTAATTGAGATATTCAATCGGATTTTACACTACAGATTCTAAGTGATTAAATAAATAAATTGCCCTTTTTGTTTAAATAAAGAAACTAAAATTAGAAACTATTATCAGATACGTCTTACATAATTGGATTCCAGGTCATAATGGAATCACTAGCATTTCTTTACCTTTCCCTACCATGTTCTTAGAGGCAAACACTTTTGTATCTAACGGACGTTATCTCTACTCCTTCTCTCAACCGAAGAAAAAAACTATGTTTATAATTACATATTCATTGTAAATATTTATTCAAATAGTTCATGAAATTAATATGAATGTACTTACATTTTGCAAAATACGTAAGAATATTAAATATGTTATAAACAATTTATATTAAAAAACTCTATATATATATATATATATATTGAGAAGTGCATAGTAGTCGTTCAAGTTCTTAACAATAACAAATATGTCAAAGAAAATAAACTGAACAAAAGGTTCCCAAATTACTATAAAAGTAAAATCAAGAATATGTTTTACTTATTTCTTAGTAAAGTAATAACAAAAACAATGTTTGATTAATATGCAAAAACAATTAGATAAATTATAAAAAAAGGTTCGATACACTCATCGATATTAAATGATGTTACTGCTGTTGTTGTTTCTTGAGGCCTCGATTATAACGCTATTAGCGACATTCGATGAAAAAAATATGTAAGTTAAATAGGTTTATAATTGTTTGTGCATACCATTGATAATTTAATAAAAGTTTGATGTTTGTTCATACAATAAAAGAAAATACGATCTATTATTAACGTATAATATAATATAATACAATAAAATACATATTTATAAAATCGAAATTAATGTAAAAACCGACTTTGGATATGCAATATCTCTGATAAAAAGAATTAATGATAAAAAAATTTAAGGTGATATTTTAGCTAATTTAAATTAATTAATTAATTAATTATTTTTAAAATTAAGAATTAATTAAATCAAAGTCCAAGTAAACTAATATTTCAACTTTTTTACCTTTTTTTACATAATTCAACTTAATAAAAATTAATATGGATTTAAAACGTTTCTTAAAAAATTATCAAATTGATTATAAAAATTTACAGAACTTGTCTATTATGTAAAATAATTCATTGCATTTAAATTTTCCTTGTTCGATCCTTTCTAGCCGTAAATGTTAGGTTTTGAAGTGATGCTGTTGAATTTGATAATAAATCTTTTTAGTAATTCTTATGAATTTCGGATTTATATAGTGTTCCAGAAAATACAGACATTCCCAATGGCGATGTTATTTCCATGGGAATGTAATACTTTGGACGAGATGAATAAGCACGTTTTCGTTCAAAATGCTGCATGGAAAGATAGATCTATTTTTCAGAATTTAAGAAAAGAAATTTGTAATATTTGTATTACCTGTATATCTTAAGCAGAAGAAGATAAATATATAAAAACCGTGATTAAGTTTGATTAAAATTTGTATACGTTTAAAATTTCCGAATCAAATTCTCAGAAGATGTGACTGATACTTTTAAATTAAACTGTTAAAAGTTCTTCAATTCTTCAATTCCAATAAAACTTATCTTATTTATATTAAGGATATAAATCTTTATTTACTTATTAATTAAAATTTATCACAATTTATTACTTTCAATATTATTCAGTATCTTCTTCTGATCTATTTATTCAACTGATCTGGTTGACGTTAAAGTAAAAAGAAGATTCAATGTAATTTCATTAATGCTTATTCATTCATAATTGGAAAATTACCAAAAGTATAAAACACAAAGAATAAAATAAAAAAATAAACGTTAATAAAATAAAAATAAAGATATTGATTGCGAATTGTTTCTACAAAAAGTATCGCGATCACTGTTAACTTAAATCAGTGATGGTCTGTTAAATGCACACGCGAATGTAAATAACGTAAAAAAATACATGCCCAATTAACTTATATGTTAATAATTGACTAATGTAAAATTGAAATTTCAAACACTTATGGTCGTTACAGCTTTATTACACCATTGAGTATGTTGTATGTGTGTTATATTAATAACACACATTACAATTCTCATTAAGTCTATATTATATTTGGGTATAGAGTGAGAGTTTTGTTTCATGAAGGCAGAGATTGCTGGCTTTTACTTTTCAAATTCTTTGAGTTATTTAGTATTGATAAACTCAAAGCTTCCAAATTCTTTGAGTCCGAAGTGGCTAGTTTTACCCCATTCTTTGGGTCCGTTTATACTTATTCTCTGTTCTACCTCTGTTAACAATTCTTCGTATCAACAAGTTCAGCAAGTTCGTTATATCAATGTGCGATCGTATTAAGGTTTGAAAATAAAAATCTTTGTTTGGAATTTTAATTCCATTAAATAAAATTAATCTTTTATTTATACCAAAGGAAACAAGGTTGGACTGAGTTATACCTCAGCTAGAAAAATAAACTGGATTACACAGAAAATTATCGATAGAGTAAACACTATATTGAAAGATTGTTAAATAATAAATTTACAAGCTTTTCCATTTGGAAAGCAGTGAAGGACATAAGGTCTCCGTTAAAGACTTAAAGCCCGTTATTAGTGGCAATTAATTCGGTGTGTTATTTTATTGGATTTTTCAAAATTGGAGCTTTTAAAAAAATGAAAAATTTCTCAGATAATAACCAGATATGGATCTAAACCGTTATCCTACCAAAAGTTAGGATAAGGGTTTAATACACAAACTAATGTCCTTACTACCACCATTTATCAATGGAGTACTAGAATCCTATTTAAACGTATAACTTTCACTTTTAGAAGGGAAAACTATCAACCTGTCACACTAAACAATATTATTATTTCACACTCAGACTGTGTTACATACCTTGGAATTTATTTGGACATGTGTCTTGTTGGGTACCATCATATTGAAACTAAGAGACTTAATATGAAGTTAATTGCATTTTGTCTTCACTGGTTAAAAAACATAGATCAAAAGTTGGCTTTGACATCAAATTCAAATAATACAAATTCCATTTTTTTCATTCCAAAATTCCAATCTGAGGAAATATTGTTAAACAATTTACTTTCTTCAGTAAATTTACCACGGTTTTTGAATTATATATTATTCTTCAAACGATCGGATCTTTTGAAGAGTTTGACTTTTTAAAAAGAGTTTTATTTTTTTTCGCTGTTTGAACAAGAGTTTAATTCAAAAAATTAAAACAAATAAGAATACTATATACGGCTATGTCGAATTTTCAATACCCTCCACCACAAATTCATGTGAAGTTAATACGTTAGGTTCCAAAGATATACATATACACACATACACTCTCAAATGTATATAGTATATAACACAGAAACACTTAATGAGTCATAAAATTAGTTATAATTTTGGCTATAATTCTTTTTCTACTAGATAAAATTTCATTGATCTCTGTAAATTTTTGTGGATGTGAGCAGACAGACTGATTGACAAAAATCGACTGAGATTTTGATTTGAAGCCATTATGGGGTCTGAAATTATTAATATTTAGCGTTACACACAGAATGACAAAGTTAATATACTCTCTACCACTTGTATTGCGGAGGATATAAAAACAAAAAATATGCTTCTTATAAGCTCAAAACTGTCTTATATGAGATCTACAGCAAAATTTGGATTAATTTATAATATACTTTGATTATAGTTCTTTGATTGATCTTTATTTATCATTATATATCGAATTTCAATAGAATTGGTTTTTAATCGTTTTTTAAGCTGAAATCTGTTTTCGGTGAGGGGTCTGATATGGACCGAGATTTTTCTAGTTTAAAATATACATTAAAAATAATTTTAAAAATTCATTGTACTGAGTCCAATGGAATTGGTATTTTTTTAATTGTTTTTTAAGCCCAAACCCGTTATATGGGAAGGGCCGTTATATGGGAGCTATATCAAAATATAAACCAATATTAATAAAATTTATAACAAATATTTAAAATAGTTATAAAATTAATTGTGCCAAATTTCAATAGAATTGTTTTAAATTTAAGAGTTTAAGAAGCTATAAATCATATTCCGTAGAAGACCCTTATATGGGAGCTGAGTCAATTAATGATCCCAGAACAATATGGCATCTTTGGATTTATTATTGTGTCAAAATAAGTATATGTGACAAATTTCAGTAAATTATCTTAAAAATTGCGGCCCATATGACACAGAGTTTGGGGTGTATCAAAATTTTGCATATTATAGCCTATAAATTTTATCCTGTTAATCAGATTTTGATGATCTCTTGCACGATGATGGAGCACGTGCAATTGTATGCTAAAATCAATTTTTTGTTTAAGTCCAATTATATTTTTAGAAAAAATTAGAAGAGTTCACTTTCAAAATTTTAAGATTGTTTCAGATATCGGTTTATAACTGCCTTATTTATAGCCGGTTTTAAATTGCAAACTGTTTAGGACAATAACAAAGGATGTGGCCAAATTTCATTGAATTCGTCAATTATTATAGGAGTAATAATGTTTCCAACATACAGACAGACGGACATAGCTAAATCGACTCAGTTTTTTGATTTGATGCACATTGAATGACAAACTTAATATACCCTCATCACCACGTGGGATGTTGGAGGGGTTCAGCCAATTATACCGTTGGAATAGCTTGTTTATTAATTATCTTTAATAATAAAAGCAAATATGAAGAACTTTAAAGAACCAGTTTCAGGATATAAATAGAAACGATGACTTGTCAATATTGATTTTCACCTACACACAAAAAAAAATCAAGGTTAATAGATATAATTTAACTTTTTTCAGTTATGATTTTGCTTCATAGATAAAATAAAACATTGTTCCACAGCGAGTTTCTTCAATTTTTACTAATTAGAGGTATTTTTAAGAATTTATTGTTGTATAATTTTATATGTTAATATCGAAAGACTCTAAAATGTACAATATTATTTCACCACAAACGTAAAAACGTTTAAATTAAACTTAATGAACAAATTTTTTTCAATCTCAAATCAACTATGTTCAACGTTGTTTTTTTTTCTACACTTTTGCAAAATACTATTATTAAAAAAACATAGAATTATAATCTGTAAATGTGTGTTCTCAAATATAAGTGGCTACAATTTGCAATTTAAAATGTCAATCAAATAGGAAATATATTGAATGACCAAATAGAAAAATAGAAAAACATACACATACGTAATATACTAACAGTTGCGGATATTTATATATATTCACTATAAGAGACTTTAGCTTCTGGTAATTATATTTAAATTTTTTATAAAAAAAATTATAATATTATGCAAGATAGAAATTTAGATCAATTTGTAGGGAATTAAAGTGGGTGAACACTTTGTTTAAAATTTAATTTTAAAAGAAACGTGTCTTTAACATTAAAAGTAATTTGTATAGAAATATTTACCGTACGTATAAAAAAACCCATAAAATTGTATAAACAAACTTAATTTTAAATGACTTAAATGAAATGCATAAATATCTTTAATAAATTAAAACTTTGAACGACAAATTAAATTGTTTCTTTTTTTATCATTTGATATAAGGATATGCGGTGCTATTTAAATTGCCACATCTGTATATACAAAGCTATAGAAACAAAATTATCTATGTTCTGAGCAGTAATTGCTGTTGAAAAGGACAGCGGTTTCAAAGTAAAACACACATATAGGATAACTGATATTCAATCCAACAATTAATACATTTATTTTTATAAACATATATACAGTGGACCATTCGATATATTTGCTTTATGTGAATGAAACAGATAAATATTCGAGAGCAATATTTTTCCAATATAACCATAATATTCATATTTATAATATTCATATTATATAATTTATAATATAATTAATTTCAAATTATTTATTTTCTCTTTTCAGTAGAAATTGTTAGTAATGGAGAATGAATATTTTTCCACTGTAAAATGTGGTTAAAGTAATTTTATAAATGACGCTGAAAAATATGCTAAACATTTTTTGAATTTTAAATTTTATTCCACTTTAACAGTTTAAATACTTTAAATATACTTTGTTGATATAAATATTAAACGAATGTTATTCTAAACTTTGTTGTGATTGCACCAGAATTGCCAAGTCTGTATTAATAAAAGTAATTTTTGGAAAAAATGCAAATATTTAGTAGAGAAAGACATTATTAAAATTTTATTTTTGAAAAGATATTTACTGTGTATAACGTCGATATATAAAGAAACTTGGAAAGAAATCTAAAGAGCTTTCAAATCGGTTAAGGTAACAACTTACTTTTTAGACTTTTAAAAATAAAATATTAATACGGGTAAACTTGTTATTATTTTGTGGAAATGATTCAATTGCGTGAGGTTTTAAAAACATTAATAATATTTCCACAAAATTGGGCTTTTCCGATTATCTTCAATATTGTTTTTATATTACTCAAGACATACAAAATGTTATTTTATTCTTCAAGAGATTTTTGACTTTAAACATATAAATATTAAAGTTTTGACCAATTTGATGAATTGCGGAAAGGAAATTTTGAAAATATTTGAAAATAAAACAAGCAACCTACGAGAAATAAACAATTTTAATGGGAATCGTCCTTGGGCCAAATATCAAACTGCGGCTTGTATTTTGTTCACAGCCAATAAGCCACACAGACGGATGAAAGGACATCATTAAATCGACTTAGAAAGTAATTCTGAATGAAACGGAATACTTAAAAGTGGTGGTATTACATTTTTTTTGCCCGTTAAAATTTTTGCACAAACGCATAATACCACATTTATCTATGGTGGTTTATAAGTGTAGGGTATAATAATATATGTATGTTTGAATTGCTTGATTTGCTGTTGTGAAAAATATGTGGAAGATCCTCCATACCTTCCATACAAAGAAAACAAATTTAGATCGGACAGAGATATTTGTAATCGAATTTGGCCAAACCACCATATGAATTTTTTAATACACGCAGCAATATTTTTGGAAAAAATATTTTGCAGTGAGACGCATCGAACAAAATGTAGTATCTACTACTTCAAATGGGTCCATCTAAAACATAAAAATCTATAAAATTTAAAAAAAAAGTGATCTATTAAATTATTATATTTTTTTTAATTCTAATTTCTGGACTGATATCCGGGATAATTCCAAAACTCTGAAAAATACTATTATATAAAGTTTGATACATCCTAAAATTATGATTACAACAATAAAGATGTTTTTTTGCACATATATTTATATCAAAATAAAAATTAATGAAAAAACAGATTATTCTGAGACCATTATTTTACCTAACTTCTATTTAAACACCTTGGTCGGCTTTAAACTAATAAAACTCTTATATATATTAAAGTACTCAATTAAATCCACCAATAATATCTTTTTTTAGCTTGAATATATTTGGTGAAATTTAAAATTCTAGTCTTAAAATTGTCAACGAAATTCAACGCAATTTGTTGTGCAATATAAACGTTAACCATATAACTTCTTTTCTCTAAAATGAATTTTAATATTACAGTATGTATGTATGTATGTATGTATGTATGTATGTATGTATGTATGTATGTATGTATGTATGTGTGTATGTATGTATGTATGTATGTATGTATGTATGTATGTATGTATATATGTATGTATGTATGTATGTATGTATGTATGTATGTATGTATGTATGTATGTATGTATGTATGTATGTGCATACTTACATGTAAAATACACATTTAGTATTCGTACCCGAGTTAAGAGTAATTTGTTGCAACTCATATTATTCCAAAATTACCTTGCAATCGGTTTGCGATAAATTTATTGAGTTGCATTCTACTTTTATTCTTGCAATGTGCTGTCCTCGCTTAATTGAAGTACTTTGACGTTTGGTTTGTTATCAGATTAACAATGAGAGCGGTGACAGCGGTTAACAGTCCATCAAAGGTTGTAAATGGTGTTTAGGAAAATATTATCCATGACTATGATTGCAAATTTTCTTCGCAAATGAGTTTGTCAACTCTTTTCTTCATTGTTATTAGTTACATTAAGTTGATGGCAATCCACAATGTTTATACTCTACATCACCATAGGTGATTTAGAGTATATTATGTGTTTGTACTGATGTCCGACAGTCTGTCTATCTGTTTGTCTTTCTGTTCGCATGGCTGTCTATACAAACGTAGTCTACATGTCTCGATCTTTGAGATATCTGTATAAGATTTGGTTTATTTTATTTATTTTGGCGAAGCCTATTGAAAAAGGCCATGTTCGTTCCAATATTTTAGGTACCTCCCATACAAATGTTCCTCCCGAAATGGGTTTAAATGTCAATATAAAGCGATTAAAATGAAATTTGGTACATGTAAATCCAATAATATTCTTAAGCGATGTGTCAAATTATGCGGGAGTCGGTCAATTCATAAATCTCCAAATATCCAAATATCATAAATCTCACACATATACGTTGGTATGAGCAAAACTCTATGCACAAAATTATACGAGGGTCGGTCCACAATTTTTGTCTAGATCTCAGATAACCCTTCACCAATTTCTCACATAACCCACGAAATTTCACATAAATATTATCGTAACAATGAAATCTGAAATTAAGTTGTACTAGTGTCGTTCATTAATTTTTCGAAGCTACTATTTATAACCACTATTGTAGTGTAGGGTATTACATAGCCGGGCTTCACCAACTATAACATTCTTATTTTTTTGTTTTTTTCCAATATTTCAAACGATGTATTTACATTAATGTTGTGCAGTATGAAATTTTAATTTATATGTTGATGAAAATCTAAAGCAATTTTTATTTATTGGAGTTAACATTCACCATTTTTTGCTCTTATTATTTTCAAAATGTAAATCTCAAATTTCCATTGCAATTATTTTGCATGGCACTGTACATCAAAAGTAAATTAAAATGTCAGCACGATGTCATTATCTTGTTGTTATAATTTCCATTTAATTAAATATCTTAATAATGACACTTAGAAAAAAAATTTTAAATAAACTTAATTGGGTTCATAATTACATTGATTTAAATTAAAAACAAGTAAGAATGCTATATTTGGCGATGCAGAATCTTCATAATAACATAATATTATGGAATAATTTTATTCCAATTTAACTCTTTAACTTAGATATTACATCAGATATCAGTCTATAATCTTTGAAATACTGAAGCGATTTTGCTGGAAACTTAGAACATTTAGGCTGAATTTCATTAAACCCTGTAAATTTTTGTGGATATGAGCATACAGACAGATTGAAGAAAATCGACGGAGATTTTGATTTGATGCAAGCGTTAAAACTAATTGTGTCGAATTTCAATAAAATTGGTTCAAATTTAAGAGTTTTATAAGCTATAAATCATATTCCGGGAAGTGGCTGTATATGTGTTTATTAATGATCCCAGAACAATATGGCATCTTTGGATTTATTATTGTGTCAAAATAAGTATATATGACAAATTTCAGTAAATTATCTTAAAAATTGCGGTCCATATGACACAAAGAGTTTGGGGTGTATCAAAATTTTGCATATTATACCCTATAAATTTTTTCCTGTTAATCAGCTTTTGATGATCTTTTGCATGATGATGGAGTACGTACAATTGTATGCTAATATTAATGTTTTGTTTAAGTCCAATTACATTTTTTGGAAGAAATTATAAACCGATATAGCTGATTTTAAATATCAAACTGCTTAGCACAATATGTTTCCAACAGACAGACAGACGGACAGACGAACTTAGCTAAATCGATATATATATATATATATATATATATATATATATATATATATATATATATATATATATATATATATATATATATATATATATATATATATATATATATATATATATATATATATATATATATATATATATATATATATATACATTGTAGGGTCTGACGTTACAAACCCACAAAGGAATGACAAAGTTAATTAACCCACATCATCACTTGTGGTGTTGGAGAGTGGAAAAAAAACGATTATTTTATGTACAGTATAGCACAGCAATTATACTTCACGCAGAGAATATTTCGAAACATGTGTACTCTTCTATTCAGAAAAATTATCTTACTAGAATCCAGTACGATGTACAAACTTCCTAAATAAATTGGTGAACGGTTGTACTTGTATTGTAGAATGTTCTCTGAGGACGCTCATCATTTTACTTAGATTTCTTTTATTCAAAATAATAAAATCACGATCTTCTCATCTAACTCTTTCCATAGTATTCTTTCAAAATTTCTTTGCTTTGAATTGGCTATTTTCGTAACTAACTTTCTCCATTTATTTCTTGACAAGTCACTGTTTCACAATACACGAAAGTCTTAAATTATCAGTCCATACTAATACTAATGCCAATTACAAAGGGCTTTCGTTTTTCGCTTGATTAGGAAATGAGTTCTGTTAGCTATTTGTCCATTCTCTTGTTGACTGTAGTCGATATGAAGAAAGGTCAGAGGAGAAATGTTTTTGGTGTCAATTAGTTTGATTTAATTGTTATTCGAACTTTAAGATTTCACAATATTTTATATAACCACCGCCACTAAATATGTGAAATCCATATATAAAATTTAGAAGAAATTATCTCAGGTTACATAAAGTATATATTCCTGTACCAAATATATATCGAATTAAATTTAGAGTAAGACTCGGCACAGAGTAATTTCCTCATTTTGAGCTTTTGTATGTGAGATATGTAACATACATAATTATATTATAAATACATATATACATACATAAATACATAATTTTCTCCTTAGGAATATAGAAAAAATATTTACTAATTTAAGCACACAATTTGTTTTTAGGTGAATTTAAAGAAATAATGAAATGGTTTCGAAAATAACATTAACATTATTTGAAATAAAATTAATGAATTAATTAATTAAAAATAATAATAATAATAATAATAATAATAATAATAATAATAATAATAATAATAATAATAATAATAGAAAATCATACATAAATTTTTCGCTGAACTTCTCTTTCAGTGTACTTTAAAAATTATCCGACTACATCATCGCTTTCAAAAATCTTGAGTCGTAAAAAAGTAAAGGGTAAACATGTGCCTGATATAGAGATGTTCATTGCTCCTAATATATTCGCTATATAGAGTTGTCTTAAACTAAATATGTACTCCCATTGTACATCAAAACAAGGTAGTCTCGTTAGAACAAAAAACAATAATCAACATGTATTTTGTCAGTGTAAAGCATCTGTCAAATACGCTGACAGTAGCCAGAAATGGAGGCAGTGCTCTAAATGTTTTTAATATTTTCATGTTTTAATGAAAGTAAACTATTCTATGGATTTAATATTCAAACATATAGAATAAAGTCTTACATGATAACTAAAAATAGCTTTATGATAATTTCAGCTATTTCATCATTTATTGACCTTTCGATAATATTTTATTTACGTCTTAATTAAAATATATATTCTTTCAATGGGAGAGCTCGTCCGCTGATAGAAAACCTGGTTCAGGTAGCAAAAAAAATAAGAAAGCATTTTCAAAAGAGCTTCCAACACATCCGGTTTGAAGCAGACCGGTTAGATCTATGCTTACAGTATTTGGCACGAAAAGTTTTCCATTTCCATTTAAAATCCAAAATCAAAAAGAAGTTCCTGGCTGGAATGATGGTAAAATTTAAGAGACAAAAACAGACCACAATAATTGAAGTCAAGTTTTATAAAAAATATTCTTGCTGCATAATGTTTGACAAAACATATATGATTTTTTCGCAACTTCATGGTCAAAAGTTTTATGCTGCTATGCTCGAGAGAATTTTGAAGAATTGTTTATGAACCAGAAGAAGTCAAAAATTTCGGGCTCTACAAATACTGAAATGTTTATCAAGGAATGTTTACAAAAAAGGCTGCTTCCATGTACAAGTCTGAATTATGTGTCCACTTAAGCATTTTAAAAATATTAATGCAAGGGTTTACGAAAAAGGTTCAATATTTCATCGCTTGTGAATAAAATAATGTTTCGTTATTGTAATAATAATTTCATTAAAATAAAAATATAATAAAATTGTACGTTTAATGATTTCGTTTTTTTTTAAATGTATGCATGTATGTATGTATGTTAAGTATTTTTCGATCTCACATCTTATCGTATTAATAAATTTATTTGTATTTTCTAAAAAAACACATTATACTGAAATTAGGCGACTATAATTTTGAGGAACATGTATCATCAATATTGCTAAGATTTTTATATTATATCACTACCACAAGCGGTGATGAAGGTATATTAACTTTGTCATTCCGTGTGTAACGGTTTGTTTGAAGTTATTTTGAATCAAAAAAGTAATCGAATTTTAAATGCCCTCCACCGCTTACATTATGCAAACATTAGTGTGAGTTGAAAATAGGTTTTCTATTAATATGGTATTAGTCGATATTTTCAATACAATTGATTCATATTTAAGAATAATTATTTGTTCGATAATTTATAAATTAGATACATATATCAAAGACTGTTAAGATAGATAATTGTACAAAAATTCAAAAATTTTTTTTCAAATTTTATAGTTTTATAACCTTAAAACCATTCTCCGGGAAGGGGCCTTAAATGGAAGCAGTAGCAAAAAATGAACCAATATTCATCAAATTAATAATACAGTTAAAAAAAAATTGGTTTATATATAAGAGTTTTATGAGCTCAAAAAACAGTTTCCATGAAGTGGCCCTATTTGGCAGCAATATGAAAATATGGACTGATGCTGGTGAAATTAATAACATATATTAAAATCACTTAAAGACTGCAAATATGTGGCTGATTTCAAAAAATTATAATAAAAATTACCACACTAATTTTCAGAATTATTCCAGGTGTAAAAATGTTCGCAATAGTGTAAAGGATAAAAGTCGTCCTTCGTTTTTATATTACATTTATTTTATTTATCAAGTTACGCCACTTACTGGTTAATAGCTTAAGAAGGATAAAAGATCATAGTAATGGAATACAACTCCAAAGATTAAAATGTTACCATTTGTTACAACTAAGATATTACTATTAGGTACAACTAAGATTATAATTTAAGACAACAACTAATGTAGTAGAGATTGTATAAAACGAGTTATATTATTCTAGTGAAGGGGAGCCTGCGCTAAGCATTTGCTTAGGTAAGATTAATCTTTTTTGGTGGTTAGACCACCTGCACTTGATTAATCTTTTTAGAGTGAAATATTGTGAAGCAGGAATACTGGTGTTAGACCGCTTGTTGTTCCCGCTACAATCTCACTAGCCCTCCAGACACTGTTCGTGGTTAGACCGCCTGCGTGATTGTTTAAGAAAGTGGAGATTCGTAAATGAAGCATCTGGTGTTAACCTGCTCATATTTTGCCTAACCACTGCCCACACACAGAGTAGGAGCTGATCGATGGTGTTTACGCTTCGTTGTTCTAGCCAATTCATCCTGTTATAGCAAAGAAAATATGTGAAGTTGTACTCTGATGTTAGACTGTTTCGTTGTACTTCAATAATATTATGCGCTACATCAGAGCATCGAGAAGGTTTTCGTCATTTTCGATCCTTACATTGATGCAACGCTAGTCTCAATTGTTTGTACAAGTGTTAGATCGCTTACAAAACATTTGTGAGAGAGTGCGAGAAGAGCGATCTGTACCTTAAGAAGTAGTTTAAAGAAAGAAAATAAATATTACAACGTGTTTTTGGAATGTCTTTATTTTCGATACAAAAGGGTTTGGCGTTTATGTTAAAGTCAGCACGCGAATTACATTCTGAATTATGGGCGAAGACGCAGTTTTGATTCAAAAAATAACTAGATTTGATTTCTGTTTTTTTTTTAATTTTCAAAATCAAACGTAAGTAAATAGTTATTTTTTGATTTGCAGGAAAAAAATCAAAACCTGTAATCCTCTTAAGAAAATCGTAAACATTTCAACTAAAACAATGTTTAGATTTTACAATATTATCTCTCCAGCATTTTGAACGCTATGAAAAACTTTTCAAGAAATCGTTTTTGAACCTCTGTGATGTTGCTTTGGAACTCGTCGTCGGCACAAAGACGATATTTAGTAAAATTGCAATTAACAAACAAACTATTAAAATTATATATCAAATATTTTATTTAAGAACTGTTTCTGGCAAACATTATCTTAATTAGATTATTTGTAGTTAACTGGAAATATCTTCAATACGAGGTTGTTCCACATCACCTTAAATTTGCAATTGCCATGATCACCTAATCAGTTGTTTTTATTGCATTGGTTGACAGAAAAATATAGACCTTTCTCTTTTCCATTCAATCAGGAGAATATTGGGTGTTTATTGGGCGAACGAAATTCAGGAGACGGAATAAAACACAACCGATCTTTTGTGTTCTTATAAACAACTACTTTTTATTTACAAATTTTAAAACTAAATAAACTATACTAAAATCTTAAAGTAATAAATTAAATTATAACATGTTGCGTATATAAATTGTGTTTTCCTCACATACAATTATCTGTGGAAAAACACAACAACAAACAAACATTGACTCTCAAAAAACACTTAACTGCTCTCAATCATTTCTAGTTCTAGAAATTAACTCTCAGCTAAAATGGTAACTATTACAGTTTTGATGAGATAAATGAATAGAATTAATACACAAGGTTTATTAGGAGTTCCACCTTTAAAACAAGGTTTTTGTCCATTTTATAATACTTGAGCAGCACATTGAGATTTTTGGGTTCTTTGATCTAATCTTTTACTAATATATTCAAAAAGAATTCTTAATAATTTCGACAAAATTATATTTCGCTAAAATATAATGAATGGAAATAAGGAACATGATAAAACAGGAATAAATTTTAAATGGAGAAAAAATCTAGAAAATCAAAGTGACACTTACTCAATCAATGTAAAAATATTATCGAGGCATTAATACTTTTAGATGTATAAACCCTCTGAAACACATATTTACACATGTAAAATGTTGACATTTAGTAATGCACGTGAGTTTTCAGTATCATGGTAATTATGGATGAGTTTAACAAAATATATTTCCCACTAGTGCGACGACCAAGATTTAGGCCTCAAGCCTACAATAAATCCAAAACATGAAATGGTCACGTGTTATGCAGCATTGTGTTATTGTGAATTATGATGTACACATGCCAACACTCATACACACTGTAATACATTTACTCTGTGCACGCTTTCTAACATTCTCAGACTCATCGAAAGTTTTCCTCTTGTACATGAATTTATAAAATCATTTGCTGCAGTTGTGTTAGGATTACTAGAGAATAGATGGATTTCATAAAAACAGCAAACGTCAGCACAGGAAGTGCCAATAAGAACTAGTCAATATTGATTATATATATATATATATATATATATATATATATATATATATATATATATATATATATATATATATATATATATATATATATATATATATATATATATATATATATATATATATATATATATATATATATATATATATATATATATATATACAATAACATCAGCAATAGTAGAAGTTTAAGTTAAAATGGCATCAGCAGTTAAATAATCAACTCCTAATGAAAACGGAAGAATAAACATTAGAATCACTTTAATTTTTGAGACGTTGTCTTGTTGTTGACAGGAAAAGTACTATAAATTTCTCAATTTGATTCATGCGACTTAATGAAATGTCAATAGTAATTACGGTAAGGATGATGATTACGAACGATAACCAGATCCGTTCCTTCTCAAATCTTGAATCTAATTTATTGCAACTTTATTTTATGTCTTTGCTTTTGTTATTATATTGAAAAAAATTGCGGGTTTAAGAATCTATGAATCTATTACATATAATGTGGACGATTTAAATTTAGGCCCTTATAAAGTGTAAACAATGTGTATTCCTGAAAGTATTGTCAAAAGTAACCAATTTTCAAATTCAAAAAATACTTTTTTTAAATGTTAAAGTGTCCCCAATAACTATTTTCTAAAATATATTTTTTTAAAACATATATGAAATTTATATTTTTATGAATTTTAAAATCGAAAAGCCTTAATTTTAAAATGAAGTAAAGTTTGGAAATCTTAAAGTGTTTATAATCGTTTGGTATTGGGTTTTTCTAGACCTCTATAGCCATAACTCAAAAATACCTTCTTTGGAATTTTGTTTTCACATTTTTGGGAATTAAAACATGTTTTTAATAAATTAATTATTTTTTTACACTTATTTAGAATCGCAAGGTTAATATTTTCTGATTTTAGGAAGATTTTACTATTATTAAATATTTTATTGTAATTTGAATTTTCAAAATTTCTCCATGATCATAAAAATTTTACAAATTTCATTTATTTCTTAATATTTTTTAGAAAAGTACATTGTGAAGTATTATTTTGAGTGAAATCAAAAAACGTCAAATCATTATTATTTATATTCTCAAATCTGATCTTCGTACGAACAATTTAAATTGTACGTGTCCGTGTTAATTAAAATATGAAACAAATACATTATATAAGTCAAAACAATTAAGTAAGATTTCAGAGCTACATTACGTTTTGAAATTCAGGCTTTATGTTATAATCAAAATTTCTTTTATCTTAGAAAATGATTTTATCTTTTAAGAAAATCGAGAAACTAATAAATTTCTTTTGTTTTTATTTAGGAATGCGGCCACTATAATATGAATAACAATACACACAGAAAAAATTATGTAAAATTAATTATAGATTTTGCTTCATAGATAAAAAATATTAATTTAACATTGTTTCACAGTAAATACAGTTTCCTGAGAATATTCTTGAAGTTTTACTGCTTGAAATTTTAGTACTTAAAAATAATTATCAAAATTTATCGTTATATAATTTTATATTTTAATGTTGGAAGATTCTAATATGTGCAGTATTATTTCACCACAATTGCAAAAACGTTGGATTTAAAGTAAATGACAAAAAAATACTTTATCTTAAATCAACTATGTTCAATGTTGATTTTGCTTCATGTTTTTTTCTGTGCGTATATTCTACGATAATAAAGGATTTTAATTTCAACAGGTTATCAAGAGGCAAAACATCATTTAACATTACATTACTATATTTTTTTTGTTTGGAAATGGTATGAAAAGCAAGATTACTTTCTAATGAAATACCTTGAATTTTATCGTAAATATTTCAAAAGGAGAATATAAAAGTCACTTTTAAACTTCTCACAGTTATATATTTAGCTTCATTTTTGTATATTCTGCCATGACTGAGTAAATATATACAATTTTTCATTCCTTGTGTTACACGAGCAATCATATTCTGAATCTATTTTGCTACATCTCTTTGTTTTAGATACAATTGCGTCAAAATAAAAAATTCCGTAAGTTTTTGTGGTGTATAGATATATAAATTAGATATATTCAGAAATTAAAGAAAAAGTTTCTGTATAGCAAACATAATGGATTTATATAAAACCATGGTATCTAGACACATTATTTTAAATACGATACCGAAAAACGCTAACAAAAAACTTTTATAAGGATTATTTGATGAATTTTGTTACAAATGGTTATTTTGATAAGGAACCAATACATTAACTTCATTTCATATAAAAGTCATTACACGATATATGATTTCATTGTCCAGACTCCAGATTTCTATTAAATAATATTTTTTCAATAAATTTATAATAATCAAACAAAACCCGGTTAACGGGTTTCTTCTTACATTAAGCCGTATTCGAAACCGGTTTTTTTTAAATCATATTTTTTCGAATAAATCGAAGACCAGTTTCCTGAATATGTTGGTTTTTTGAACAGTTACAATTATTATTCAATCATTACGGGAGGAACGGAAGAATGTTTCTAATAGATGGACTAACGGACATACCTCAGTTTTAGATGTGATACAAGAATGTACATGCGTTAGGAGGTCTCAAATGATTTGTTCTTGTTATGAATATACCCTCTTTTGTACTTTTGGTTGTGAAGGGTATGAACTTCACTCCACCACCAAACAACATGTACAAATAATATTTGTATTTCAGTGTAACGCTGACCACACAAATATTATTTTTTTACTTATTTAATTTGCTATTAAGTAATTGTTTTCTTTATCATTAAACCTTTTTTTATGGAAACCGTGAAAACAAAAACAAAAAATATTGAAATGTTAATCATGAAGTCTGGTGAGCGGGCGCTAAGAAAATATTAAAGAAAACTCAAATTAAAATAAAAACAACAACCTATTTTTAAAATATAAAGTATTATGCATTACATATGTAGATATACATACATACATACATACATACATACATACATACATACATACATACATACATACATACATACATATATACATATATATACATATACAATACTCATATGATTATAATAATAAAAACAAAAAACAATTATATTAAATAAAAATATTTCTTTTTGATAAGAAATTTATGTATGAGTTCAAGAGAAGTTTTTAGAACCATCATACCACTAGCAAATATTTTAACAAAAGTTATCCAAGTGAAAACATAGAACGGAAGGAATTAAATAATTCATCAAAATAAAATTTTAGAAATTTATTATTATTATTATTTTTTTTAATTTATTATTTAGAAATATGTTTATCTTTAAATGTCAATGTGTTTCAAAAATTCTAAAATTTCTCATGTTAATATTGTGGGTGGTATCACAACCGATTGATGCTGCAAGAGATCGAGGTGCAAGATGTGAGAAACCTGATTACATACCAAATGGCAGTTATCGCCTAAGACGTGAAAGAGTTATGAGAATTACCTGTAATACTGGATATCAGTTACAAGGACCCAAAACTATAGACTGTGTTCGAGGGAAATGGGAGGGAGAAAAACCTGTTTGTGCCAGTTAGTATATTATAAAGATAAAATACAATAACAATGAAGAAGTGAAGAGAGAAGGAATATAAATGACTCATCATTTCATCATTACAAATGCGTATACATATTTAAAATATTTAATTAAATTATTTTGATTTTGTGAAATTTATTGTGAAATTTCAGAAAAAGGATGTAAGAAAAACCTGGAACAGCCGGAAAATGGCAATATACAAATCGAAAATGATGTTAAAGCAATTTTATATTGTTCAGATAATTACATTTTAGCTGGAAATCGTCATTCCTATTGTAATGGTACTCATTGGGATCGACCAATTGGAAATTGTCGTGGTATGTTTTTTAAATTAGTGTTAACTTTTTACAGCGATATTAATTTGCGTTTGGTTGACTTACCTCGTGAAGTATATTCTGTTTTACATATGAAATCAGAGACTTTACAATTTACGACTTTAAAACTTCAAAGGATATGTGATTAAAAAATACTAATTTTATATACATTCCGCAACTAAATTTAAGATTTTTTAGGATTTAAAATGAAATTTAAGGTTGTAGAATTTTATTTAATATTAAATTGTTAGAAATTTTTTAGTACCATCCACCACAAATGATATAAATAAAAATTAAAAAATAAAAATTCTTTAAAAATATTCTTTAACATACAATAACAGAAATATTTACGAAGTTTTCTCGCTTGAATTTAGAAATTGCCTTAAATATTAGATATTTATTTTTTTGGGTCTTAGATGATTCCTTCTTAGGATTACACATAGTTTCCACATAAGCTCTTTTCTGCAACAGTATTTTAGGATCTTTATTTTCAAATGATATTTTATTACTCTTCTTTGAGGAGACTAAAAAATAAAACTAGTTTTTTCGATTAAAATGTTAAAAATTATTTATTCCTCTTTTAGCGAAGAGCAAAAAAATTTTTATTTTTTACTCTCTAAAATTGTGAAATGATTGAAAAGAAAACAAAAAAAGAAAAAAGAAAAATTTGCATAGACAAAAAATTTCTTGCCACAATAAAAAGTAATGTCGTTGTTTTATAGAAAAAAAACGCAATAACAACAAGTGAGAATGCTAAATTCTACAACGAATATGGACCAATAATGGCCAGACTAATAACATATATTAAAGACAGTTAGAAAAATAATTGTTGCAAATTTTAATACACCTGGGGTTTATTTAAGAGTTTCAGAAGCTCAAACTCGTGTTCCAAGAAGGGTCGTTGTATGGGAGCAATAGCAAAATATTGACCGGGATTAATAAAATTAATAATATGTATTAAAGATAGTAAAGAAATAACTGTTGTGAATTTCACTATAATTGATTTTGATTTACTAGCTTTATGGGCTCAAAATTGTTTTCCTGAAAGGGATCTAATATGGGCGATATAGCACAATATGGACTGAGACTGTTCAAATTAACAATATATATATTTATTATATATGTAAGACAACTATAAAAATCATTGTTATGAATTTCAATGTAATTGGTCTTTATTAATATCTTTTATAAGCTGGAATACGTTTTCTGGAAGGGGGCGTCATATGGTAGCTATATTAAAGTATAGACCGCTTGTTTAAAATAATAACATATATTAAGGAAAGCTAGAAAATTAATTGTGTGTTTGTTCTTCCTTAATAGTTTTACAAGCACAAACCCGCTTTTTCGTATATGGGAGCTATGTCAAAATATGGACCCATGTTAATAAAATTTATAACGTATATAAAATATTTAAAAAATTAATTGTGCCAAATTTCAATAAAATTGGTTCAAATTTAAGAATTTTATAAGCTATAAATAATATTCCGGGAAGGGGCCTTATATGGGTGCTGTGTTTATTAATGATTCCAGAACAATATGGCTTCTTTTGATTTATTATTTTATCAAAATAAGTATATCTGATGAATTTCAGTAAATTCTCTTAATAATTACGGAGTTTGGGGTGTATCAAAATTTTGCATATTATAGCATTATAACTTTTTTCCTGTTAATCAGATGATTTTTGCATGATGAAGGAGCACGTACAATTGTATGCTAAAATTAATGTTTTATTTTAGTTCAATTTCATTTTTTGAAGAAATTAGAAGAGTTCTTTTTCTGAATTTATAGGTTGTTTCAGATATTGGTCTATAACTTAAAAACCGATATATGATTTTAAATAGCAAAATGCTCAGTGAATTCAGACAACTATTCTAGGCGTGAGAATGTTTGCAACAAACAGACATACGAACATATCTAAATCTATCCAAATTTTGATTTGATGCAATAATATATATATATATATATATATATATATATATATATATATATATATATATATATATATATATATATATATATATATATATATATATATATATATATATATATATATATTATAATTATATATATGACAAAGTTATAATACCCTTATCATCACTTGTGATGGTGGAGGGTATAGAAAGAGTCAAAAACCGTTCTAGTTTTTAAGTTTTTTATTATTACGATTAATACATATCTTTCCTTTGAAGAACATAAAAATATCATTCAACATTCGTGTGATTTCGAGACTGACGACATTTGCGGTTGGACTTATGAGCCACGTGAAGGTTTAGAATGGAAGCGTGTTATGGCGGCAAATGTATTTACTTCATTTAAAACAGGACCACGTCATGATCATACCACATTAACCTCGAATAGTGGCCACTACATGCTAATGGAGAGTCTTACTAGAAGCAACGATGACATCATCCTCACTTCTCCAATATACGAACGTGATTTAAGTTTGAAAACAGCATGTTGTTTCCAATTTTATTATTTTATGTATGGTGCTGGTGTTGGTGATTTATTTGTAGTGGTGAAGCCGGTATCACTAAGCTTAAACGAATTGCGAAAGAATCGTACAGAGTAAGTGTGGTTACTTTCTGATAAAACTTACGTTTTCCCTAGTAAATAATTGAATTAAATGAAAAAAAAGAAATTAAATAAAATAATTTAAAATATTTGTCTACGAATTATTTCACTAAACTTCTATTAAAAATAAAAAAAAATAGTATAATTCATAACTTATATTTCAGATTAATTAAATTTCAAAAATATGGCAATCAGAATAACATTTGGAATGAAGCTCATTTTAATATAGAGGAAATGGAAGAAGATTTTCAAATAATGTTTTTGGCTAAATCGGGTCGAGGTCAACTGAGTGACATTGCAATTGATGATGTAAAATTGATGACGGGAGATGATTGTAGGTCTTTGTATAATAAGGAAGATGAAGATATGTCAAATGAAGAATATGAGGCAACAACATGTAAATGCATCCATCTCTTTGTTTTTAAATAATTATTTCATTAATATTTTTATTGTAGATGAGCCGATATATGAAATGGAGTCATGTATAGGACGATGCTTTGAATCGCATGCAATTGGTTTAATGCGATTATCAGGTCATCTTAAAGGATTGTGTAGTTGTGAGATCGATTGTGAAGATAATGACACTTGTTGTCCAGATTTCAAATTGATTTGCTTAAATGGTAAGTTCGAAAACATTTTATTTTACTAAAATACGAATACTTCAGATGTGTAATTCGACAGAAACAATTCAAATATTTCATTCGTTAAGTTGATATACTAAACATTTGATTACATAGTTAATGTCAATATTCTTCGATCATATCAATTTATTTAGACATCATATAGTTTAAGTAAAACCGAGACATTGTTTGAAAAGTAATTGATTTCTGTCAATATTGAATATGTTTATAGGAGAAGACAATTTTAAAGATAAAATTCTCAAAAAAAAAAAATATTAATAATTTTGATAAGACTAAAACGAACTGAATATACATTTATATCGTCCAAAAGGGTTTTGCAGTATATATTCAAAAGTACTGTTATTTTGAAAAGAAACACATTTTTAAGTATTCTCGTCAAATCCCTCAACAAATGTTGAAAATAATGTTGAACACCAATTATAATTATATACATATTCAATTCAATGAAAGTAAACAAAACAAGTGAAAATGTTATATTCGCCTATGCTGCATCCTAAATACCATACATTAGGGAAACATTTTGCATAAGTTAAAGATATTTCAATAGAATTTAAATATATATTTAATAGTTTTATAACTTCAAAACCCTATTCCGGGAAGGGGCCTTAATTGGAGCTATAACCAAATATGGACCTTCATATTAGTTACTTATATTAAAAAATGTAATGTGTGGTGAAGGGTATAAAAAAATTTAATTTATTTTTCAATTTTTTTAAAAAATATAACCTGAAGTCGTTCGGAAGTTATATATTTATTTCCATTTCATTTTTCATTTGAAATTCTGTGCTACACTGAAAAAATAGCTGTCAATTTTACCGAACAATGTCAACTTATTATTTTTAGTAAAAAATTTGATTGTTTTTTGGAAAATATAAATGTTGGGATATGTAAACCTAAATGAATTAAATTTTTGATAATCGAGAAGATCTTAATGTTGGTGCACGCCAATAACACGGAACACTTAATACGTCATAAAATAACTTATGCTTTTGACTACAACTTTATTAAACTAAAACTATTTTGATAATTTTTGAAAAGTCATCAAGGTTAATAATGTGGCAAATTTTTATTTTAATTTTTCGATTTATAATTGGCAATTTTACGAATGTTTTTTTTGTTTGAACTTAGTGGTAAATCTTCTCAAGGCAATAGCAAATACTCGGTCCGTTTGTTGTTGTGAACACTATACAGGTCGCAATTTTTGAGATATCTTGATGAAATTAGATTCATCTTACGAATTTGGTACATGTTTAAACGAAGCCTATTGAAATTTAGTTACAATATTTCAAGTATACTGAACCAAAAAAGAAAGTAAATACAACGAAAAAGGATGTAGAATTGAAGAAAAGTAGTTATTTATCAGCCAGCGAAACCTTTATTTATTATAATGGACATTTTCGTTCATGTTATATGACAAAGAAGATATACAAAATTATTTGACAAAAAAATTGTTAAATAAACATAAATTTTATTCAATTTAACTAAATTTTAGTACGTAGAATTGAATATTTCAATTACGATGCGTTACGGCCTTATTTACTAAATATATTTTGATATAACATATTTTTCGGTAATTTTTTAATGAAATTTTATTCAATTTAACAAAAAATATTTTTTTTATTAATTTTTTTTTTGAAGAAAATTCTTCAATATGAAAAAACTTAAACCGTTAATTTGAATAAATATCTGCTTCTTTAACAACTTTTTTCGTTAAAATTCTACGAAAATTTTTCGTTAATATTATCTACGACATTTGATTCAGTGTAGTTCCCATACAAATGTCCTCCCGGAATGGGGTTTTAAAGTCTTAGAAGTCTTAAGCATAAAGCAGTTTTAACGAAATTCAACAAAAATAATTATTTTAGTTTTCTTAATCAATGTACCAAATTAGGCTCCATTACTTCTCGTAGGTACCGCACAAGCATCCTTCAAAATATCACTTTAAGGGCATAAACCTCACATATACGTTGATATTGTAAAAACAACTGGTCAAATTAAGATAACTATTATCTCAAATCGAAGTTCGACATTATATAACCCCCATAAATTGATCATAAATCAGAAAAGCAAATTATACGACGGTCGTTCATAAATTTTTCGTATCGGCCATTTACAACCAACCATGTGGTGTAGGGTACTTAATTCGTTAAGGTCTCTAAATCATGTTTTGGTAAATTAGCAATTTAGGTCAAAATTTTCATAAAAAATATTAAATTCGAAATAAAATATTCTTATCTCAAAGATATTGAGGCAAAATACTAATTTTGCACGTGGTCAAAAGTTTATATTGCAATAGATAAGCTTAACTAAGTTTCCATTGTTTAATTTGTGTAAATATTCAGCCAAACTAATATTTTTATATCCTACACCACCATAGGTTGTGGGGGTATTATGGGTATGTGCAGATGTTTATAACGGACAGAAAAAGTAGTCCTACCACAGCTTTAAAGTATACCGTTTGATTCAGAATCACATCCTGAAACCGTCCCTCCGGCTAGCTGTCCATATAAAGTTTGTTCACAAAGTACAGGTCGCAGATATAAAAACATCTTAATGAAATTGGTTATGATCGATCCGTTATTTCATATAGGTCTCATACAAATGACACCCTGAAATGGGGTTTTAGGCCATAAAATAACTAAATATATTCTTATTATATTCTGAAAAGATGTGCCAAATTATATGAAGATCGCTCCATTATTTTTTATAGATCCCATACAACCATCCTTCCAAATATAACTTTGAAACTCATAAATCGCATATATATACGTAGGTATGGTAAACATGTTTATTAAAATAAGAGATGATAATAAGCCAAAACCGCTGTACGTTCGGTCTACAATTTTTTCTAATTCCACACATGCATTTCACATAAATGTTAGTATCATAATATATTGTATACATAAGAATAAGAAGGTAAGAAAATTATACGAGGGTCATTCATAAATTTTTCATAGCAGACATTTACATTCAACAATATGGTGAAGGGTATTAAATAGTCGGGCTTGACCGACTATAACATTTTCAATTGCTACTTGTAATTAATACTTTTCATCTGCTTCACAAAACTTTATGTAAATCCTAACAATCACAAATGAACAGTAAAATGTAAAAAGTAAATGTAAATCTAATAAAGTCTTATTATTTATTTAGATCTATTTGAGACTTCTGCGTTACCGTCAGTTGATGAAACCACTTATAAAAATGAAATGCAGTATACTAATGTCACCAATACCCAAGCAATAACTACAACAACACAATTATCATCTACAACAACACCAAAAACAACAACTATCATTAAGACTACTCCAACAGCAATAAAAATAACTCCAACTACAGAAAAAACAACAATTACAACGAAAAGAAGTACCCCTACTTCTACCACTACCACAACAACATTAACTACACCAAAACTTATAATAATCACAACAAAAACAACTCTGCTAACAACTACGACAACAACACGTAAAACTACCACCCCAGTAACAAGCACTACGCATAAAACTACTCCTACTTCAGCATCAACAACACGTAAAATTACGCCTACTACAACAACGCGTAGGTCTACAACTTCAACAACCAGACGTCGTTTTACAGCAAAACCAACTCCTAAAATAACAACAACCACAACTACTTCTTCAACTCCAGTCCCAAAAGCAACACAAACAACTAAAGTGATTACCAAAATAGGTAAATGTAGTTAAATTACATTTTTTTAATTTTCTGCAAAATTTTCATTGTTTCCAATTTTCAATTAGCAGAGACAACCGCTCCAATTCCGATACCCACATCGAAACTCATTGAATACGTTACAAACACCAAGTCTAAGACAGAATCATCACACAATGGCTCTCGTCTCTTATTATATATATTTTTTGTTATTGTCATTATTATTTTGGTGGCTCTTACATATAGACGTTTTGCTGACCGAGCGGTGGCCTGGTACATGATTCGTTATAAACAGAATAGCAGCGATGTAGAAGATTCGACTTCGATAACAACAAGTTTTAAGCGTCCTAACAGAAGGTATAATGATGAAAAATCAAACTCTAAATGGTCGAATAGAACGAAAAATACTACGAAATTTAAAAACATGATGAATACACCGCTAGTTAATGATGATGATGAAGACGATGATGATATTGCTCCAAATGAAAATATAGCTTTAAAAAATAATCTTTATACCGATTTATAAAATAATGTTAATTTATTGATTAATGAAGTTCTTCAATTACATAATTATTTATTTTCCTATATTTTACTAAATATTTCAATTTTCGAATTATTTCGATTTTAAAAGATAAAATTACTTAAAAAATATATCCCAATAAGCACTCCAAAAATTAAATTTCAAGTATTGAAAATTTTGTTTGAATTCAACTTAAATTCCAGTTTAATTCCCAAGTATTTTGAAATGACTTTTAAATTTAATAATTGTTTACCTTATTTTTCACTAAGTTATACTCCTTTCTCCATTAATATCGTCTTATTATACCATTTTTTCATGTTGAGGTATACATTATAATATTGTATTTGATTCAGTCCAAAGGAAATATCTAAGCGATAAAACAAATCCGTTAGACCTACCGGTTGTTGAATAGCAGAATATGAAATAAGAAATATGTAAAAAAAGTAAATAATGATCAATTCTTTTGAAATTCAACACAATTATTTTTCTAACTGTATTTAAAATAAATTATTCATTTGGCCAATCTCGGACCATGCATACTGCTACAGCTCCCATATAACACCCCTTCCCGGAAAACGGATTTAATCTTATAAAACTATTATATGAACCAATTTAATTTCAAATCGTCATGATTATTTTTTCAACTGTCTTGAATATATAGTGCTCTCTTAGCGTATATCGGTCCATTTTTTGATACAGCTGACATTTAAGTCTTGTTCTCGAAAATAAACTTTAAATTTAAAGATTTTTAAACTTGAAACAATTCTATTGATATTCTGCACAATTGAAAAACGGAAACGGTATTTTTTCTTGGGTTGCAATCGTCTTCGAGTCCATAAAGTTTCCTGCTGGCAGTGCAACTGATATTATATTGATGACTTCGTCAACCAAGTCTTCAAATAGAGAAAGCAGCCTTGCTGGAAGGATTGGTGATTTTCCGATTATTATTTTGTGTCTTAAAACCAAAATATAATGTCATTATTATATCAGTTAGAACATTAAAATTAAAACATACTTTCTTCCATTCTGCAGTTTTTCTTTGAAGTGACTCAAAAACAAAATTCTGCAAACATTCTCTTAAATTTTGTCTTATTTACATCAAATATAAAATTATTTGAGGCAATCTCAGAACAATATTTACTTCAATATATAAAAGTTGGAATTCTGTATTAAAATAAATGCATTTTATAAAAAAATGCATTAAAATAAAACCAAAATAAACATTTAGTATACTTTCGTCCTATTGTTCTAGAGACTGCGGAGCATGTGGTAAGATATGTATCGTACTATATGCAGGACACACCTTTACATCGCATGCGGAATGTTTCAAATTATTTTCGTGCTCTGAACTCTTCTTAACATTTATCATTAAGATACCAACTAAGATAATTTTGCCAATCCACACCGGAAATGTAGCCCGATACCCTTACTCCTCCATCACCGTATTTTACATTAAGCATCAGATTTTTTCATATTCAATTTAAGGCTTTATCATATTCTTAAATGTCCATCAATTTGGAAAATGTTACATTTACTTTCATCTGAAAAAACACATTATTCCAGAAACTACATGGCTATTTTTCAGATTGCTTTGGATAACACATTCTCTTTTTCCGATTAATAGCAGATATCAGTGGAAAGATTATTTTCAAATTTCGTTGAACTATAGTTGCTTTGCTCAATTTAGGACTCATTGCAAGAAAATAAGCAATAATATAGATTTTTAATAAGTTTTCTTCAATATTATAAAATGACATACGGTGGTATGAAAACTGGTAATATAGTTTTGTTCCGTCAATATTTTTTTTAATTATTTTTTAAGATTATTTATAGTTTTATTTCAATTTTATCGAATATAATCGAATATAAGAAAAACTATTACATCAAAAAACTTTCAGTTTGGCCAAATCCTCATTGCCTGAATCTTTTTAATACACGACGCAATTTTTTAAATTGTTTTTGAATCTAGAACCGAGTAGAATTTTTGTGCGACAAAACGCACCAGGTAAAAGCTGTTATTTAATGAAAATAATTTTAAATTTCCTCGAGAAAATCAGATAATCTTAATGTAAATGTGTGAGACTGTATTTATAACATGGAAGCAATTCAAGTTTTAATCTAAGAATTACGGATTTTTTGTTGTAATGAAAATATTTTCTCCCACTAAACAACAAAAACAATTATATTAACTAAGGATTTTCTCTCCCCGGGAGCAA
Organism: Cochliomyia hominivorax; assembly: GCA_004302925.2. Taxonomy (NCBI): domain Eukaryota; kingdom Metazoa; phylum Arthropoda; class Insecta; order Diptera; family Calliphoridae; genus Cochliomyia; species Cochliomyia hominivorax. The sequence continues at coordinate 58,165,935 of PYHX02000158.1, forward strand.
AAGCTTAGCACGATGTTAAATTTAGCATTGTTTAGACCTTCCCTTATATTACTTTCATTGACGTAAATATTCAGGGGTTGATGACACTTGATCACACAAGCAAACATGCAATTTCGTATAGAAAAATGATAAACACGTGACCATCATTAGCACAGTGACTTGGTAAAGACACACAGGAAATATAAATAAAAAAGAATGCTATATTCGACTGTTGAATAAAATTATTTACTTGTCTTAATTTCGATGGAACTGGTTTATATTTTATTCCGGGACGTGGGATTATAAAAGAGTAAGAATCAAATATGGCCGATGATTGCCAAACTACTTTCATATAAGAAAGACAATTAACAAAATGTTTAGTCATATAATAATTTTCTAAGCTTAATGCCGTTTTCCGGGTAAGGATGTTATGAAGGAAGTATAGAAAAATATAGACGGATATTGGTCAGATAAATAACATAAATTCAAGTCAGTTAGAAAAATAATTGTGTTGAATTTCATATATAAATATACATAAAAGATAGTTAGAAAAGCCATTGTGCTGAATTTTAATGGAATTGGTCTTTATTTACAAGTGTTATAAGCTCAAAATTTTTTTTCCGGGAAGGGGCCTGAAATGAGAGCTACAGCAAAATGTGGACCGATATTGTTTTATTGTTCTATTTATATGAATATAATATTCATTAAAGATAGTTAGAAATATTATCGTGTCGAACTCCAAAGGATCTGATTGTTATTTAATTATCTCATAAGCTTAAATCCATTTTCTGGGAATGGTGGTATAAAAGAGCTATATCAAAATATGAACTCTCATCAGTAAAAATATTAATTGTGCAAATATCAATAGAATTAGTTCATTTAAAAAAAATTAAGCTATAAAGCATATTCCAGGAAACTAGGTTAAATAATGACCCCAGTACAATCCTTGGATTTATTATTGTATTTATGGTAAATTTCATTAAATTATCTTGAATATTGCTATTCATATCACACACAGATTATGAAGTTTATCAAAATTTTGCTTATTTCAGCCTATAACTTTTTTCTATTAAGCCGATTTTGAGAATTTTTTGCAGGATGATGAAGGGGGGTCTGGGATGATTCCTTCTTGCTATTACACACGGAATTACAAAGTTAATATTCTCTCATCACCACTTCTGGTGGTGGAGGGTGTAACGAGTAAGACCGCTATATTCTGCTATGCCGACTCTTCAATATCCTCCACCACAATATCCTCCACCATAAATGCGTGTGAAGCAAATACGTTAGGTTTCGTACATACACACTCTCACATACACTTACAAACTCACATACACTCACAAACTGTAAGACTCAGATTTTGATTTGATGCAATACATATACACTATGAGGTCTGAGATGACTCCTTCTTAGCGTTACACACAGAATGACAAAGATAATATACCCCCTTCACCACTTGTGGTCGTGGAGGGTATAAAAAACATCTTTCACCCCAGTTGTTTTGGTGGTTGATATCTTTTTTATTAATAAGAGGAATTTAATTTCTTTTTTAAAAATGTTTCCAAATCATATCATTATTATCTTTGGTATTTAAAGAGATATAAAGGATTCATCGACATTTTCTTATTTAATAAAACTATTTTGTGTCAGATTATCAATATATACATTAGAAAGTGCCAACATTAAGGACACCTCATGGCAAACATATTTTTTTTCCAAAAATGTTCTTTTTAATTTTATTACATTCGCTGATATCTTTAATTTCAGCTCTAATATAATATCTATTAAAAGATTATTGAAAAGGGAGAAAAGGTTATATTTTTTATTCGATCTTTGGCAGCAGACCTTTGAATTATTTGGTCGGTATAGTTATGTAAAATCACTATATTTTAGAGTACTTTTTCGGTGTATACAATTGTTTTTGAAAAGGGTATTTCAGATTCGGCATATTTCAACTTTTTTAACTATGTGAGACTACCCTGTGAATAAAAATATTAGCCCCTTTCAGAATTTGTGCTCTAATTAAAATATTATTTTTGCTCCAATACATCTCAAGTTTAATAACATTTTAATGATTTCATCAGTTGAATGGTTGTTTTCTTTCTAAAAACATTATTACCTAAACAATAAGATCATTATAAATCGAAAAACTTATTTATAGGCTGCAAGGCCTTCCTCATTACTCTTAACAAGACGCCAAAGGAAATCGAGTAATTCAATCGATTGGAAGTTATATATATTATTAGATTTCTTATTTAAATTGGATTGATTAAGTAGCACGTTTGTGGACTGTCGTATATTTTGGAACTACAGACTAAATGTATTATTTTAATACCTACCTGAGGATGGCAAGATATACCATGAGTTTCTATTGTTTATACCTTTTTGTTATAATTACTACTTGGTTTTATATAAACTTTATTATTAGTAATTTAGGAAATCGTTTAATATTTTGTCTAGATTTTTATATATATAAACAAACTAAGAATATTATTAATAAATTTCTTACATCATTAATAATAATACAAATACAATAATACAAAATAAAATTACAAATTAAAAGGTTATGGGCCCAGAAGATAAGACAGGAATTCCACAATTCAGTGGACAACATTTAGAAAAGTGGAAGTTTCGAATGGAACTGCATTTAGAGACAGCCGATCGTTTGCCCATTATGATTACCTATAATGTATACCTGATGAAGCCTCTGCTAAGGGCATGTGGAATTTACAAATTGTCACGTTTGCAAAACAATCGTTTATGAATCAAACCATCATTTTATAAAATTTGACTCACTTATACGTCAGCTTAAAATAGCCGGCGCTTAGTTAGAAAATCCTAATGTGATTTCTCAATTAATTTTTTACATTATCACAATCATATGAACACTCAAGAAATAAATATAATTTCTTATGAAAAGATGACCGAGTACATTTTCATTTAAAACAAATTAATTTGTAATTTACTTTTGAATGTTGGTTTTTCAACTGATAATTTCATTAAAAATAAATGTTATTTTCATTTGTTTTAAATATTCGAAAATTACCAACATATACAGTAAAAATGACTGTTTTTGATTTTATGATTTCTTAAAACTGAAAATATTTCGATGCCAAAAATCAATAGAAAATAATGATTTCTTGTTCTCAATTTGTTTGACATTTGGAACTACAACACTGAAAAAGGTTAAACGTTTTGTTATATAAATATATTTTATAAAACTTCAATTTTGTAAACATTTCAATATTGATGAGGAACACAAAATTACTGAAAATTTTAAATGTTACTTTGCAATCGTTCTTTAATTGTAGTTTGTTTTTTCAACAACATAACTATGGTTTCACTTATATACGTAAATGTAAAATTATTTTGAGTGAAGCACTTGTAACTGCTAAAACTGGCATTAATTAATTAATTAATTAATTTACTGGCATTAACATATCGAAATTAACATTAGTCCAGGACAGAGAATATAAATCGACTGAAATGATAATATTTTGTAAAAATAAGGGTATTCAGATACACGAAACTGTGGCATGTTCTCCCCAGCAAAACCGGGTTTCGGGGAGATTTAACCGAACTCTTAATGTAAAAATTTGCGTTATGTTGATAAGTTCAAACGTTCCAAAGTTTTTATGGTCTGAAGCTGTATATACCTCTGTATACATAATCAAGCGAAGTCCAACTAAGTCTCTTTCAATTTGAATTTCGAATTTCGGTATAAAATAAAGCCAGATATATCTAAACTTAGAATTTTTGGATGTGAAGCTTACGCGTGGATACCAAATCAGAATAGATCTAATCTGGATGCAAAAAGGGAAAAATATGTGATGATTGGTTATTGTCCAAACGGATACAGACTATGGAATAATGAAAACAAACATATAATTTTCTCTAGAGATGTTATGTATTTTTGGACGAACAAAAGGGGGAGAAATCTGTGTCCGTCCAATTATCAAATGAAACCGTATTGCCTAATGAGTCTATACCAATCCAATCATCAACCAAGTAACGAAAATATTCATAACCAAGAGTGAAGCTAAAAGAGAAGTTGTGTAAATGAACCAGAACATATCAGGTAATCAAATCGCGAATTCTACAATAACCAGGCGTTGATTACGATGAAACTTATTCACCTGTTGCTAAGTTGATTACAATAAGAATAATGGCTTTTGGTATAAACAAAAAATATATTTTTCACCAAATGGATGTTAAGACGACTTTCTTATACGAAGATCTAAATGAAAATATATATTGAAATTCCTGACGGAATGAAAGCAGAAATTAACACGTTGTTAGAATGAGAAACTGAATAATTATCTGATTGAAATTGGTTTCGCAAGATCACGCCATGATTAATCTTTTTTATGATTATAAAATATCAAATAGCAGATATATTAACTAAGTCCTTGAATATTGGAAATTTTATTGCAATTCGTAATATGATAAAATTTCTACTTGGTTTTATATAAACTTTATTATTAGAATTAGGCAGTCGTTTAATATTTTTCCAAGCTTTTCTATACCCTCCACCACAAGTGGTACAATGTATATATAATATTGCATCAAATCAAAAACTGAGTCCATTTAGCTATGTCTGTTTGTCTGTCTGTTGGAAACATTTTCACGCCTAGAATAATTGTCCGAATTCAATAAAATTTGGCCACATCATTTGTTATTGTCCTAAGCAGCTTTCTGTTTAAAACAAGCTATATCGGTTTATAATCAAGGAGGTTATAGACCAATATCTCAAACAAACTCAAAATTCCGAAAAATAACTTTTTTAATTTCTTAAAAAATTGTAATTGGACTTAAGCAAAAAAAATAATTTTAGCATACAATTGTTCGTGCTAAATTATTGTCCAAAGATCATCAAAATCTGAAAGTTATAGGCTATAATATGCAAAATTTTGATACACCCCAAACTCTGCGTCATATGGGCCGCAATTTTTAAGATTATAATGAAATTTGTCACGTATACTTATTTTGACACAATAATAAATCCAAAGAAGCCATATTGTTCTGGGATTATAATTGACCCAGTTCTCATATAAGGCCCTTTCCCGGAATATTATTTATAGCTTATAAAACTCTTAAATTTATACCAATTCTATTGAAATTTGGCACAATTAATTTTTTAACTATTTTAAATATTTGTTATAAATATTATTAACATAGGTCCGTATTTTCATAGAGCTCTCATATAACGCCCCTTTCCGGAAAACGGGTTTGAGCTTATAAAACAATTAAATAAAAACCAATTACACTGGAACGCAGTACAGTGAATTTTTTTAACTATTTTCAATTAGAACAATCTGGGTCCATATTTTGATGTAGCTTCCAGGCCCCTCACCGAAAACAGTTTTCAGCTTATAAAACAAGTAAATAAAGACCAATTCTATTGAAATTCGACACAATTATTTTGCTGAGCGTACTAATGATGTTATATTAATTTTCCCTATATCGGTCCATATTTTCCTAAAGCTCCCTTATAACGGACTTTCCCGGAAAAAGGGTTTGAGTCTATAAAACATTTAAATAAAGATCTATAATCAAAGTAGAACTATAATCAAAGTATATTATAAATAAGAACAATCTTGTCCCAAATTTTGCTGTAGCTCACCTTCCCAGAAAACAGTTTTGAGCTTATAACAAGCATATTTTTTGTTCCACAACACAAGTGGTGAAGAAAGTATCTTAACTTTGTCATTCTGTGTGTAATGTTAAAAATGAATTATTTTAGACACCATAATGTATGTATTCTGGCTTCAAATCAAAATCTCTGTCAATTTTCGTCAATCTGTCTGCTTACATCCACAAAAATTGGCAGAGGTCAATGAAACTTGGCCTAGTATAAAAAAGTAGAAAAAAGTTATAGCCAAAATTATAACTAATTTTATGACTCATTAAGTGTTTCTGTATATACTATATATTTGTTGTTAGTGATGGAGCTTTAGAAGTGGCCAGAATGTGAATATAATATAAACTTGGACATAGATCTACACGTGTTCATTAAAGTAAGCAACCTCTCCGTTTAGATTGAGAAAATACTTCGAAATTCTATAAAAGGAAATTTAATGAAAAATAATATTCATTGAAAAATTATTTAAAATTATATTTTTTCTGGATAATGTCAAAAGCGTTGAAAAACAAACTGCGTACGGTGTTTTAGGGTATAAAAAATTGTTAGTAACTTGGATTTATATAGGCAAAATTTTAAAATTCGTATTTAAAAAAATACTTCATATTTAGTATCGGAAAACGTGCTTTTACCTATATCTCGAGAGCTATTGGAATTTTTTTTCGTTTCAACTATGTGCTTAGCTGCTGCAAGAACATCAAAATAAGTTTTTTTGTCTTTAAAAGCAAAACCCACAAAAATATTTTTGATACAAAATAATGAAATTTCTAGCATTTATAGAATGATCAAAATCTCACAAATATTATTTCGTATAATTGTTGTTATTATTTTCCATTAGTTATAAACAAATGCATAAAATGATAAAAACATTTGTAATCAATTGGCGCTATAATCAAGGGGATTCTTTTTTAGCTATTACCCTGAAACTATTTGTCCGATTGAATTAATGTTTTCACCTGTTTTTCACCAGTTAAATATTCGAAATTCAAAATAAGCCATTTTAATAATCATTTAATGATCATTATTTTATTAATTAAAAGCTTTTTTAATATTATTTTGTAATAACTTTCAGCAGATATTCACGATGTTTATATAATTAGACCTTTTTTATGAGTTGTATTATTGAGATCCGTTAAAATGAGTGTTAACGGTAAGAGGAGGAGTAGATACATAATGGTATCTTTGAAAATTTTTCAAGTCTTATTTATATTAATTTATTTTAAGTAAATTTTCATTATGTAAACTGCACGAAAACTTCATTTGTATATATATATATATATATATATATATATATATATATATATATATATATATATATATATATATATATATATATATATATATATATATATATATATATATTATTCTTCTGTTATTAAACTCAAAAAAAGTTGTCTGTCTCCTTTAATTTAATAAAACTTTGCCTTCAAATATTCCTCCTTTTCCTATATAAAATCTGACATAGAAAAATGAACGAAAGAATGGATGTATGAATAAATGGATGGATGGAAGAATGAATAAATAAATTAGTGAAATGAAATTTGATAAAAATTTACAAGCAAAAAACATCAAATCATAAACCAAATTGAAGGAAGTCGGTAGAAAAGTGAACAAAGAAAATTTATGAATGTGTTTGTGAGTATATTTGTATTTTATAATTAAACGTTTCTTTGCATGGTGACTACAGACTAGATGATTGAACGACTCATGACCCAAGAGAGGCAAGAGGAATAACAACTGGTTCAGAGCAATTAATAATTATTCATATTTTTCAAAACATTAAATTTAATTTAAGAAAAAAAAGAATATTTTATAGAAAACCATAACGACGTCAATGTATTATGTTAAACATTGTATAAACTTACTACTACATAAGATAGAAAGTTTGATAGATAGACGCACATACAATTAAATAGGGTTTGTATGAATGTGAACTTTTTAAATAAAATATCTGACATATTTGGTGGTTGATGGTTTATGATAGAGTATACAACATTGAAATAACATCATACCACTTGACCGCTACATTTTGGCTTATAAAAGAAATTAAAACATAAATTTGAATGTTGGTGTTCGCAAATTAAATGAAGTGTTTTATAAGTGGCCGCTAGTAAATGGAGGAAAAGCCATTAATAAAATTCTAATATTGTGTTTACTTCAACTGTTCCGTACAGTAATATTATCCACTTGAAGAAGTAATAAATTATGTTGCAAAACGCATCCAGATGTAAGAGGACTAAAGGCATTTCTATTTCATATACTTTTTTGAATATAAATACGTATTTAATCAAACGTATTTCTTTGTTACTTGCAATAAAGTCGATCTAACCCGATCATATAATACCTTACGACATTATGTATCTCAAATGACAGAATAGTCGGTTCAGTAATATTTTATTTCCTTCTCACTACTTGTTATTGTTATTTGTAATTTTTTATTTTAATTAAATGATCTCGTTATTGTATATGAGATAAAAATTCGTGTAAGATATAAAAATATTGTTGGTATCAAACATTAAATTAATAATATTTTTTTAGAAAAGTAAATTTTTGTTATTCGTATTGGTTTGGGCGAATTATAAAATATGTGAAACGAACGTGAAACGATATATATAAATCAAAAGACTTCAAAATAAGCGCTGTGATTTGACCCAAATCAATTGCATCACCAAAAATGGTAGCGGTATTATGCGTTTTGCGTATTATGTAGATTTTATTAATGGATTGATTTATTTTCTAACTCCATTTAAATTATTCCCTTGTCTGGCTAACAAAATGCAGTTTTTTTAAGATATTTCGATGAAATTTGACATACATCACTATTTTGGGCTCAAGACGATATATAATAAAATTAATGGTGCGTCCATTAATCCACTTAGCTGCGCCACAAATCTCCCCGCAATGGGATGTTAAGCTCTTTAAGGTTCTAAAATGATTTTAACGAAATTTGGTACGACCAACTCTTATCTGAGATAGGATAAAAATATAAAAGTCCGTTAATTTTTCGTCTTCACCACACGTAGTACAAGAAATCAAAATATCAGTTGACGGTATACTTAAAGATGTTACTTCCACCTTTAAGTATATCGTTCGACTTAGAATCATTTTCTGAGTCGATTAAAAGTTATGAACATTCTATAGTTTTTGTGATATCTTGATAAAATTAGTTCATATTATTACTTTGACCTAAAGATAAAATCTATTGAAATTGACAATATTTGGTCCAATGTTTCAAGTACCCCCACACTAATGCTCCTCCCAGAATGGGATTTTTCAAAGGTCCCACACAAACCATTTAAATATCACTTCGAAGAGCATAAATCTCACATATACGTTGGTATGGGTCGGTCCATAATTCATTTTTGCTCTTATAAAACCCTCTAGCAAAAGAACTAGTAAGTAAGTCTGTTTCGGTGAAAGTATTGGGAGAGTCTTTTTTTACTATACAAGCATCAAAGCGTTTCAAATATAGCAAAAAATTCTGATCATGTTTTTTTCTTCTTTTTCCAATAATTTATTACCACTTTTATTTGAAATAGTAATAACTCAAAGAATAAAAACAAAACCGTATCCACCTATGTGTGTTTCTATTGTGATATAGAAGTTTAATACGTAACAAGTAAGAATGCTTCATTCGGCTATGCCGAATTTTTAATACCCTCCACCACAAATTGGTGTGAAGTTAATAAGTTAAGTTCACTTGATATACATATACACACATACATGCATATAGTATATTACACAGAAACACTTAATGAGTCATAAATTTGTTACAACTTTTGCTATAAATTTTTTTCCAACAGACAGATTGACGAAAATCGATTGAGATTTTGATTTGAAGAAAGAATACATATATACATTATGGGGTCTGAAATAATCATTCTTAGTGTTACACACAGAATGACAATGTTAATATACTCTCTTCATCGCTTGTAGTGTGGACGGTATAAAAACAGAAAATATTCTTGTTATAAGCTCAAAACAGTTTTCCGGGAAGGGATCTTATATGGGAGCTACAGCAAAATTTGGACCACTTTATTCTTTTATTATAGTTAGAAAAATCATTGTGCTAAATTTCAATGAAATTGATTTTTATTTAAATGTTTTGTAAACTCAAACCGTATTTTCCAAGGGAGCTATAGGAAAATATGGACCGATATAGGGCAAATTAATATAATATCTTCAGAACAGTAAGCAAAATAATTGTGTCGAATTTCAATAAAATTGGTCTTTATTTGCTCGTTTTATAAGCTGAAAACTGTTTTCGGTGAGGGGCCTAATATGGAGCTACATCAAAATATGGACCGAGATTTTTCTAATTAAAAATATAAATTAAAAATAGTTAAAAAAATTCACTGTACTGCGTTCCAATGGAATTGGTTTTTATTTAATTGTTTTATAAGCTCAAACCCGTTTTCCGGGAAGGGGCGTTATATGGGAGCTATATGCTGGAATCTTATGTTTAAAATGTTATTTATTTAAATTTTCCCCCAAAGTCTTCATATTAGTCTTTATTTACAAGTTTTACAAACTCAACATGGAACTTATATCAAAATATGAACCTCTACATATATAGAGCTAGTAAAAGTTTGGAAATTAAATATATATATAATTTATAAATAATTAATATATATATATATATATATATATATATATATATATATATATATATATATATATATATATATATATATATATATATATATATATATATATATATATATATATATATATATATATATATATATATATATATATATATATATATACACATATATACACATATACATATATATATATATATATATATATATATATATATATATATATATATATATATATATATATATATATAGAGGGAAATACTCAAGAAAAATTTTTTGAATTGTGACAAAGAGAAAAATTAAACGTTTTTTAATTAAAAAAAAGGAAATTTCTGTTTAGAGAAATTTGAAATTCTGCTTGTTCGCGGAACCTTACTTGAGAATCGTTGTTCTACAAATATATGTATAGTATGTAATAAGGACACCACAATTGCACGAGGTTGTCATAAATTAATATTTACTCATAAAAATCATTTACACGAATGAATGGAAAATAAAAACTCTAAAATACAAAAAAATACCTATTTAGATCTTCCTTTTAAAAACACAGTAATGTCATTCTAATATTGTTTACAGTAAACATAACTTATCATCTCGTCATCCGATACAGATCTTTCATTTTCTAAAAAAATAATGACAAAAAAAACGAAACCATTATACAGAAGATCATTTGAAATATTTTCGGAATATATTTCCAAAAGGTCTAAAATTTTTCAGACCGTTATATTTAAGCACACAGATATTATAACATCTCCACTAGTGCAAAATCATGTAATGTGGACCAACTTAAATCTTTGTGATTTGTTTGCAAGTAAGTTTGTATATTATGGAAATTTCACAACAATAACATCAATATTTCGCATCTTCTTTTTCAATTATTACTAAACATAATCATTATCGGTTGTTGTGCCCTACACCAAGTGGTGATGAGGGTATATTAACTTTGTCATTCCGTTTATAACGCCAATAAGGAATCATCTCAGACCCTACAATGTACATATATTATTGCATCAAATCAAAATCTGAGTCGATTTAGCTATGTCCGTCTGTCTGTTGGAAACATTCTCACGCGTAAAATAATTGACCGAATTCAATAAAACTTGGACACATTGTTTGTTATAGTCCTAAGCAGTTTGCTATTTAAAACCAGCTATATCGGTTTATAAGCAAGGAAGTTATTGACCGATATCTGAAACAACCTCAATATTTCGAAAATGAACTCTTATAATTTCTTCTAAAAATCTAATTGGACTTAAACAAAAATTAATTTTAGCATACAATTGTACGTGCTTGATCATCGTGCCAAAAATTATCAAAATCTGATTAACCGAAAAAAAGTTATAGGCTATAATATGCAAAATTTTGATACACCCCAAACTTTTTGTGTCATATGGGCCGCAATTTTTAAGATAATTTACTAAAATTTGTCACAACTAATTTTTTGACCATTCTTAATATATGCTATAAATTTTATTAACATTGGTCCATATTTTGATATAGCTCCCATATAACGCCCCTTCCTGGAATATGATTTATAGCTTATAAAACTTTTAAATTTGAACCAATTCTTTTGAAATTTGGCACAATTATTGTTTTAACTATTTTAAATATATATTATGAATTTTATTAACATGGGTCCGTATTTTGATATAGCTACCATATAAGGCTCCTTCCCGGAATATGATTTACAGCTTATTACACTGTAGATTTGAACCAATTCTATTGAAATTTGACACAATTAATTTTCTAACTATTTTAAATATATGTGATAAATTTTATTAACATGGGCCCATATTTTGATATTGCTCCCATATAAGAATCCTTCCCGGAATATGATTTACAGCTTAAAACACTTTAAGATTTGAAAAAATTTTATTGAAATTTGGCACATTTAATTGTCTACCTATTTTAAATATGTGTTATAAATGTTATAAACATGGGTCCATATTTTGATATAGCTCCCATATATAATGCCCCTTCCCGAGTAAATAAAGACCAATTCTATTGAAAGTCAACACAATTATTTTGCTAACTGTTCTGAAGATATAATATTAATTTGCCCTATATCGATCCATATTTTTCTATGGCTACCTTATAACAAGTTTGAGTTTATAGAAGATTTAAATAAAGATCTATAAAAGAAGTATAATCAAAATATTTTGCTGTAGCTCCCATATAAGACAGTTTTGAGCTCATAACAAGCATTTTTTTGTTTTTATACCCTCCACACTACAAGTGGTGAAGAGAGTATGTTAAATTTGTCATTCCGTGTGTACCACTAAGAATGAATTAATTCAGACTCCAAAATGTATATATATTCTTGCATGAAATCATAATCTCAGTCGATTTTCGTCAATCTGTCTGTCTGCTCACATCCACAAAAATTGACAGAACTCAATGAAATTTGGACTAAGTTTTCACTAAAGTCCTGTTTCCAGCAAAATCGCTTCAGTATTTTAAAAGATGTAGACCGATATATGATGTGACCTCTAAGTTAAAGAGTTAAATTGGAATGAAATTTTGCCATAATATTATGTTATTATACATTACTATTCCAAAAAATACCAAAAACAGTTCTGTAGACACAAATTTATAGCCAAAATTATAACTAATTTTATGACTCATTAAGTGTTTCTGTGTTATATTCTATATACAATTGTGAATGTATGTGTTTGTACATGTGTACCTACGGATCCTAACGTATTAACTTCATAACGTATTAACTTCACACGGAATTTGTGGTGGAGTGTATTGAAGATTCGCCATAGCCGATTATTGCATTCTTATTTGTTTATGGTGTCAATTTTGGTTAAGTTGGTATTTAAGTTGGCAAATCTGGACACACACGTTCATTAATCCTCAGGTTTAAAAACATTTGAAACAGTTTGCAGTAAAATTCTAAATTGGTCAGCAAAATCTACCAAACGTATACAAAATCTGATGTAGTGGGAACAAATTCCAACAAACTTTGTCTGAATGAGAAAAATCCTGTTTATTCTTGCCCAGTTCGAAAAGTTATTGATGTTGTTGGGTATGATGAGATAAAGAAGACTTATTAGATGTAATACTCTTCACATTCGACTAAAGTCAAGGATCATAGACTTTAATCGAATATGAGAAGTTTACTACGCTATTTCGTTAGCGCAATATTTAAATATAAAAAAGCATATTTTGTTCTAATCTGTGTTTTTGTTGATTTAAATGATTTACATTATTGTGAAAAAATCAAAATAACTATAAAATGATCCAAAAATATTCACATATTGAATGAAATTACTATTAATCCATATGAATCTATGTACTTTATTTCATGTCTTTAGGTTACTTATAAAAAAGAAGTAAAAAAGTACCATTAGAAATTTCAAAGTAAAAATTTTAAATATCGCAATAAAATCCTAATGTATGTAAATTTTGAAACTTTTGATAATTTAAAATTTCAATGTTGGATATAAATAGTAGTTAAAATAAATTACTGAAAAACCTTAAGTGTGCAGTACATTATTGTGACACTAACATTTTTGTGAAATTAAAGCGTTTTAAAGGAATTTTCTTGATTTGTGCTTATACAAGGAACGGGCCATCATTTTCTCTAGCTCCAATATAATGCCCCAGAAAAAATCCATTTCAAAAGCATAAATTTCACATAAATGTTAGCATAATGTACTCCACGCTTCAGTGGAAAAATATGAAATGAAGAAATGGATTTACAATTAGTTTAGGGCTTTTTCTAGTTATTTTTGGATTTTATTAAAGTTCTTTTTAAAAAATTAACCTAAAGTATTGTTCTATCATGTTATTTTCTTGATGTGTTACGTTATGAATTGATCATATTATAATTTGGTAAAAAATACAGATCTACGGACCTACGGATAAATAACTCACTTCCTGAAATCACTTTCAGGTGCATAAATCTTTAAAAATGTTAGTATTGTGATTTAATTTATACAACCAGAGAACATTGTACAAAATTTTACAAGGAGCGGTCCGTATCTTAATGTGGCTCTTACATAATTATTCCTTGATTTTCTTTTCATTAGTAATACGCCTTTTAATTATTTTCTTGAACTTTTCTTTTCGGAACGATTGTATTTAATCATAAAGAGTTAATTAACAGAGTTTGTTATTTATTTATATCTACCGCAGGAATCTAAAAATTTCGTAACAGATCTATTCAATTCTTTGTTTTTTTGTCGTTGTGTATTGTTATCTTGTAATGCTTTTTGAATATTAAAATACAAGTGAAATAATATTCGAATTATTACTTTTTTTATTTAAATGGAATAATTAAAGTGATCGATTTATATTTATTTCTTAACACAAAAAATTTCTGTTTCTTTACATAAAAATGTGAATAATAAGTAATTGATTTTCATTTATTAGAGAGTGAGCAGAAAAAATGATTCTGGACAATTTTTATAAGTCTGACGAACTTTTTTTCAAAATGAATTGTTGTATTTTATAAGATTAACTGTTTGAGTATTTCGAAAATTTCTGGTATGATTTTTAACAAAGATTTGGCGCAAATTTGAATTAAATTTTATTTACTTGTTGAACTGCTAAATTTGACAATTATACCATTATAAAAACTGTAAAAACATATAGTTTTTGTAAAGATAACTCCGTTTTCAAGTTACCAGTGTTCCCAAGTCTTGAAGATCATAAGTGACTAAATCCTTACAATTTTTTGAGAATGGCTAAAAATTGCATTGAAGTATTAACATTAAATTTTAAGTAAAACAAAAGTAATTCATTTATTCAAACATTTGTTCAAATACATTCGTTTAAAAGAGACTATTAATTGATCTATATACACAAGTAATGCTATTATTTTTTTATACATAATAAATTCATATAAGAATGCGATAATCAGCTGTGCAAGATCTTAAAAACACTTCATTACAAATGCGTATGAAATAAATACGTTTTGTTTCGTACATACACACTTACATGTATACTCACAAACGCATACATAATATGAAAGTTTTTCTTAAATATAGCAAATAAGCCTTAATGAGACACGAAATTTATAATATTTTTGGCTTTAACTGTTTTTTACATATTGTTTAATCTTACGCCAAAATTACATTCTAATTTGTCAATTTATAATTGAACATTCTTAGGGAAGATCTTCTCTTGATCTGATGTCGGTTTATAATACTGATTTTAAATAAAAACTTTTCATACAACAACATACATTTTGCAAGAATATTTTTTGTCATTATACGTTTTATCATTAACTTCACCTTATTGATCCAAAATTCCTGAAACTAACTTTTCAATTGAGAACCATCTTGTTTTTAATATTAAAAAAATTATTTTTAGAAAGAAAATTTATTCTTAATTTATTTAAAAGATTTTTTTATTAGATACTTCCTTTTAAAGTGCTTTATAAGCTTCCTCCATACTCTATCAGTTCAAAATATTAAATTTAGTCTCATCTGAAAAAGCATCTGGTTCCAGATTCTCTTCTTCTAATTTATAACAATATCAATGTTTAGCAAACTCCAAACAGTTTTAAAGTACAATTCCTTACCATCTTTTGATCAACTTTTATCTTTCGAACTATTTTGGTACGTTATCTCTCAGTTTATTTATGTAGATGCCGCTATACTTCGTATTTTTACGACTAGTTTTGCCTTTAAAATAAATAATGATCATCAGAATGGTAAAGTGGTTACAATTCACTAATTCTTACATCTGAGCAAAATATTTACCTTGGTTATGTATATGTTGTTCAGCTTAATTTCGGGCGCATTGCAAACAAGTAGACAATGAATAAGATATTTTAATAAATTTCCTCAATGTTATAAATATTTAAAAAAGGGTGACATAACAGACATTGCAGTTTCCATTAAAAGCTGTCAGACAGTAAAAAAAATATGAAATTTACCTATAATTGTGTCCTGGAAACTGATATTTTTTAACATTTTTTGTTATTATTTCATTGTTTTAGATAAATCAATTAATTTTTTCCTGTTACATTGTAAATTATACATTATATATTTATTATCTACCAAAGAAAATCTTAATTAAAATTTTGCAATACTAAACAAAAACAATTTTGTAATATAACAATGTTTATAAAACATTATAGTTTTTAAGTTCTTAAGTCAATCTTAAATATCATTGAAAAGCTTTTAAACAATATTTATGGGTTGATTACTTATGGCAACCGAACTTGTCTGTTGACAACGCAACTGAAATAAAAATACTTATTATGTGCTTAAATTATTACATCTCGTAGTCATATTAAGAAGAAAAAATACAACTACAATTGCAAACTACTCATAGTGAAGCATCTTATCTCACCTGTACCTACAGAATTTACAACATTTAATGCAAACATAATTTCAAAAAATATGTCCGTACTTATTTTACAGTAAATACATGAATGTGAAAAATACTTATATGTATGTCTGTATGTATTTCTGTATGTATGTATGTATGTATGTATGTATGTATGTATGTATGTATGTATGTATCTATGTATGTATGCACGAGTGCTGGCATAAGTAAAATATTGTTAGATATGTTGTATATTTTTTATTTTTCAAGAATTTCATTAGTTACGCATTTCCAAGGAGGAAACTATGTGAAAAATTCATTTCGGCTTTGTGAGTCTTATTAATGCTAGTGAATATCTATTTGTTTATGTCTATTTGTGTGTCTGAACGTTGACGGTTGAAAAAAAAAATTGAAATTACGCAGTAGTTGTTACACACACAATATGTGGCAGACAGGGAGGCTGACAAACAGGCGCAAAGTTCCATTAAAAAGCTCAATACGGAAACAGGAAAATAAAAGAATGAACGAACGAATAAACAGAGGAAAAAAATATATCGAAATATGAATGCAAAAAGGGGTTGTTATATAAAAGCAAAGAAAAATTAACTTAATTACATGCTGCTCATACATTTCCGCGAATATTCGAATATTTACGTACATTTATACAAAGAAAAAAATAAAAATAAAACATCAAACACACAAACAAGGATTCAAGGTTTATGAATTAAAAAGGGTGCATAATATCACTTTGATTTACGAGAACGACAATCGAAAAATAGAGGTTTTTTCTTTCACTTGTCAACATTTTATGTTACAGTTAATGAAAACAACAACAACAACAACTATAACAATTCCTATATGCAGGATAAAATGTGACGCGTTTATTTAAACCTTATTTTATTTTCCAGGAACTTAAGTCAATTTAACATTAAATGTACAAATTGAATGAATGAATGAATGAAAAAAATTTACTCAACAAATACAAAATCATTAAATTCAAATGTTTTCTTTGCATTTTATTTTTCTGTTTAGTTTGAAACACGTCCAACTAAATCACTTCCCCATTTAGGACATGTTTGATGCTCGACGTTGCTAAATGGGAGGAAACTGTAACTTAAATTTAACTAAAGCTGTCATGTTGGCAAATTCAGAGATTTCAAATAATAAGATGAATGAATGAATGAATGATTCATAAAGAATGAATTCGATCATATTTAAATAAAATTGAAATTTAAACATTTGACAAATAATCTGATTAACATAAATAAAATTTAACAAAAAATCGAAACTCAATACTTTTATTACTCCTCAGTAGTCATCATTAAATTAAGTTATTTATACTAAATACTGTCTGAGGTCGCATTTAATTATAATCATTATTAATTACTTGGATTTGACAGACGCCAAACAAAAGTTCTCCCAAAATAAAATATAAAAGTAAGAAATCAAATGAAATTTTGTAAATTTTATACATAATTCTAAATTAGGGAGTCACTTCGAAAAGTTCTTAAAACACGTTCGTCATTAAAACTTTTAACTCATATTTAATTTAATTTTTTTTATTTTATTTAATATTATTTTTTGATCAAGTTACCGTTGTAAAACTTGTTAGTTATTATGCTTAATGTCTGATTAAATGTGACTAAAATTAAATCACAAAGAAATGCGTACTAAAATTATTAACTATTTTCAACAAAATCCAAAAAGTCTGCCGTCAAACTGATTTCAGTGTTATTAAACAGAATTAAACAAAATTTAGAGGCAAAAAAAATAGCACGGAAATTTAAGTCAAGTTTTCTAGAAGAATATCCTTGCTGCATAATGGATAACGAAACGTATAATCTGATAGATTTTTCAAAACTCCTTCGTATGGTAAGTAATATGAAGTTACGCCAAAAGAAGCCAATCATTTGTCACGGGTTCTATAAATACCGAAATTTGCAGCAAGAAATGTTTACAACGAGGGTTGGTCTCTCTTGGCCTATACATACATACATACATATATATATATATATATATATATATATATATATATATATATATATATATATATATATATATATATATATATATATATATATATATATATATATATATATATATATATATATATATATATATATATATATATATATATATATATATATATATATATTTTAAATTTAATTGTTAAAAATAGTCAAATAAATAGACTATGTTTTCGATAATTTGACAAAATAATATTTAACATTTTTCAAAATATCTACATTCTTTGATTTGTGCCAAATTCAATAACATTAAATCTATCGCCAAGCAATGGTGAATTGAGAAGTCTCTATGTAAACATAAATCTAATTTTGACAGACAACCTTTCGTAGGTACATTAGAAAGTACTTTATTTACAATTTGCAGCAAAAGCATAAATACAAAATAAATACAAGTCGAAAGTTTGCCTTAACCATATATTTTCAAATACAAGCGCACTCTTATCGTCAGCAATAAATCGTATTAATTTATTGTCGTGAAATTTCTCGAAGGAATTTTTGGTATGGAATTTAACTGCACTCATATTTAATGTTAATGTCACCACATAACACAACACTAGACGAGACTAAGTTGTAAATCCCATAAAATATTCAAACATAAATGGACATACGTTTAAAGAAGAAAGACATATACTCATATTTATGTATGTATATATGTATGTATGTATGTATGTATGTATGTATGTATGTATGTATGTATGTATGTATGTATGTATGTATTTATGTATTTATGTTTTTATATAAAAGAACGTATACATATACCTTCACACATTCGTTTTTATCAACATTGTTGCACAAAGATTTTATTTTTTTCTTTTTTCCGTTACAAGAAATTGACTGGAAACTCATCATATTTAAATAAAAGAAAATATAAAAAAATTAAATGAAACCGCAGACATTCGTACAACGTTTTTAAAATTATGCAAAAATGTGAATGTTGCAACACCCAAATACATCTCAGTCGATTTTCGTCAATCTGTCTGTCTGCTCACATCCACAAAACTCAATGAAATTTGGCCTAAGTTTTCACTAATGTCCTGTTTTCCAGCAAAATCGCTTCAGTTTTTTAAAAGATATAGACCGATATCTGATACAACCTCTAAGTTAAAATGAAATTTTGCCATAATATTATGTTATGTGAACTTCATTACTATTCAAAAAGTTACCAAAATCTGTTCAGTAGACAAAATGTTATAGCCAAAATTATAACTAATTTTATGACTTATTAAGTGTTTCTGTGTTGTATTCTATAAACAATTGTGAGTGTAGGTGTGTGTACATGTATATCTACGGATCCTAATGTATTAACTTCATACGAATTTGTGGTGGAGGGTATTGAAGATTTGACATAGCCGACTATAGCATTCTTACTTCTTTCTATTTAATTTTGTTGAACACATTTTTTTATTATATTATAAATTATAATATATTAACAATATATTATATTTTTTAAAAATGTTCTCAAAATACGTAAAATTGTTTTTCCAAATTTAATTCTTATGCTATTATACTATAATAAAAGTATATTATAATATTGAACTATTATAATATTTTATTATTATATCAATCAAATTTATTTTTACTGATTATTTCAAATATTTTAGAAAAAAGAAGAAGGAAATGAAGAACTTTAAAATATCCTGCACCATTTTTTTCGTTTTTAATGGTATCTACCTGATTTCTGTTTAATGCTTCAATAAATTATTTTTCATTTCATTTTAAATCGAAAAATTTGGTTAAAAAGTAAATAATCTACGACCAACGATTTATTATAATTTTTTTTTATAAACAGTATTGTCAATATCTCAAAAACTAACATGAAAAAGTGTTTCCAAAAACGAGTACATTAACAATATTCAATCTTTATTTAAAACAATAAGGAATTGCATAATCAAATTTTGAACATGCTTACGATTACTTGTATTATTATGAATATAAAGAATATAATTAATATAAATTTTATTCAAATAAAATTGTTCAACATATTTTTCTGCACAGAATTAATTTAAACCATTCGATCCACAAAAGACATACAAATTTTGTTGCATAAACATTATATACATATGAGAATATTTCAATTTTACAAATCACAGTGGAGCAAAATTGATTGCTACAATAAAATTTATTTGGAATAAAAATCATAGGGATTATTTTCGTTATTTAAATGTAAACGAAATGTTCACAGAAAACAATAAAATCAACTTTAATTACGAAAATGCTCTTATTAATTAATTTTTAACTGTTTTTGCTTTAAACACCATGATAGTTATTTAAATATAATAATACTTTTCTAAATTGTTTTAATTAATTTGCATGATGTTTTTTTTGTTTTAATTAATTTTGTGTCAGTCAACGGTCAATCGCAAATAAATATGGCTTTATTAGTTAAACAAGTTACGTTAATTTAATTTTTGTTATAAGATGTATGATAATCTCTTGTAAAGATTCACTTATTTCGCTCAAACACTGGATTTTAATAAATTTTCTTGATGTAATATTATAAAAATTACAATAACAAAATGGAATGTTATTCGACTATGGCGAATCTTTAATATCCTAAACCACGATGTATTAAGGAATAATTGTAGGAACATATTAAAAATTTCGTATAATATTTAGATATTATTGCTCCATCAATGCGTAATATATTTTAATTTTTCAGTCACACTTTAATATTTTGTTTTAAAGCTTTAACTACGTGTCCAATTTCAAGAAATTAACTTTAAAAGTTTCATTTACCATATTATCGTAAGATTTCCTTTATCAACTTTAGGGATATGTGAAGTAAAATGTTTCGTTTGTGTGGTGGATACTATTTTCCATGCAATAATCAAAAAATTTATAATGTGTAACTTTTTCCACTAAAGGAAATATCACTTCGCCCAATTTCATGAAAATTAAACATATTTTCTACAACCGATTTTATATAGGAATCTTGATGACCTCTGAGCTCGGATACCGCCATAACTGAGCTCCTATGCAAGTTATAAATTTATCATCATGTTTACATTAAAATTTCGATTAAAAATTACAGGTAAAAAAATAAATTGTGGTCCACTGTACATTTACATACACTGTACGCATCATTTATATTTATATATAAAGGAATAATAAAAGTATATTTAATATAATTTTAACTCATTTAATTTGAAACAAAAGCCAAATAAAATGTAATGAAAGTTCCAAACACAATGAAAAAATATTGCACTTGTAAAATTTACAAACCCCCCTACGATCCCCTACGATCATTTTCTATTATAATCTGCTTTTAGAATTTTGATGTTTTGAATGATGATACTGATGTTAATAATGTTTCAAATAAGAAACTTCTAATTGTGGCAAGATAAAATTAATACGTCACCATTTGTACATTGATTTCTTTCTAACAGAATTTAAAAATAAATAAAAAGATCAAGACACAATTTAGAAGAAGACAAACGAATAAATATAAATGGACCAAAAGTTGGTTGAAATGTTGTGTATCCATTTATATACAAATGTATGTATGTATGTATGTATGTATGTATGTATGTATGTATGTATGTATGTATGTATGTATGGATGTTTCTATATAAATACGTATATATAAGTATTGATGAATACAAACATCAATTGTAATTCTACAAACATTCAGGCTGTAAGACAAACTAACTTGGTCGGAACTTGAACAGACTTTTGCCGGAAATTACCTACATTTCATGAGGTGTAAAAAGATTTCATTACATCATTACGTGTTTTAGCGCTTCTTTCAACAGTCATGAACTTAGAAAACTATATTATCAACCACATTAATACATATATATTTATACATGTACATAATACATAAGTGTGTTAGTTTAAGCAAAAAGACGTCCATAATTAATAAATATATGTGATTAAAAATATGTATATGTGATTAAAATTTATCATTTATATATATTTTTTGAAAATGTTAGAAAATAATATTATTGATCACTCGATTAATTAATACAATAAAGAAAATGAATAAAAATCACATGATTTTTGATTAATTTTATAACTGAAAATTTTTGGGAGATATTTCTACTGTTTAGCTCAATTCTAAAATCGTTTAAAAAATAATAATTTATAATATTTTTTTGAAACTTTTCGTTATTCCTTTTTTTCTGTACGGATTCGATGATTTTTTAAATGACGATAGATAATTTTTGTGTTATAGCGGTGCGTATAAATAACAAAAATTTCTAATTGAAGAATTTACGAAAGTTTTTTAGTCGGATTTGTTATCGGTCTGTAATTTTATGTTATAACATAAAAAAGGTTTCATTACACAGACCTTTTCGATTTTAACCTTTTTCCTCTAAACTTTGAAATCAACACATACGTTCTAAAATCCCTAACCCTAATTTGAAAACAGAATGTATTTTTAGAAACCTAAAAGTATTTGTAATTGTTAGTAAAGTTTTTTTCAGATCTACCTAAATAAAGACTCTATAGGCTAAAAACTAAAAATACTACTTCACATTTTTTAGAATGAAAGAAATTTCGTAAACCACAACATGTATAAAAAATCGTGAAACGGACATTTGATTGTGACCAAACTTTAGAACTCTCGCTGTATAGTTATCCTGGTCCTTTCCGTCTTACATTCTGTAAAAAAAACAGATTTCTCTGTTATAGTTTCCTGCATATTCGTGTGGGGGTAACCCTCCCACAGGTTTAATCGGATTTATTGCCTATGTTACTTTTTGGTATATTGGGATCATTCCGTGAAAATTTCAGCAGTTTAACTGTCAAAAATATAGGCACAGATTTATTTTTATACCCAATACCACCGTAGTTTGTTGAGGAATTTTGCGTTTGTGCAGATGTTTGTAACACCCACTTTTAAGTATTCCGTTCGACTCAGAATCACTTTTTGTGTTGATTTAACGATGTCCGTCCGTGTGTCATACTCTACAGGTGCCAATTTTTGAGATATCTTTATGAAATTTGGTACGTGTTATTATTATTTTTTTGCTCAGGAACGAAGTGTTTTGAAATTGGTCATATTCGGTTAAATATTTCAGAAAACTCCCTTACAAATACCCTCCCGGAATAGGGTATAAAGGCCACAAAAGTTTTAAAGATAAAACGATTTCAACGAAATTCAAAATGGTCGAGTTTGACCGACTATAACATTTTTACTTTTTAAATATATAAATTATGTAGAAGAAGCCATAACCAAAATATTATCGATACTTTATAATCCAACATTTCGTTTTGAAATTCATAAGTTAATATATAATTTTGATTAGAAAAGTTTTGGGGTTTTTAGATAAAAAAAAAATATATTAAAGACTTTCAGAAGAATATAATTTTTATATAAGGAGTGAGACTGAAAAAATGTTAACACACGTTTTTCATAAAAACTTTTAATTCGAGTATTATTTGATTTAGTTTTTGATCAACTTACCTTTGTAAAATATTTCAGTTATTATTATTTTTAATGTCAATTAAAAAAATGAGTGACCAGAAAAAAGTGCGTACTAAAATTATTGAATATGGTATTACAAAAAGATAGAGATCTGCCGTGAAACTGTTTTTAATGTTATAAAACAGAACTTGTCCAGATATAAGGAATGGTCCACATAAAACATTTTGCAAAGAACTCATAACAAACAAAGAAAACATCCCGGTAAACTCAGTGTTCGGACAGTTTGATATCAAAATTTCAAAATATTCAAATATTTTTGCTGCATAATGGATGACGAAACGTATGTTCTGACAGATTTTTCGCAACTTTAAGTTGTTGATGCTCGAGGGAATGTTGAAAAAAAGCTTATAACCCAAAAGCTGTCAAAATTTCTCAAAAAAATTTTATACTTCATAAGCTTTACATTGGTATTTTAAGATCATGAGTTTCGAACTGCTTCAGTAATAAATTTTGAATTCGATTTATTCTAAACATCATAGTATATAATTGATTTTAAATTCTCAAAAATGTGAAGAAAAATTACAAAAGTAGTATTTTTAGTTTTTAGCCTATTGAGTCCTTATTTAGGTAGATCTGAAAAAAACTTTACTAACAATTACAAATACTTTTAGGTTTCTTAAACTACATTCTGTTTTCAAATTAGGGTTAGGGAAAGTTTAGATGAAAAAGGTTAAAATCTGAAAAGGTCTGTGTAATGAAACCTTTTCATACGTTCAAAAAAATAAATAAATAAATAAATAAATAAATAAATAAATAAATAAATAAATAAAAATAAAAAAATAAAAAATAAGTTTAAACTCGTAGATATATTTTGTTGAATTGATTACGTCGATTCCACGTAGAAAATACTGATTTCAAATCAGTAAGTTTCACTTAAGGGAGGTTTACAATCAGATTGAAGTGTGTAAGCTCGGATTACATCTAAGATTTTATATATATTTGGAGTTTCTATGGGAGGAGTAGTACTGGCTTTATTATCGACACTTCAAAGAACTGCTTAAGTTCTCAATAAAGAATTTCTCAAATTAAAGCGGCTAAATCGAAAACATTAAAAATAAAAACAAAGAATATAATATGAAATTAAACTTTAAACAATATTCTGGTGGGGTTTTTATAAATTTTCTGTTAGAACCTTGGGCACTACTGAGTATACCCCAGCTGCAAACCTCCTCTATTCCATATAACACTTTAAAGGACATAAATCTCAAAATTGGTCAAATTAAGATAAATATAAGAAGAAATCATTGCGGAAAACTATATAAGGGCAACCCATTATTTCTCATAGGTCCCATATAACACCGCAAACAAAAATCTTTCTAAACCGCATAAATTTCACATAAATCTTATTAACATGAAACGTATTGCATGCTTAAGCATAAGGCAAAATATGATGGTCGTCCATAAGTTTTTGGTAACTGTAATTTACAACGTTGCCGAATATAGAATTCTTACTTGTTTTGAAATTAAGTTTGTTTAATTGATATCTTTCACCGGAAGTGATGAAGTTATAAGCTACCTTTATTATACCATGTAAAACCACAAGAATAAATTCATATAAGACCCATAAAGTGTTGAAACTCTTGCACTAAATTATAATTTAGTTATGTATTTAAAGCATTCATTATTAAAAATATATATAGAACCGAAACTTATTATGCTGGATCATTTCTGACCAGACCCATTTCCCAGACTAGGGAAATATGATATAAATCTCTTAAATATGGCCTAATCGTATTAAAATTCGACAAACTCATTGCTATACCCATCACCACCGCAAGTGGTCATATTAACTTCGTCACTCTGTGTGTAACGCCAAGAAATAATCATCTCAAATCCCATAAGGTATATATTCTTGCATCAAATCGGAAACTGAATCGATTTATCTGAAATTAGGCCACGTTGTTTCTTATTGTCTTCAGCAATTTCCTAGCTATATCGTCTTATTGGTAAAAAAGTTATGGACCGATATCTGAGAGAACCGCATATGTCGATAAAGAACTTTTCTAATTTTCACAACAGTTATATATTTATAACAATCGTACAAAAATTATCAAAATCAGATTAAAATTTTGATACTCCCCAAAAGCTGTGCGCTATATGGGTCGCAATTTTTAAGACAATTTTTTGAAATTGGTTTATAACTTATAAATATGAACCAATTTGTACAATTCATTTTCTAACTGTCTTATATGTTAATAATTTTATTATAATTTATTTTCCTATATCTCTCATATAATGATTCTTCCCGAAAAACGGGTTTGAGCTTATAAAACTATTATATCGGTTCATATCTTCCCGGAAAAGTAACTGTTTTTTTTTTTTTTTGTTTAAACTAACTGCTCCCACAAATTTATCTAATTTCTTTTTCTTATCGTTATTTTATAAATAAAACCGCCCCTTAAAATTTATAGCTCGGTGCCAATATATGTATGTAATTTCAAGAATATGTTGATATATTTCACTCTACCTTTTATAAGGGCAATTTTCCGTAATCGACGTTTAAGCTGATGAAATAATAAGATATTTGATGCAATATCTTCTACTTATGCTAATTTCTGAATAATATTAGTGGTGTAGGGTGTTTAAGATTCAGCACAGCATTATTACTTGTTTATTTTAAATTCGTACTTTTATTAAACGAATTGTCTCTGACATAAACATTTATTTAAAGTCATAACTTTTAATGCAATTTAACATAAATATTTGAAATAAGAATTTGTAAATTATTGTTCTGAAGGTTCCTGAAGAGATAAATTAATTTTAAATAGATGTGGGAGCACTTTATGATTTATACTTCACTTTTTTACTTTTCATCAATGCAAACAAACATACACATAATGTGGCCAATATTAAATCATTTTATATTCTTTATTGATTGTCTTTCGATGTGTCTGTCAGACATTTTTATGTTTAATTTTTATTACTTTTATCAAGCTGCCTCTGTAATGTTGCCGAAAGCCAATGTCCTTTAAAAGCCAAAAAGCTTTTGAACACAACTACGACCACCTACTAACTAAACTTTATACATACATACATACATTCATACAAAAAAAAATGACTACTGTTAAAGTTAAATACAAAGAACTTTTATAGATTAACTAAAGTATCAATAGTTTGTGTTGTTATTGTGTGTAGATGCTGGTGCTTGGTACTTGGTGATGATTTATAAACCTTTAACTTTTTCTATTACAAACAAACACACAAACAAATACTCATTAAACATTTACACAGACTCATATTATTGAACGATAGATATCCGCACATAGGCAACACACATTTTCTAACATTTAACCATCTTCAGAGAAGATACTCATATATTGAACATAAAATAAGGAGAAAAACAACAACATTGTCCATGTGCAAACTGTTGACTTTTATTGATTTCATTGAAAGGATTTCTTTAACGTTTAGACAATTTATTATCGACACAAATAAAAAGACGGTGATGGGTGAGCTTAAAAAAGAACATATTTCAACTGAAAGTGATTGTAAATGTGTTCCCATACGTATCCTATATCGTCTTTCGAATCCCTGCAATACTATCTCAGAGACACACACACTCAAATTCATATAGCAAATATTCGTCTGGATGTCACACATGTCTTGGCATTACGGAAGTAATACTTTAGTGCGCAGTCATTAAGCCAAATTCTAACCATAAATAACACCATCACATCGTTATGGCCCTGTATGAATATATTTTTGTCTTTCCTGTAAGTGTATTTAAGTGTGTCAGTGTGTGTATGAACAATTTTATAGGACATTGATTATAACTTACCAATCATATTCTTTACATATATTTTTTGTCTTCTATTTTCTTTTATCACATTTTCTTAAAGTTTTCTTAAAAGTTTCAAGTGAATGAGCAACTTGCTGCAGTATAAATAAGTTTTGTCATAATAAAAGTAATAGAAAATTGTTTTTGTCTTCTCATGTCAGTAAAATAAAAATGGTCAACGGTTACGAAATCTGTCAGGAGTGGTTTATATAGTAAAAAAGTGTTTACATTACGTTTTAAGTCATATGTTTTAAATTTTAAATTATAATCTCCAAAAATAATAAAACTTATATTTTTCGGTCAAGTTTGATCACAGTATTCCATACAGCAGAATTTGTTATCGAAAATTTTGAAACAAATGTGCTAACAATTTGTTCAACAATTGTTTCTGATTTCACAAAATGAATTTCCGACATCAGTTATAAGCTTATATATTTATTCTGTATGTAATAAATTTCATTGAGATTGGAGCTCATTTTTTCATTAGACGGTAATAGTAATGTTAGCTCAGATTTTGATTTGCACCTTATTCATATGTGTATATACATATAGTTATCCAAATTAAAATAAAACTTTAAAAAAAATTCCTTGAACAGTGAAATATAACTAAAATTGATAATTTTATTTTCACCAAACTTTAGATTTCTAATGTTGACTGAATATACTAATCATATACCTGTGATGACTCTAGAACAATATACAATTATAATAATCGGTTAGACCGACTTCTTATAAAAAGCCGGCCATTGTAGAATTCGATTTTGTGATGCATGAGACTCACATTAATGAGAGATTTTTAGCATCTAACATAGTTTTTGGGTTTGTGTGAAAATGACAGGAAATTGTGAACCGGTTAATACAAAACTTACTGCGTGAAGTTTCACTAATGTTGAATTTATTTGTGCTAAATCACCAATTTTAAAAGACTTTGCCGTTGGGCAAAAAAAGTCGAACTCTGCTTAGACAGAGACACCTTTAATGGAGAAAATACTAAAGTATTTAGAATGTACTAACAATTGGATGTATGAGAGTTGATAACATCTAAATTGAAAAAAGAGTAGGTGGTGTAGGGTCGACTTAACGATGTATGTCCGTCTGTTCATCAGGCTGAAAATCTGTCCGAGATTGTCTGATTTGGTACATATTACTATTTTATCCCAATGACGAAGTCCATTGAAATTGGCCATGTTTGGTCTTATATTTCGGGTATCTCCCATACAAATATTTTCCCAGTAAAAAAAGAATTAATAAAAAAAAAAACAATTATACTATGGTCAATCATTACATAACGCACCAATGCAGTATATACATATGTACATTTAAATATTTATATCGACAAATAAAAAAACTAAAATATTACATAATTTTTAAGATTTTTATACTTAACATAAACGAAAATGTTGGTTATTAATTTTATCAATTAGTTTTCGTAATTCTATATTTATTGAATTTATAGAGGAATATTTCTTACTAAAATTATCGAAATTTTTTCCACTATTGAAAGTTTTACCCCTTTTGTGGCCAAAATTAATAACAACCAAACTCATAGACCGATTAAAAAAAATATATTTGATTTGTCATTCCGTTTTGTATATATATTCTGGAGCTGTCCGTCCGTGTGTCGGTTGAAATCAAGTTTATGAAGCCGACCTTTAGTTAAAATATATGATATGTATATCACACCATTTGAAATGCTTTTGAGAATTTTGCTATTGAAATCCAGGGAAATTGGTTCATAAATGTCTCAGATATTAGCAATAAACTTAAGGTACCTCAAACTTTTTTCGGTTTTTTTCTGTTTTTTCTACAAGAGTCAGAAATATTTTTACGGATTTTTTACTTGAAGATTTAAACTCGATTGGCCCATTAGTTTCCGAGATATGGGCGAAAACTTATTCTGACACTCCTGGAGCAGCTACGAACCTCACAAAAAACTACAATTTTTTCTCGATTTTGTTTATTTTTTAATTTTTTAAATCGGTTAAAAAACAACCGAGATATAAACAATTCCTTATTTTGCTTGTGGCTGTTGTTGGATATTGAATATAATAACAATGTGAGGCAAAATAATGTTTTCGACTATTTAACCTAGAGACATAATTTTTGTACTAGGAAAAAATTAGGAGAGTTGAGTTGAAAACATCACGGTAATCGGTGCATTAGTTTCCGAGTTATAAGCAAAAATGCATTTTCCGATATTTTGAACCTCCTATGAGATACATGGACAAAATTTTATTGCAGAAAAGTAGCTTTTTTCAAATTTTGATTATACTAGAATTGTTTTATTGAAAGCGAAAACTACTCATGAATAAAATTTTGCATGCATATTGAGTGCTCTAGAGAATCTATGTTGACTCATATAAAAGCTACAGTAATGGCTGTCACTTTCTCATTTTTCTACAAGTGATGATATTATAAAAGCTTATTTATAACAGGGACTTAACATCAAATAGTAAGACCGTTGGTGAAGGGTGAATTTAGCATGTTGTTTTTTTGGTTTTATAAATCGTAAATGGATAGTAAATTATCACGACGCTAACATTTTTTGAGAATTATTCACTCACATATGATAAATTTGATTTAAAGATTTAGAATAAATTTATACCAAATTGAAAATATCTTCATGCCTATGAGTTTTACGAGCTTAAATAGGCTTCGTAGTTGGTCTAAAAATTTTAAATTATTTGTGCCAATCTCAAAATATTTACAGAACACCATTTTCAGAGAAGTCACCAATTCCATTTTTACCATTAACGACTTTTGCCATTTTATGTGATTTTTTTTAGAAAAGACGAGACTCGTGTGAAGTTTTCTGATTATATAAATATTAAATATTCGAAATATCATCGCAATATGATATTATTTAGTGTTTTTTGGTAGTGGGTCTGCATATCTAAATATCCTTAAATATCCTTAAAACTAAACAATATAAACTAAAAATAATATAACATAATAATTATATAACTAATATGTGTTGTTCTACTGCTTCAAATGTGAGCCTTCTTTCGCTAATTCTAGTAATATGTTTTCCGCAGATGCTCGTAAACGTTTGCAAAGGTGTTCGACAGTGTATCCTGCAGTTTGTATTCCAACGTTGTTACACTACAGTCGATTTAATCCTTATTTAAATTTTGACTTCTTGTTGGGTGATCGTCTTTGCTGCTTTCCTAATTTTGGACCGATCGCTTCTCGATGGCGAAGGTTTACGGTTTTTCGCTTTGCGACTTGGAATCGGGTATCTGCACTTGTAATGTGATTTTACCGTCGGCTGAGGTAGTTCAGTCGCGTCCTGGATCTACTTACGGTATCCACGAACCTTAAGTAACCTTTCTGGGGGTTCAAATATACAAAGTTTATTTTATTTGATTCAAGTGTAATTATAACAAATTCTTTTGTTTTAAACGATTAACGTGCCGCTTGATCGTAGGGATTCAGTCGGATACTTCGGGTTTCACTACTGGCTGGTGACGCTGTTGGTTGGGGAATCGATTTCACTGCTGGCTGGATGAACTCGGTAGTGGCATCGGTTCCCGATTTTATTAGACGAATCTCCTGTACCGAAACAGTCAGCCGAAACCGCTGTGCTAAAACAGTCAGACGAATCCGCTGTGTGCAAGCAGTCAACCTAGGTTGGAGTCGCGAGAACGAAACTATCAACCGAAGTTGCTGTGTTAAAACAATCAGCCGAACCCGCTGTGTCCGAAACATTCAACCGAAGTTGCTGTGCAAGGTACATCTCTAATAGTCGGGGACGAAGCGAGTCTCAGAGATGCAGTTACTAATCTAACAATATAAAGTGTCCTCCTGTCTGTCTGTTCGACTGGTTCCCTTTATTATTTTGATCTAGGGACGAAGCCTATTGAGATTGGTCATGTTCGGTCCAATATTTTAGGTACTTCCATACAAGTTTTTCCCGATTTAAACGAAATTTGGCACAGATAAGTCCTATAATATCCTTAAAACGATGTACACAAATATATGATGGTCTTTTCATTATTTCTCATAGGTGCCGTACAAACTGCCTTCCAAATATCGCTTTTAAGGGCAACATTTTACAAATACATTGGTCCAGTAACACCGTTTCTACTGCTTGAGAATGTTATTGGTATGGACTCTCACTTCAATAGTACTTTAGATATACGAAAAAAATAAATATTTGTTTTTATCGGGGCTAACACTTCTCCCCATCCTATTCATACTGTATTGTGTCTAATTCTTTGGCAAGTTATTGGGATGAAAACTTAATTCCCCCACTCTAATACTTCTTTAGGTATCTGATAATCCTATCGCCTCTTACTGATCCTATCCGTCCTATATTCTTTAGATATTCTATAATAAAAATTTGCTTTGTATGGGAGGTTATGCCTCCCCCAGGTCCTATAGGAATTTTTTATAGTCTATGTTATTGGAATTATTCTGTGACAATTTTACAAAAATTTATCTAGCCGTTTTGGAATCCATATGTAACATACATACACACATACTATATTCTATATATAGATTTCATAATATCTTAATTCTTATAGATTTTTTTGCTGTCAAATAGTACAAATAACATAATTATTAAAAAAGCGTTTTGGGACCACTGAGCGATGTTCAGTGTTGTATTTTAAAATGAATTCAATGGAACCTTGAGGACTTGAAGAATTCAATTTAGCAGTTTCGATGTTATAGTAGTTCTATTTTTCAATATTGAAAATAATTAAATATATCTGATAATATCTGAACCGCTTTGACCGATAATACCTAAATGAACAAAAAATAATATTATGAAAGTAGATTTTGCAGATTTTACTATTTTGGTTTAAATATACATGCCAAAGTTCAGAAACTAGATTTAAGACTTATATTACCACAAAACAGAGCACCAAATTTTATTGGATCGCTCCATAATTTAATATCGCCTTACCTTCGAAAATCACCTCAAATGTCGCAAATTTCTTATAAATTTAACTAGGGTTGGTAATATTTCATATGCGTACCATTGTGTTGGATATTATGTAGTCGGTCATAACCGACTATTATAATCTTACTTATTATATTTCTTCAATTGTACTTAAACACCAACATGCGACAGGAAGTAAAAGGATTTTGTTTATTTATTATGAGTATATAACTTAAAAGACTCAAATTTTGATATTGTTCAAAATTATTTAAGTTTCCTTCTTGGTATTACAAAAGTAGTGAGAAACGTATTTTACCTTAGTTATGCCTTATGGCAACGAATTACATAGAAACATTTTAAATGCTAAAACATGTAAATGCATTATCGAAAGTATAAAATTTTTATTCGTTTTTTAATTAATCAAACAATTGACAAATTAATTAAAATAAAGTGATTCAAGTAGATATAATGAAAAATAAACTGAATGAATAAAAATACTTGTTTAATACAAAAATGAATTGTGTGGTCAGTCAATTATTTGCAAACGCTTAATGTTTTAATCAGTGATGTCAAATTGTGAGATTTTTTTAATTTTCAGGAAATTTTGTATACAAATTATAAGGAATCAGCTGTTATATACATTTCTCTACATTTTCTGGCTGATTTATGTCAGCCTTGATGCATGTAATACTAGCAAAATAAAAATTTTATCGCTGGGATTCTGGTTGCTAGGTAGCGAATAGGGTATGAGGTCGAGAACACGAAATTTAGTTATCTATCTAGTGACAATTGGTCGTAAGATCTTTGTTTTTTCCTTGATCATGGGGATATTATATGACCATCTTTTTTACTGGAAAAGATACTCCGCGGACCCAAATCACATACGGAGGCGTTATCCTAAGCAACAACATTTATGGAAAAAGTCCAAAAAGAAAATAAAGTTACGGTGTAGTGATAAATAACCCCAGTACAGGCGATCGTCGTTATCCCAAGATCGTGAGAAAAGGGTTTCTTTTGAAATGGATGCGTCAGCAGGAAAAAATTCGGAGAAAACAGAACACAGGGAGGACTTAGAGTTAACCCAACCAATGCCGATTCAACAGACGATTGTCAAAATAACATTATATTTACAGCCTCATTTTTAATGATGAAAATGTGAGCAAAACAATTGATAATGTAAGTTTTAGCATCTAAAAGCTAACTTCCAAAGAGAATCGGCTGTCGGATGTACAGCGAAGAAAACTTGCCAAGCTGCATTAACAAAACACGTTAGTATATGACTTCAAGAAGAGAAAGTGCTCGCCGCCTGGCCGTAAACAACCCAAGCCGAACCTTAACCTGGAGCACATCCTTGGAAACAAAAATTGAGCTTCTATTGAAACAGTGCGCTGTAAAGAGAAGCGATATTCCAAAGCAGATAAAAACATCCGTTTACATCAACGAGATGGCAACCAGCGTTCTGATGGACAAAATAAATAACAAACCATGTTAATTACAAACTTTTCTATGCTTGTACAAGGACTCCCTCCAATCACAAAAACTTATGTGTTCTCTTCTCTCCAGAGTTGTCAACAGCGGACGCTAAAGTACAGAGGCAATGTATACTTATGCCTACATGCCGTTCGACTCGCCGGCAATGCCACCTACGCCGGAATGAGTGGTGTACTTCTAGGACCATCTATATGTTATGTTCAAAATTTATGGGGCACCAATAAAATCCCGAAATAAAATGGATACTTATTAGGAGTTCTAATTAGAAGTGATCTAGGGCAAAACAGAAAAAACAGATAATCCTAAAAATGTTACTGAAATTACAGGTTAACAATGGAGATTGTTGTTGTCAGGAAGACCGAAGAATTTTCAACAATTCGCAGCATAAAAGAACGGAAGTTCAGTGAGCGCTTACCACAATAAGCGCAATGGATATAATAAGATGATACGGCGAAACACAACTTCCGGAAATCCTTCTGTGATCAGGTCGATAGCGTTGGTGATGTATCTCAAAAACGTATATCCAAGCTGGGACATTAATAAATGGAACGTGGAAGAGGATGGAGACCGAAGAGTAATCCATACGCCTACTGATGCACATGCATTTTCCTACAGGATTGGCAAATTCTTTGACAAAGCCACAGGCTATGAGAGAAGAGGTTCCGAACGTTCCACACATGCCTACTGAAATGGTAAGATAAGCTAATAATTGTTTTTCTATTTTTATGGCAGCGGGGTCAGATGGAATCTTCCTGCTTTCCTACAAAAAGAGGAATTTATAAGCCTTACCTTACACAATTTTACACACCTAGAAAATGGCAGGTATTGTTTATATCTATTCAATCCCAAAGGCTTTTCGGCCGATTATGCTAAACTCGGTTTTACTAAAGGCTTTAGATCGAATTGTCAATACCTTTCTTAAGGAAAACATATTAGATGAAAAGCTAATATTCAAACAACATGGCCACATCAAAGATTGATCAGTGAAGACAGCCCTACACGAAAATCCATCAATGAAGAGCTGTTTTCACTAGCTATATGCATTGAAATTGAGGGAGAATTTATAATGTCAACACCAATACGAATATCTAGTCCTTAGCTGAGTTCGAGTCTAAGAATTGGAACAGATGGATAAATTGCGAATAAATCGGAAATTTACTTGTTCACGAAAACAAGGAAATTGTATCAAGATAAGTACTTAGGAGTCATCCTGGACAGCAAATTCATTTGGAGACCATACCTGGAGGAAAAGACAACCAAGGTAAGATTTTGGTCAATACGTAAAATACTTACGGCTCTAAAATGGGTTTCGATTCAAAACACAGGCCCTAAAGAAGCGTAATTAAATTCCTGTCTACTTATGCCTCTGCGATCTGATGGGCTTCGATGGGAAGGATTTGTAATGTTAGAATCCTACAAAAGTTACAAAGGATGTGCTGCTTAGATATAAGCGGTGCAATGAGGACAACACCCACTAGAGCGTTGGAAAAAATATTAACATCTTTACCAATAGCCAAACGGCTATCAAGGCCATATCATCCAAGGATACCAACCTTAGAACTATCCTGGAGTGCGAAGTTACCATCAACGAATACTTCGCGGTAAGCGCATTGATGACAGTCAATGTACTCAGATTCCAGAATTTTATGGATGACAACTTAACGGGCATAACCAAAAAATAAAGGGAGTGTACTGGAGAAAACTTAGGAAAAACGTTCTAGACTGGGAACGCATGCAAAAGCCGAAATAGCGGCTCAGGTGTATGCCAATGGGCTTGAGATATCCTTATGGAGTTGGTCTCCTCTCTTCAACCTTACCTAAACTAAATAAAAATTTTTGAAGAAATGTGTTATCTTTATGGAATTTTTTGGGGTAAATTTCATCGAACTATCGTATTAGTTATGTTCTTTGATCAGAAAAGAACAAAAGTATCTTAAAGAACACTAAGGGATGCAAGCGGCAACTTACATCTACCGAAGTACTAAAGATAGAAAAATGGCTGAACCACTATAGCAGCAAGCTTTTGAGAAATAATCGTTCTTGTTAGTGCAAATGTATACATATATATTTGTGCCCCATAAGATAGACATTTGTATTTTCTTCTTGCATACAACATTTTGAGTGGAATGGGTTTAAGAAGTGATGTTGGGTTACGCTGCCCTAATCCCACGGAGTTCTTAAAACCGAATTTGTGCAATGCCTAAACCAATACCTCCATTTTCTTATTTATGGACACATGAGCAATCTTCTTATCTCCAAGTTTTGAAACCAGACTAATTGTGCTAAATTTCAATGAAATTGATCTTTATTTAAATGTTTTATAAACTCATACTTGTTTTCCGGGAAAGCGCGTTGTAAGGGAGTTATAAGAAAATATGGACCGATATATATGCCCTCTTTTGATTTATTATTGTATCAAAATAACTGTATGTGACAATTTTCAGTAAATTATCTTAAAAATTGCGGCCCATATGACACACAGAGTTTGGGGTATATCAAAATTTTACATATTATAGCCTATAACTTTTTTCTGGTTAATCAGATTTTGATAATTTTTTGCACGATGATGAAGCACGTGCAATTGTATGCTAAAATTACTTTTTTGGTTTAAGTTTAATTACATTTTTTAGAAGAAATTAGAAGAGTTCTATTTCGTAATTTTGAGGTAGTTTCAGATATCGGTCTATAACTTCCTTGCTTATAAACCGATAAAGCTGGTTTTAAATAGCAAACTGCTTAGGACAATAGCAAACGATGCGGCCAAATTTCATTGAATTCGAGCAATTATTCTAGGCGTGAGAATGTTTCCAACAGACAAGCGGATTGACAGAAGGACACAGCTAAATCGACTCAGTTTTTGATTTGATGCAATAATATATATAAATTATAGGGCCTGAGATGACTCATTCGTGGTGTTACACTTGTGGTGGTGTAGGGTATAATAAAAAAATAAAACTATAAAATCGTTCATGTTTATGTATAGAGTTTTGCTGCAATAAATGTTTATGTTATGTGACACCAAATAAATGTTTGTGATATTTAAACACGAATGTTGTGTTGTTTTTATTTTAACTTTTATCCTTTCTTTACATCTGTGATTTCCCATTTTTAATTATTTGTTTTTTTTTTAATATTTCTCTTTTGTTATTATAATCATTATTATTTATACAATATTTTTTTTCTCATTATTACTTATTTTGTAGTATTTTAGTTTCCCATTCATTGTCCTATAACGTCTATTTTTCTGATCATCTATATGACTGTGAGGCTCTTACTGTGATAACAGGTTGTTCCCTTTGTGCATTATTGTCAGCCAGTCATGCAACAATAATGTTCCTGTATGTTTCAGACCCACATGTGCAGCATGTGTGTGTGCCTGGTAAATTCTGTCCACATACACAAGCATATCAAATGTTATTTGTTCGAATTTGGCACGTTAAAGTACAATAAAACTTGATGGTAATAGTTACAAACTACATACACATGTTGAATTTATTAAAATGTATGAATGAATTTGTATTATATAATAATACACACATGCAAGCGTTGAATATTACCCAGCAGTTTTATGGTGACAAGTCATCTAATCGGCTATAAAAGCGATAACACTAGACAGAAAAATATATCTCCCAAAATTTTCCATCATGATATTTGTAATTAATCCCATTATTGTATTTATTAATCGTGTGAGTAATAGTATTATTTTCCAACCGGCACAGGTTCCAGTTTTGAAGATCTTTATGAAATTTGACACGTGCTATTATTTTGTTACAAGGACAAATTGGTTATGATCTACTATTTCATATGAACCCCATACAAATGTTCCTTCGAAATGGGGTTTTTAGTCCACAAAATTCTTAAATGTAAAACGAAAATAATCATTATAATTAGTTTTTTGTAATCGCTCAAAACAGGTTTGAATAGGAAAAAATTATTTTATATTTCAGCATTTTTAATTAATGAAAATAAACCCCAAAAGTTTGGATTGTACTGGGACTTTCCGGAACAGTATAGTTTAAAGCTTATAACACTGTTAAATATAGAAAGACTTCATTGAAAATTAGTGCAATTATTTATTCGACCGTCTTTAATATCTGTAACTAAATTGACGTCCACACTTGGTTACAGCTCCCACATAAAGAGACTTCCCAAAATAGTATATTAAGCTTATAAATATCTTAAATAGGAAAATCTGAACAATTATTTTTCTAACTAATGTTAATTTATATACATAATTTGATGAATATTGGTGCATACATAGACCCCATGTAATTTTTGATTTAATAAAACTTCTAAATGTTACAATAAAATTTGACACTAACAATTATTTGATTAGCAAATAACAAACTTTTCAAATTACAGATCCGCATTTGAATTCAATTTAATTTCAACTCGTGTTAGTTTTTATAAAATGTAGATTATTTATGATCCTGGTGTAGATAAAGCGTTTGATGAAAATTATTATTGAAATTATTTATGGTCAAATCAAATAGTTATTAAGAAAAAAGAGAATTTGTGGATGGGAGTAGAATACAATATTCGGTAATCTCAAATCTTTAATATCGTCACCACGATCGATTTAGAAATAATTGTGGGGCATATATCAGTCGCACTATCTCTATCCTATTTTTATAAAGGCTTTTTTATTCCTTCTTTTCGTTACACACGTAATGCCAAACATAATATACCCTCATCAGCGCTTGTGGTGGTGGAGGGTATGAGAGAAACTAAAGTTCTGTGAAAATAATTCTAATAGACTTAACAGTATATATATATATATATATATATATATATATATATATATATATATATATATATATATATATATATATATATATATATATATATATATATATATATATATATATATTTTTTTTTTTTTGTTCGGATATATATATATATATATATATATATATATATATATATATATATATATATATATATATATATATATATATATATATATATATTTTTTTTTTTTTTTCGGATAAATGTTATAATTTTTAACTGAAGACGAGTTAAAGCTAATGCGACATGTGACACATTTAAATTATTTTAATAACTATTTAATGATAAGTTCAAGTGAGCATTACATTTTATTAAATTTGATTGTACTACAACTATTTCATAAAGTTCCAAGTTTTAAATTCAAAGAAACGCCTCTAAAATAGTTACAAGTTTAAGCACTCACATAAAGAGACACCCACTAAATTTTCATTCAAAAAGGATTAATATTAAGCATTTGATCATCATTTAACATTTATAAGTAGCATCGTGAACATCGTTAAATCTTAAAAATGTTACCGAAATTTTTAACACAAATGTACCCGTTAAAAAATCATTTATTTTGTATTCCTCGTTTTGCATTGGGTCTTATTGGGTACTATCCGGAACAAGTGAGAACAACTAAATTGCATTTATGGGCTTTATTTAATATCACCATTTTGGCCTATGGATGTTATGCTGAATTTTATTATGGCATCTATTATTTAAGCATCGACATAGCCTCAGCATTGGATGCCTTGTGCCCGGTGGCCTCAAGTATTATGTCATTTCTTAAATTATTTTTCATTTGGTATTATCGGGAAGAATAT
Organism: Cochliomyia hominivorax; assembly: GCA_004302925.2. Classification (NCBI taxonomy): domain Eukaryota; kingdom Metazoa; phylum Arthropoda; class Insecta; order Diptera; family Calliphoridae; genus Cochliomyia; species Cochliomyia hominivorax. The sequence continues at coordinate 58,205,650 of PYHX02000158.1, forward strand.
AAATTTCTTATTGAAAAAGTTCGTAAACTTACGTCGGAACAAAACTCTGGAGGAAAAGTTCAAATGAAAAAGAAGTATTTCACATTAGCAACACGATTAAATTGTTTGGTATTATTTTTTGGATTTTGTACAAGTACCTCTTATACGATACGTGCACTTTCATCCAATCTCTATTTGTATCTTAAGGGTAAAGATATTATTTTTGAGACGCCATACAAAATGATGTAAGGTTTATTTATTAAGGAAAAAAACAATTATAGTTACGGTTTCAATAAATCTATTTTAAAGGTTTCCAGAGATGTTAGTATCAATGCCGATATATCCATTAACATTTATTTTAGGACACTGGCATGGTTACATAACCGTATTGGCATTCGTCGGTGCTGATGGTTTATTCTTAGGATTCTGTTTATATTATGCTACGCTCTTGAAATCGATACAGGAGGATTTGCAAAATATATTAACTGATTTTGATGATGCAGCTAATATAAAGTATAATACGGAAGAGAAAGTTATCCTAGCGCTGGAAAATATTATAGAACGTCACAATGAAGTTGCTGATCTTACAGATAAATTCTCTTTAATTATGGTTGAAATTACATTGAGTCATTTCATTACTTCGAGTATAATAATAGCTACCAGTGTTGTTGACCTTTTACTAGTGGGTATTTTTTATTCATTATAATATTAACATTAATTCATATAAAATTTTATATGAATTTAAGTTTTCCGGTTACGGTGTCATAGTCTATGTTGTTTACACCTGTGCTGTTTTAACGGAAATTTTCCTTTATTGTCTGGGTGGTAATACTGTTATGGAATGTGTGAGTATAATTTTATTTTCCTTTCTATCTACATTTAAAGAATACATAATATTTATTTCTAATGAAGAGCGAAGAGTTGGCTACAAAAGCCTATAGCAGCCAATGGTACACACAAAGTGTTAAAGTTCAAAAAATGGTGTTACTTATTATGGTACGTTCCCAACGTAACATCGTTATAAAAGTTCCATTTTTTGCTCCATCTTTACCAGCACTAACAGCAGTAAGTATAGACTTTTAAATATAATAAAATCGGGTATTTATATTTGAAAATTAGAATATTTTTAATGTGCAATGTACCTCTTCTCTGGTATTATTGCCCAAACATTTCCAAGTAAGATTTCAATAAGATCGTGACACTTATATTCCTGTCTATAAGTTGCAAACAATCAAATAATTTATTAAATTTATAATTTAGTATTTAACAGACGCCAAAATGTAAATAGACATTATTCCTTACATATAATAATGTTGAATTTTGTATATAAAAATAATTTTTGATGGGGAAATCGGATAAGTTTTATTTATTTAACTTGTTAATCGCCATGCCAGACATGTGTGTCTGACGCTAAAAAGTTTTACATGAATCATATTAGACATATATGTCTGACTGAAGTATCAATAAAAGTTACCATGGACCTTGTAAAAATGTTACTGATATTATAATGGTGATTTACGTGTATAGATTGTTAGTATACACTTGCGATAAATATACACCAATTCAATAAACTTGTAAATGGTTTTCATAAAAATATGATATTTGCCTCGAAATCGCAGCGAAAATGTGATATTTGCCTCAAAACCGGAATCCATATGCTAGCAAAAATATGGAAAAAACAAATTAATATTTGTATTTCCAGTATTCTTATACTAAAGGTTCATCTGTTTCCAACCAGAGTGTTCAGTATTGACCCCTTTAGTTTTCTTTTTAAAAGTGGTAGTTCCTTCACGAAAAAAATTTAAAACTAAAAAATTGTAAAACAATGTAAAACATATTTAAAATTTCTAAATGTAAACCTCAAAAGCAGCAATTCACATCTGAAGATGAGACTTCATTCTAACATATATCCTGGAATGAAAACCGATTTTTTGGAAATATTATGTAACTTTTTAATCGCTAAAAGTTTTTATCCTCAGATTTATTACCTTTATAAAAGATTCATATTATAGAAATTATTATATTGTAAAACTAGGGTTTATAATGGATTAAAATGGATCATTTCATAATTATCATAATTTTTAAAACTTTAATTCATAAACCAGTACACGAGATGGTCAACTTTGAAGGGTTACCGACTATAACCCTGACCAAAAAAAGGTTTTTACTTGCAATTGAAAACAGAAAATAGTTCTAACCATGTAAAATTCAAGAAGATATCTGTAACGCTCCAAAAGTTACAGACATATTTCCAAACAAATCGATTTGTAGACAAACTTAAAAAGTCAGTACCATTCCATTATAGGGATCTAGTGTTTCACAAATGCAATCCACCGCCAAACGATGTTAGTATATTTGTACCAATTAATGTAACATACATATGTAATAAGAACAAATAATAACATATTTATAACTTAACTTTTATTTCAGATTTTACGTTTTACTGGTTCCGTTATTGCTTTAGCTAAGTCGGTGATTTAAGAAATCAAAATTATTACAAAAATTTTGTGTCCTTCACTAAAGGTTATTTATGTTATTATAATTTATTATATATGTTATTATTCCAATGTTATAAGTGTTTGCTCTTATGAGAATTTCATATTTATTGAAAATATAAGAAATTATAGAAAATATATATTTTTAATGTAATTAATGTCCTTTAATGTATTAAAAATTGTCTTTCAATGTAAACTCTATTATAAATTATAATAAAAAATAATAATAAAAAAGTTAAACAAATATAATTAATTCATTATTTAAAATAATCTTTTTTTAGTTAATTTTAATTAGCATTTATGTGTATTTGACTGTGAAATTGCGTGTTTGAACTGTTAAAAACTTTAACTTGTTAAATAACAATTTATTGGAATAAACGAAAAAAGTTTTGTATATAACGCCCTTTTTAAACTGTAAATAACATTGATACGACCATTGACCATGAAATAATAATCATTAAATTAAAAATTCAAATGTATTTTCATACAAACTAAAGGATAAGTTTGTTTGTTTGAAAAAGTGTAACTGTGGCAATCAGTCATGGGCGGAATAACAAACGTCATCCCAGTTCGATTTTTTACTGAAAAAATTATTATTATATTACGCTTTTAAATTTATATCCATAAAAAATAGGTAAGAATGTTATATTTGACTATGCCAAATCACTATTACAATATTAAAAGATTGTCATGAATTTAAAATATTGGATAAGAAATCCAATTTTATATTTTATCATCTTAAACTTCGTTTCCACAATGAGGACCTTTATTAAAACTACAGTGGAAAAATGTTTAATATTCCTAAAATTATCTGCTATTCGAGCTCTATCCCATATAAATGTGGAGCGAATTTTTCCAAATTTTATTAAATATTTAAGAGATTTTCGGGGAATCTTTTTGATGGCCTCTGTATGAGAGCCTTAACCAAATATGAGCCAATTTGTTAGGAGAAATGTAATGGAAGTAAATCTTCTGTACGACGAATCCGATTAGAAAAAATTCCAAAATTCTTAAATAATTCAAAAAAAAATTATTTTTACGTTTTTTACAGTAACTCTAAAAACCGATATCAGGGTGAAACATTTCTATAACCAAACATTTTAATGTACATTAGGCTGTGCAATTTTCAGCTTTGCGATTTAAGAAATTTAGCTGAAAATTTCAATGTCATGAAAAAGAGGTTGAATTCTCAAAACCTGTGTCTTTCAGAAAAATAACCATTAAAGGTCATTTAAAAATATATTTCAGAAAAGTTTTCGAAATTTATATATATACATATATATATAATATATATATATATATATATATATATATATATATATATATATATATATATATATATATATATATATATATATATATATATATATATATATATATATATATATATATATATATATATATATATATATATATATATATATATAGAAACTGTCATTGATTTCAACAAGGTATATCGTTTGAAGTTGTATACTAAAACGAATAGTATCCGAAACAATTTTTTGCATATTATCCTGTTTTTCATATAGAAGAATACCGTTAAAGCGAATACATCCAAGGCTTACCAAAATCAAGACGGTTAGAGTGTTTTTTATTTTAAACTGTTTTGGACCGTTTTATTGTTATTATTTTGTGACATTCCATTCGATGGATGTTCTATCAATAACTTTTATATATGTCTTGGGTTCACCACCGCAGTTCCCGTATTTGAATTACATATAGAACCCTTTGGTTTTTCAAAAGGGAGTGATTGTGTAAGACGCTTCAGAAGTAATCTAGAGTAACCCATCACGGCTCTAAGATACTCAAAATATAGATCGAAATAAAAATCTACATACGTATATCTAATTTATATCATACATTGTAAAATTATTGCTGAACGACACAAAATGTAGAAGTAATAACCGTGAAAGATAAGAAAAGGAATAAAAGATATAAGAAATGTGAATTGTAAATACCAGAACTTCTCATACATGTAATAATTTGAATTGATTTTTTATGTTCTTGTCATGTCTCACTATGAAGTGAGAGTGAAAACATTTTAAGACTCGTTCAAATTGTTTTGTCAATTATTATTCTAAATAACAATAGTTTGTTGAATTGTCAAATTTTATTGACTTCATTAATAACCTTTTTTATTTTAAGATCTCTAATAAAGAAGTAAATCGACTATATAATACTCCATGACACAGCATAAAAAGTTTTGGACCGATCCCGTAGAAATTGGTTTTATGTTTTGTGACTGTATAAAACATTAAAATACTTATTTAAAAAAAGGAAAAAAACAAAAGAAAATTTCACACAAATTTGGTATGTGGTTTTGGGGTTCATAAACTTTAAAGTGATTTTCGAAGCTGGGTTTTTATGGAAGCTACAACAATGTATGGAGTAATAATTTTGACAAATAATTTTAGTTTATAAAAAATTTAATTATTTACATTTTAATTATCTTCGTTTTTTGCGAGTTCTATGAGATAAAAACGCATTCCGGCAGGGCATTGTTTCTATCCAACATGATGAGTTCATTCATGGACAATGTGTTAGGAGTTTGTGCTAGATTAACACCACACTCGTTGATGATTAAATAAAATTTTATTTAATAATAATAATTTATTTAATTTTATTAATAATAATAACAATCAAATTGTTGAATTCTTTACAAAACAAAATTTCTTCAGTCTCACTTTTTATATCATGGTTTTCATCTGCCCACATTAAAGCCAGTATGTTATTACTAGTGATCCAAGAGATTTAACGAATTAAATTTTGAAAAAAAAATTTAAAGCGAGTCTGCAATAGCAGTGCGGATATTTCAATGCCTTAAGTCTCAATTATAGTTGTGTTTGAACATTTTCACTTTTAGAATTTTTCTTTCAAACAATTGTATAAATCATATATAATTATTGAATGATAAAGCAATGCACAGTGTTTAAAATTAAAAATGAAATGGAAATAAATCTGTTACTTCCAAACTAGTCCATAGTGTATGTAATCGTATAGTGTGTGGTTAGTCCGATTTTATCACACAGTGATAGTAGAAGAGTAATTTAGCTTCAAAATATTACTTTTTGACCGATCTTGGCGAAGCTTTTATGCTATTGTGTGTCCAAATTTTGTCCGTTTTTTGTCAAATATTTTTTATTTTATTAAAAACTAATAATAAAACTTTTGTAAAGTAAATTATATTTGTGTAGCTATTTATCCATAAAAACAAAAAGTCAATACGTATAAATAATCATTATGAGGAACTAGATAGACTTATATAATTTGCTAAAATTTAGTACGATCTGTAAGGTTTTGATCAATATGTTATTAAAAATTATGTCTTTTTTAGAAATGTATGACATCATCGACTATAATAAAATGCTTTGAAAGTGTTGAATATTTTTTTTTTCAAATTATTCAATTTTGACCTTCAAATAAAAATTTTTTTACTCAACCTAAATTAATGAAATGAAAGTGGGTATTTTTACCGTCACTTTTTGAAAATTCAACCTTAAAAGCTTATAACTTTTGATTCTATGAAGATATTGTAAAAATTTTTCTTTTAAAACTTTGTATTATTATTATTATTAGTTTTTAATAAAATAATAAGTATTTGACAAAAATCGGACAAAATTTAAACTCGGTGTATCATGAAATCTTCACCAAGATCGGTCAAAAAGTAAAATTTAAAATTTTAAAACTAAATAACTATTAAACTATAAAAGATTGCCTCCCAAACGAAAAGGTTTTCAGTAGCATTGTAAAGTTTTTATTTAAGTCAAATGACTTAAAATGGAAAATTAAATTCATACAATTTTACTTGCAATATTTTTATGAGTACATGAAATAAAATTCGTTTTGTAATTGTATTTGAGTTTTGTAGTCGTGAAGGTTCTTGTTTATATGCGTTTTGCTTTCTTTTACTTGTGTGTAGTGAATTTTAATAATCCTATTGTCTGCTTTTAGGCTTTCTTAATTTAGTGTGTGGGTGCTGGCAAATACACAACATGCGCATTTAAACTCTGCCAACATTTAAACATAAAAGTTACATTGAAAAGTATTAAAAAATATGTAGTGTAACTTTGATATTCAGAATATATGAGAATTTTATTAAGAACATTTTTTTCCGAATCTATTCAAGATGGAGATATAAAATTCCAACTTAGTTATTTACTAACCATATTTTATTTTTTTGAAGGATACAACAAATCACTTCAAAATGTTGGATGGGATTAGGTGAATGTGTGTCTGTCTGTGTGTGTCAATTTTTTTTTCGTTGTCGTTTCTGTCGGTTTTCATTTTTTAGTTTCATTTTTTATGTGATTTGCAATTTTCGTTTTAGGAGTTTCAATCACATGCGTTTGGAATTTTGCCGACTTTTACTCAGAAAAGTGGATTTGTGAAATCGCTTTACAGAATTTTAATGTGACTTTTTCTTCATACTATATACATATACTAAATCTATTCTTCTTTATTTTTATACTTATTTTTATTTTTTCTTTTTCATTTTGTCAATTTACCTTATACTTTCTTTACTTTCAACCTTCTTGTAAATATGTATATATGAATGTATGAATAAGTAAGTGAGTTTGTTTTTGTGTCGCTAGATGAATGAATAGATGATTTCTACAGAAGATTTAATATTATGTTACTTCCATGTCCTCTTTGTTTGCCGAATGTTTATCTTTGTTTATCAATATTGAACTTTAAAAGCCGTGTCACTTAAAGTTTTATTTCTTCTTCTCTTTTTAATATTTAACAAATTCAATTGTTAAGATGATTTAAATTTCATGAATTAATTTGAAATTATTTGTGTTTTATATACTTCTATTAAATCTTAATATGAAGGCTTTCTTGACGCACTATCAAATTGTTCACATTGTAATGGTTATTCCAGGACTAATTCTCGTAAATCCCATACAAATATTTTGCGGAAATTGATCAAAGCTTTAAATTTAAGTAAACTTAATTAAAAACAAATAATAATCTATATTCGGTCAAGCCCGAATTTATATTTTTGGACATAGATTTTTGTTTATATTTATCTTAATGGAACCAATTATAATACTAACGTATATTTTAGCACATCCTTTTAGAATATTATAAGACTTACTTGTGCCAAGTTTCGTTTAAATAGCCTTGAATTTACAACTTTTATGACCTTAGAACCCCATTCCAGGAAGAATGTTTGTATATAAAAATAATAATATGTACCAAATTTAATCGAGATATTTCAAAAATTGCGATTTGTAGACTGTTCACGCGTTTGCATGGACTGCTAGCCGGACAGACAAATAGACAGACAGACGGGTGAATCTGAAAGTGATCCTGAGTTGAATGGTAGACTTTTTGTGGATGTTTGTAACACATTTTTTTCTGCATGATACAAACATCAGCGCAAACGCATAATACTCCAACCACGTTCGGTTGTGTAGGATACAAAAAAAGAAATTGCATGAGTAACAGTCATGAAATATTCAATTATTGGTCACAATATATTGTGTGTATATGCAATTGAACATTTCATAGAACATTTCTAAAAAATGATTGTGAGAATTTTAAAAATAACAATCAAGAATACTATATTTGGTTGTGCCGAATCTTAAATATGAGTAGAATATATGACAATATCGATAAAATTAGTTATATATATTAGAAACATTTAGATAAATGTTAAAATTTCAATAAGATTGGTCCATATTAAAAGGCCTAAACAATATTCCAAGAGGAAGGATTACAAGGAAGTAATAATCAAATTTGTCCCGATAACTGTCGAACTAGATTTACATATTAAAGACAGTTTAAAAATACAATTGTACTAAATTTCAATTAAATTGGATGAAATTTAAAACTCCTTTCTTGTAAGGGGTCTTAAATGGGAACTATAGCAAAATATGAAAATATCTAAAAAAACTAGATCAATAATTTGGTCGATTTTCAGTAGAAATGTATCATGTTTAAAAGGGGCTTTATGTGGAAGCTATTGCAAAATATGTATCGGTGTTGGTCATTTTAATAACATATATTCAAGATAGTTAGAAATTAGATATTCAGAAGCTATAAACCATATTCCAGCAAGGGGCTATATATTGGAACTAGGTTAAATAACGACCCAAGCACAATCTTGTATGTTCGACTTTATTATTGTATCAAAGTAAATATATATGCGAATTTCAGAAGATAATCTTCAAAACTGCGACCTACAAATTTTGAGGTGTATCAAAATTTTGCATATTTTAGCCTATAACCTTTATAATATTCATCCGAAGTTTATGATTTTTTGTACGATATAATGTATATAAATATTATCTGATCATATTGAATCAGACATTGGCAGAGAAAGTCATTTTCCAATACGTCTGTCGTTACTTTACTACTTCCGTGACAAACATTTTTTCTCATCGCCAACACATCGATCATTGTATTGATTTTTTTTAATAAAACTATTGCTGCAATAAAATAATTATCAATAAATTAACAACAACACTTTGATCGCAACGTATTAAGAGATATGTTCAATTGACCAACATATTATTGTTGGAAATTAAAAAAAAAACTTTAAATGGAATCAACATATTATTTGAAATTTGTTTTGACAACAATAAAATTGTCAACATTTCGGTATTTATTAATTTCAGTTTATTGTGGTTAATGTTGATATTGATTATGAGTCAGCGTAAATAAAAATATAAGTAATAAATAAATTAAAAAATTGTTGTGTGTCAACAATATTTTTTGTGGCCAAATTATTGGTATTAATTAGAGTGATCGGCGCAGTTCCTAATAACCAATTATTATCGTTATTTTTTTTTTTTTTTGGTTAAGTCAGTTCGGTTTTTCTGTAAAGCTGACATTTCAAATATCGAAGAAACCGAGGTTTTCTCCTCGAATAGCCGTTTTTTCTTAAAAGGGTATATTTATGATAATATACTTATATACTGGAAACTTTCCCATTTTGACACATTCAATATTTATTTTACATAAACTGTTATGGAATTATTGGATCTGCACCTAAAGATCTTAAAAGTGATCATTCTATATATAATTGGGAACATGAATGAAATATTTATATTCAAAATCCAAAAGACTTATTAACAACAAATATTATTTTATTATCGATTCGGAAAGCTAAAAATCATAAACAACGACTACAATTACACTGAGTTAGAAATAAATTTCAATTTCAAGTTTAATAAAACTCTCCACCACATGTACATATGTATGAAGTTTCAATAGCATTAAGATAGACACATACACTCGAACAAATCATACACATTTACAAACTAATACAACAATTTGTGCAAAATTGACAAAATATTTTTATCTTAAGTTTAAGGTTGACTCAGATATCGGTCTATTACTTCTTTGTTGTTAGACCGATTTAGAGGACAGATAGACAGACAGACGGATGTACATGACAAAATGGACTCAGATTAAGATATGATGCAAGAATTATGGGGTTTTAGATAATTCCCACTATCACCACTTTTTTGTGATAAATCGACTCTAAAGCATTCTTAATTCTAAGAGATTATTTAAAAGAAACAATAAAAATTATAACCTAAAAATATCTAAGAGCTTTTGAAAGACCTTTTGTTGTTAGAATACATGTATATTAACTGTTTTTTTTTAACATTTTCTTATTATTTTTAGACGTTTTAATATTTTATTTTAATGGGTTATTTTTAAAAAACCCGAAACCGATTTATTTTGAATTTTATAAACAAACATAATTTTTGTTTAAAGAATTAGAATAAATTATGCAAAAAGATATTTAGTGGGCAAATAATATTTTTATTAAGTCAACTATGACTTCTTTTAAAATATTGTTAAGTTAAAACTTTATCAGTACAGTGGTTTGCCGCTAAAACGAACAGTCACTTTTCACATTGAGTACCTTATGTTACAACAACATTGAATAATCGATATAACGAACTTTTTAAAAAAACTCTAAAGAAAAATAAAAATAGGCGAAAATAATATCAAGAATATTTTTCTCAATAGGTAGATATATATGTATGAAAGATTTTTTATATATAAAATCTCTAAACAAGGCAAAACCAAAATATATTACAATAACTGTTATTTTTTTAACCAGCAACAAAAATGCATAAACTTAAATGGCTTTTACATTCAGATACGTTGAAAACAATAGAAGAACATGAAACAGGTGATTGTTTTTTAGATTAATAATATTTATATGAATTTCAAATTCATTATTATACAATATAATAAAAACAAAACTGTTAAATTATGTGGAAAAACAAATTTCCGATCAAAACGCAAAATGCAATGGAAGAGGGAGAATTTCCAAAAATGAATCAAAATTATTTAAATGGTTTTAAAAGAAGTGAATATAGAATGTACCAACAAGTGGTTCTATTTTAATATCTAAGGTATTGGAAGTGGATTGGAAATGGTAAGGTTTTACAGTGGAAAATTCAACGTTAAGTATTTCGATTCAAAACGCTATGATACTCGTTTACTGAATGTAAGTGGTGCGAAACAGCCATCAAAAGCAGATATAATCCAGCATTTTATTTTACATTAAAAGATTTAATTTTTACAAATGTTATATTTAACGCAGATGAAACTGACATTTTGTGAATAATATTACCGGACAAGACCTTTTTGAAATAAAACGTTGCTAATAAAAAATTATCATTCTAAAAATTGGTACGCTCACATTTAAAATAATATGGTACTATGTGCTATAGTTTAGAGAAGTTTTATATTAAAAACCAGCAAAGTCGGTTCAGTATATTAAAAGCTATAGACCGATATCTGAGTCAACCTATATATACTTCATTACCATTCCAGAAATTACCAAAATCAATTCAGTAGAAAAAAGTTATAGCCAAAAATAAAACTAATTTTATTACTTGTTTAGTGTTTCTTTATTATAATTAAGAAACACTTTTATATATTGTATACGCTTGCGAGTGTGTATGTACGAAACATAACGTATTTATTTTATACGCCTTTATGATGGAGGAAGGTGGATTTGGAGCATTCCTACTTGTTTAAACTTAATTTTAGAGTTTAACCGCAATTTTTGGATGATCCTTTATTGATGGAAAACACGGTCTGGATTTAATTCCACTAATTATTTTGGAAATTTGAAATCAATTTCCTCCGAAACTTACTTTATTTTTAGTTTTAGCTCTATTAAACTCATTGTGCTTTCGTTTTGGGCATTATTCAAAATCTTTATTGGGTTTAAGTCTGGACTGCAAGCTGGCCAGTCAAACAGAGGTTTATGGTATTCGCAACATAACATATCCCAACATTATCTTCATATATATGCAATCTTCATAAAATTTATCGATTAAATTAGAGAATTCAGGAATAAAATTGAGATGTTGTCATTAAAAACGTATATTTATTTATAAAAAGCAGAAATTTATAATATCTTATTTTTGGTAATTTCTTAAAAGCAATTTTAACTTATAGAAATATTCCACATAAAAAAGCACAAAGAACATTTGATTGCATGAATAAGACAAACAACAAGACAAAAAAGCCTTTTTCACTTTAAAATAGCTTCATTAAATTGCCTCTACTTAAAAAACTTCAATTTTACTTTTGGATGAGAAATGTAAATGCGTTTATAGAAAAAGGCTCCAGTGTATGTAATGAAATTTGACTCAAATGGGTCTTATAATATTCTAAATATGCCAAATTTTCAAAGGTCAGTCTATTATTTCTCATCGCTCCCATACAATAACGTATGTGTAAGTATTGAATTGCTATTGTATTTATATTTGGTTAAATTAAGATAGGTATCAGCAGTAATTGGTGTTTGAAATCGTTTTCATATAGCTCCAGTGTTACGCACAAAAAACAATAATTTTAAACGCCAATCACTATTTCTTAATGTTATTTTGGCCTATTGCGTATTGAAAGCATCTCTACCAGCATAATGAAGTTATACTCTTAACCTATAAAAATCTTTCATGTGATCCATTATAATAAAAGGGAATACCATTTATTCTAGTAGATAATATTAAAAACGTTCCTTCAAATGTATCTTATTGTGAATAACGCCTATTCTGACAGAAAATATATTTTGGCAATCGAAAGAGTCTGTGTTATCTTACTACCAAAAGTAATACAAAATTAAGTTCTTTCAGCCCTATGTACAGTAAAATAAAAAATATTGATCAATTCCATTGAACATGAAATTTATTTAGTCTCTATAATTCTATGCAAGTTTAACTCCATAATCAGAGATGATTAAAGCTCATATAAAATAATTTCTCCGGTATTAGGGTTTCATGCGAATATAGTTCCTAAATATTTAGAGATTTTGATTAAATTCAGCGTTAATAAAAATATGCTTAGCATTAAAATGTATGAGTTTATGGAAGGATATTTACAAATATATCCCTAATTATATATTTATCAGACTACGAAGATCAACTACATCTCCAGCAATTAAGTTCACGAATCTTTACCGATTTTTTTAAACGTTATATCAAATTTTTTAATTATTTGATACAACGTAGTTTGATAGAATGAAATAGATTAAAATTTTATACAAATGTGTGAATTCAGTAAATCGATTTTGTCCCACAGTGAATTCAAATGTCTGCGGTTAATAATAAAACAGAATGATGTATTCTCCGTGTTATTGTACGGTTTACTTTTAATAATTATTCCAATTTAAATTATCTGTATTAATAAAAGAAACAAAAATAAACAATAATAAACAAACAAAACAAATTTTTAACACTCTACATAAATTCGCTAAACTTAATGAATTCCGGATCCTAAAGCACCAAATAAATAATGAGAAGTGTCTACGTAAATAAATAACTAAAAAATATCCCAGTGGATTAATAAACACATGACTTTAGCCGCTAAAGTTTAATCTGGCAGCTAATACATTTATTTCACGGCTCCCTTGTTTACGTCAAATCATTTTGACACACACACACACACACACTAACATACATTCATATATACAACAAATGCACAAATACACTGAAATATATACAATCATAAATTGAATCACGTAACGTTTAGAATTCATTTAATTTATGGCTTCCGATGACAGTGTCAGTGGTTTAGAATCAGTTTTCATAGAAAGTAGGGATCGATTATTTAGAATAATTATACATTAAATTGTGGTATAACATATTTTTTGGTATACTAAAACGTTCTGTAGAAAAAGTACATAAAATCTGGTGAGCAATCATAATATTATGCAATCATTTATAATTCTTTTACATACAAATTTGAATCAAACAGATCGATTATGCACCTCTAAGGTGTGTATGACTTAATTCTGTGGTTACACTTTTTACGTAATTTTTCATTTGTAACGCCGAAAATAATTAATTTAAGTCATATTAAGTAATAAGTTAATTAATTATGTATAGTTTTGAAACAAATCAGAACTGAGTCGATATAGCTGTATCCATCTGTTGAAAATATTATAATGTCCACATTAAGAAAATTTTACATGAATATTTATTATAGTCTTCTTCAATTTATTTTAAACCTACAATATCCGTTCAACAGAAAAAAGTTGTTAACCGATATCAGAGAATACCGCAAAACCTATCTAATATTTACAGTAAAAAGTAGTTGCTCACGAAAACTCATCAAAATCGGATTAATAAAAAAAATGTATGGGCTAAAATATGCAAAATTTTGATACATATCAAAATTAATGTGTCGTCTGTCAAAGATTGTAATCTTGATATATGAATAAATCCAACAAAATTATATTATGTTAAATATGATACTTTTAGAAAACGGATTTAGATTTAACGGATTTATATTTGGACTTAAAAGGCTATAACGAGCCTGGATAAGTTCATTCGAAATACAGACAATTATTTGCCTTCAATATAAGTAACTGATTTCATTAATATCAGTCCTGATTAGACTATTGCTCCCATAAAATTAACCTTCTGGATGACGACTTTGAAAAGCATCAGACCATATTATACTTTATCTTTCATAGAAGTCCCCCTCCGTAAAAGGATTTAAGGCTTGTAATACTTTTATATCTTTTCACTCAAAAAACACAGTTTTTTGTCTTAACTTGTCATTTATATACGTAAATGATCTGATTGATATTGATCCACATTATAACATGGGTCTCATATAAACCACATTTTCTGGAATAGAAAAGACACTTAAATGATAAAATATTTCAATGAAATTCCTCGTAATGATTTTTTAATTTTCATGAGTATATGAAACTAATTTCATATAATAAATATACCTTGAAACTTTAGCTTTCGTGTTAAAATTTATTTGCTTAGATATAAATATTTCGATAAACTTCAAGGACTAATATTTGTATTAAGCTGATAATTTGTATAACCTTCACTTCTACAAATGGTGAAGAGGGTATATTAACTTTGTCATTCCATGTGTAACACTAAGAAGTATATATATATATATATATATATATATATATATATATATATATATATATATATATATATATATATATATATATATATATATATATATATATATATATATATATATATATATATTATCCAGTATCATGTTATCTAAAATTGAGATAACAACTTAAAGACATTCAAATATTTTCGTTATCCTTCCATATTTACATATTTATATATTTTATGCTCAATAATGAAATTACAACAGTGAGTGTCATTTGTCTGTATCAACTTCTTATTTTATTTAATATTTTATGAACAATTAAAACTTTTGCTCATTTTTATATGCATTTTATATATAAAAATTCTATTATGTGCCTAAAAGAACTAATCACGTAGTGATTTCTACTTATTTTTATTATTATCAAGCTAAAATTTCGCAATGAAAAATATGTAGATGTTCTAAAATTAAAATATACTGGTTTCGTTTAAAAACTACACATATAAACATGTTGTAGACATTGCTTATATATTTACTAATAAATACGATAACACACATGTATTATCAGCATTTGGATTAAACTGATGACAGTCGAATATAGTAAAAGACTTAAAAAATAAAGTAAAACATTATTGACTAAATCTCATATAAGATACAATAAAGTGGTATCTACAGTACCATTGATCATTGAATTCCTCAATTAACAACACATTATTTTGAACCAATAATACTCCTAAATGTGTCGATTAAATTAAAATTTCATTTGGTTAGTAAGTTCATTCTTGTCCACATTAATCTTATTACTAAGGTAATTTTTCTAATAAATTTTATATATTAATTCGTTATGATGGCATGTAAATATGACACAATTACTTTGTTAGGTGTCTCCTTAACTCATTTACATTTTTCCAAATGATTAGTCAGTAATTAGTCATTTGGCGCGCAATGACTCGTTCTCACAAAAAAAAACTGAAAACTTATACACAGTTATATTTTGAAATAAATAAAAAAATAAAATAAAAATCGGTTCTAAGATTCAGACACCTCAAATATATTCTGAAGTTGAATAAATATTGTCCTAGTTTATGTTCGAAAAAATCTGAAGTTTTGAAAGTATGACTTTTCTGCATATATTATAATTTATATTATAATTTATGTCATATATTATAAAAATAACTTTATAAAAATAACTTAATTTTTAACATTCCTTTTGCTACTTTTTTATTTTGCCTAAATTCGTTAAATTTGGTAAGTATATATACCAGAAGTTTGTTAAATAATACGTTTATTATTTATTTGTAGCACGGGGAGTATACTTAACAACTCATTTACATCATATATCTCATACGTCCGTGCGTTTTATGTTTGTGTTTTTTTATACAAAACTATACGTAACAACAAAATTATTTTGAGTTTGTTTTATTATTGCCAGGTATATTATCCGATGATATAATTCAGTTTTTAAGTCTTCTGCATTTGACCCTTTTTATGGTACCTATAAAATATTATTCCAGTCATTAATAATGGATCTTAATGCCCTATTAAATCTATATTTGTATCGATTTCATTAGTTTTTCTCTTATGATATAAACTTATTTTTCTTATTCTTCTAACTCTTTTTGAGATAAGTTGCCTGAAATAAATGAGTTTATTTTATATAGATTTTTATATGTTTAAATGTTAGGGCGTTTTGAAGTTAATTTTTAATTTAATTATTGTTATGAGAACCATAACAACATATATAT
This sequence comes from Cochliomyia hominivorax, assembly GCA_004302925.2. NCBI lineage: Eukaryota > Metazoa > Arthropoda > Insecta > Diptera > Calliphoridae > Cochliomyia > Cochliomyia hominivorax. The sequence continues at coordinate 58,222,223 of PYHX02000158.1, forward strand.
GAAAAACTATTACTTAGTGTTTTCACGAAATAGTTTTGTAAAGATTTTAATTTTGTGTGAAAATACAACTTTTATTAAAAATAGTTTTTCTCAATTTAAAATAAAATGGCAGCTTTTCTTTTTGGATTATTCATCTATAATTGTAGATAATAATTTAATAGATTAATAGTTTATGATTAAACTAATATAAAAAATTAAAATATGTTTATGTACAAAAATATTATTTTTTGTTTAATTACACTTTTGGATTTTTTCTTTTTTACTGTAAAAAAAGAAAAAGAAACAAAACAAATAATTTAAAGAAAACAACTATTATATCATGATTACTTCTAAGAATTTTTAAACTTATTTTTTTCAATTTGATGTCATCACTTAACATCAAAATGAAAGTTTAAAAACTCTAGCTAAGAGAGTTTTTCCAGAATATTTATTCTCTTCATAAACATTTTGAACAATTTTGTCGGTCAAGCCCGACTGTAATCACCACATTATTAGTTAATAAGTACCTACGAAAAATTATTGAATTATATGTAATTTATGCATTTTAAAAAGATTTTTCAGGGGGTTTCAATGGGAACAATAGTCGTCGTCCTTTTATCATAATAATACTTCATGCAAAATTGCATTAAGACGCATTGTTTCACTGAAGAAACTGATCGATTCAGAGAGAATGATATTGGATTCTATATGAATTTACGAAAGGCGATTTTGCATAATCTTTTGGGTTATAAAAGGCAAAAATATTACTCTTTACTGTATAAACAATAATTTCTTTTATACAATTAAATAGCTTTTCAAAAATAACTCTTTGAAAACTTTATTCATATGAATATCTGGAAGGTTAATGAGTAAGTAAATAGAAATAAGTGTTTAAAAGAGTTTAGGTTTGATTTAACTGTTAGTTTATTATTTTAAATATTTTAGAGGAAAAACATATATTTCATAACTACTCTCCCGATAATCCAAACAAACAGATAACAATTTTTAAATATTAAATCCTTATGGCCATCTACACACACACACGCATCATTCACTCCACCTAACCAAACAAACATAAATATATCGTTGTTTTAGAAGTGTATGTATGTCATTATTATTGTTTCACTATGTAGTTGTGTAAACATTATGTTTTAAGCAAATTAATTAACTCTATACTAACAAGGATCCTAATGAGTATTAACCAACCAGTATGATAAAAGCATTCGAAACATGCAAATATAAATTTCACTTGAACGCGCCTTTCAGATCATGCCAAAAAGTTTAATGATGTGTTAAAGTGAATTTAAGTGTTTCATTTAGACATATTGTGATTTAAAATTAAGTGAATTACAACAACTAAGAAAGTTACCATGAATTCGAACAAAAATTTGTTTTGTTGCATATTTTTATATATTTTTTCTTTGCAGGAGATTTATGGTAATTTTAAAATTTTTCATTTTTCAATAATGAATAAATCGGCCGAAATTAATACAAATGTAATTTGAGAACAATGTATGGAACTTTTTGCCTAAAAATCTCTAGTAGTTTTTTCCCATAAAAGGGATGAATTTGTTCTACTAAATCAAAAGGAGAGTGACCGTTAAAAATATAATTTGGTAAAATCGTTAACAATTATATAAAAAACACGTTTTTGTCGAATTTTACAACGGAAAATACTAATAAGCAGTTATGAACCCATAACTGATTTTTATTACAAAAATTGGTTTACATCTCCACTGATCCTATACATCCTACATTTTTTCCAGTTAGACAGTTCTTCGAGAAAGTGATTGGGACTAAATTTTAAAATGTATTACTGTAATCGTTTTTACATATTTGGCAATTAATATTTGCTTTGTATGGGGAAATCTCTCCCCCTGATCCTACCGAAATTTTTTATAGACTATATTGCTTTCGGATATATTGCGCTCACTCTGTGAACATTTGAATAAAATATGAACAAAATAAATCAGTTGAAGTTCTTGAAACATATTAGCTAGCGATTAAATAACAATTTAGTTCTAGTTGACTTCGCCAAATATAAACTTATTTTTTTAAATACCATATATCGGTATCTTTTGAAACTCATTTATCTTTTGTTTTAAACTAGTACATGTTATTAACTATCTTAAGCGTTAATTCGAAATTGTCCAATTTTATTAAAAATTTTATTATAAAAAACAAATATGCATAAGTTTAATTAAATTTTTGAAAAAATAAATAAATAAATGGAATAAAAACTATGAAATCAATAAAATATCACGAAGTCAGCACTATAAAAATTAACATCTTTCGAAGTTAATTTTACATCGCGTTTTTTTCTATGTGTAGGTTTTAAGTACAAAAACACTATTAGATTTCTATAAAAGACGAACAAATTTGTTTATGTCACATTTAAATTATTGCGATTCAAGAAAAAAAACTTGTCAAAAGTTTCAAATTTTTGAAACTTTAAGGTAACACATTTCTTATTATCACATATAAAAGGTAATAAAACACATTTACAAATTTACAACGACACAATAAAATACATAAACAACTTAATTTTCTTATCACGAAATATGAGTGATGGTTGCATGACAACCTTTCAACACTGAATTAATAAAATTAACGAACATGTTGACACATACATCTGCATATATTTTATGGAACAAATTTCACTTCCTTAAAAGAAATTAATTAAGAACAGTTATAATAAATGCATGTAAATACATTAAAATGGAATTTAAAAGCAGTTTATACAATGCACCTGTAATACTTTGTATTTTTTAGCTTGTTATGTGATCATACCGTATGATCAGCTGTCATCTTTATATACAGTAATATAAATATTTTACCAGATTACTAATATGCAATGCAATTACAGGAAATAGTGTAATAGAGATTTTTGCACCATAATAATGACAGAAGTAGAGTTTTATGAGGGCTATAGGAAATAATGGTCCGATGCTCCAATTTTTCTAATAGATATATGAATTTAAAAATGTCTGTAAGGGGACTACGATGATTTGTTAACAGATCATCTTAAAATTTGACCTTGGGTTTTGGACAGATACACAATTTACTTGTAACAATATTTATATCTGTGAGATTTATGAACTTAAAGCCCATTCCGGAAGTACATTTTAACGGAAGCCATCTTAAATATTGGTAATGACCAATTTTAATATGGTTCGTAAAAACGCTTAAATATTGATAGTGAATTTTAAGAATATCAATCGTCATTCTTCTGTAGCTCTTATGATACGTTTTTATAATTATTTGTTCCATTAAAATTCGTCACAATTATTTTTAAAATTGGCATTCTTTCAACTCTAAGTTCCCCGTAAGTTTTAAGTGAATAGAACTGCTAAATGTCACAAAACTGAAATTTTTCTTCTGGAATAGGGAATTCCTAAGCTCTTAAATTTAATTTTAGTTTTTCTAAAATGCAAATAATGGAAGGTATATAAGATTCGGCACAACGCTCCTATTCCAATATCAGTATATAAAAAGTTGTGTCTGAATTTAAGCATGTATCAGATATCAGTCTATAATTTTATTATACTAAATCAATATTGCTGTTTTTAAGAAAGAAACTATGATATTTAATATTTAGGATTTAGAAAAAATATCAGTCACAAACATATTGTATTTGATAAACAATTTTGTTGGAACGTTATAATATATTTGTATAATAAAAGATCTTGTAAAATATTTAATATAAAATTTAAAGCAAGTCAAAGTCCATACTTGTCTGCTATCGTGGTCAAAAAATTACATTTAAGCATGTGGACCAAACGGTTCCAAATCTGCGCAACTGTCGCTGAGTAGGTCCTTTAGTGAGAGATCATCGACAGAAACGTTTTTGACGGGGACATTTCCCGACAAAACTGGGATCTCGTCAAGAAATGTTAATGGGTGTACTCTTCTTCAGGAAAATCCAGGTAGACCTCTACATTGGTTGATACCAAGGTCACGCTCAGTGTCGCTTCTCAAGCTTGCCATTAGGTATAGGAAGGTGATAGGCTGCATTTGGTTCTCTCTAGCGCGATTACACGAAGACCTAGGTCAATTGCTGTTATCTCGCAGAACCTTCGCCCGAGGATATCTGAAGATCCTCCAATGTTGAAACCCTCATCTTCTAACGCATGACTGGAAGGTGGTGAAAGTTGCTCCAGCTGAAGATTCTTCCAGGAAAGTGGTTGTAGACACCTTGGACCTCAGAGGCCCCAACAGGGGAAAGTATACTATAGCTTGAGTACTACTTCCTCGTGTCTACTGAAGGAAAAGGGCAACACAAATATCGATCGGATCATGTCACCATAATCCCCATGTATGAGATGGAGGATTGTTCAGATCAATCTCCACCAGTCCTGCGCATTAGTGAGTGCCTAGAGGAGTTAGTACTGGACCAAGAACACTGGATCCATCGGGTTCATGCTCAGCTAATAACAGAATTAGATCTTGTCTTCTAGCTAAAATTCTCTGAATATCCACATTTTTATTGATGTAGATGCAGTAACGCCGGCTATTGTGACTACGACAGGTACAGTCTGGATGTTCTAAAGCTATATGGCGCATGACCACGGCGATTCTCACCAAAAGTCTGGGAGTCTGGGATAGGGAAATGGCGTCGATGCGAATTGAAAGGCGTCGATGCGAATTGGGGCACACTTAAGGTTGGGTCTCACAGAATCCTTTCCAATTCTATATAGTTGAGTAAACTTAAGCATGTATCAGCTCTATCAGTCTATAAATTATACTAATCAATATTGCGAGATTTTAGAAAGACTATGATATTTCCATATTTCGCCCGGATTTAGAAATATGTCGAACTGTTCAAAAGTTGGAAAATGCTATTTTTAATGACAGTAAATAGGTTAATATAAAAGCGTAAAAGAACTTGTTCTTCGTGGTAAAAATTACTTCGAGATTAACCAAAGGTTCGATCTCTCCTGTCGCTGAGAGGTCTTGTCGGATCATGCAGAAATGTTTTTGACGGGTTGCCTACAATCGGATCTCATGAAAGAAATGTGCAGGGTGATTTTCATCAGGAAAACCGTACACCCACAGGTTAAGGCAAGACGCTCTTCCTTCTACTCATTAGGTATAGGAAGGTGATAGGCTGCATTTGGTTCTCTCTAGCGCGATTACACGAAGACCTAGGTCAATTGCTGTTATCTCGCCGAACCTTCGCCCGAGGATACCTGAAGATCCTCCAATGTTGAAACCCTCATCTTCTAACGCATGACTGGAAGGTGGTGAAAGTTGCTCCAGCTGAAGATTCTTCCAGGAAAGTGGTTGTAGACACCTTGGACCTCAGAGGCCCCAACAGGGGAAAGTATACTATAGCTTGAGTACTACTTTCCTCGTGTCTACTGAAGTGACAAAAAGGGCAACACAATAATATCGCTGGACCAAGAGACAGAGGAGATACGTACTCTCTTAAAGAGTTAGTGGGTGGCCTATCTGTCTTCACAGACGGAGCGAGGACCTCTTGGCATCGGATCATGTCACCATAATCCCCATGTATGAGATGGAGGATTGTTCAGATCAATCTCCACCAGTCCTGCGCATTAGTGAGTGCCTAGAGGAGTTAGTACTGGACCAAGAACACTGGATCCATCGGGTTCATGCTCAGCTAATAACAGAATTAGATCTTGTCTTCTAGCTAAAATTCTCTGAATATCCACATTTTTATTGATGTAGATGCAGTAACGCCGGCTATTGTGACTACGACAGGTACAGTCTGGATGTTCTAAAGCTATATGGCGCATGACCACGGCGATTCTCCACCAAATGGGAGTCTGGGAAGGGCCATGGCCGCTGTCGATAGTGAAAGGCGTCGATGCGAATTGGGGCACACTTAAGGTGGGTCTCACAGAATCTCTTTCCAATGTTCCTATGATATCCGTTAGGAGTAAACTTCAAGACGGAATCGTTCACTGGCTCTATAAACAGGGCATCTCCATCCACCACAGCGAAAGACTAATCCACCGTATTGGTCGCCCGAGATCGTAGAAGACGTGAGTGTCGAAGGCTGTTCAAGCGAAAGACTAATCCACCGTATGGTCGCCCGAGATCGCTTTGGATCCATCGGGTCTATGCTCAGCTAATAACAGAATTAGATCTTGTCTTCTAGCTAAATTCTCTGAATATCCACATTTTATTGATTAGATGCAGTAACGCCGGCTATTGTGACTACGACAGGTACAGTCTGGATGTTCTAAAGCTATATGGCGCATGACCACGGCGATTCTCCACCAAATGGGAGTCTGGGAAGGGCCATGGCCGCTGTCGATAGTGAAAGGCGTCGATGCGAATTGGGGCACACTTAAGGTGGGTCTCACAGAATCTCTTTCCAATGTTCCTATGATATCCGTTAGGAGTAAACTTCAAGACGGAATCGTTCACTGCCTATAAACAGGGCATCTCCATCCACCACAAGCGAAAGACTAATCCACCGTATTGGTCGCCCGAGATCGCTGTAGAAGACGTTGAGTGTCGAAGGCTGTTCAAGCGAAAGACTAATCCACCGTATTGGTCGCCCGAGATCGCTTGTAGAAGACGTGAGTGTCGAAGGCTGTTCAAAGAGATTGGAAAACTGCTATTTTTACAGGGTGACAGTAAATAAGTTAGGAACCTGATAAAGAGCGTAAAAGGGAAGGCTTGGCGAAGTTTCTTCAGTGGTATAGAAAATTACTTCGAGATTAACCACCTTTGTAAGGTTTTATCGATCTCTCCGGTCGTTCACAATGTGAGAGACGTCTCTATCGGACTGCCTATTTTGCAGTAGAATGTTGGCTGATATTGATACAGGGTGTGCCTACAATCGGATCATATACCCATGAAATGAAGGATGTGCAGGGTGATTTTCATACCAAAGGGAGATAAACCGTTACACACCAGGCCAAAGGACTTAAGGCAGATCTGCCTGTCTTCCTTTCTACTCAAAATACTTGAGAGAGTTGTGGATATTCCGAAACGGCTTCTCTCGAAAGGCATATCCGTCAAGACTGTTCTTCACTTTTAATTATAGTGCTTTTAATTTTGTAAGGTCAGATTCCACCGTGTCAGCCCTACGGGGGCTTGATGATAGGCTCATAAATGATATGATTGGAAGCTCTACTATCGTGAGATCGGTGAGTAGTGGTACCCCATAGGCGAGAGTTTTGCCCCCCTTTCTGTGGAATATTACGATAAACCGGGTTTTCACGCAGCCTTGATGAGGATTTTCACAATTACGTTGCGCTGTCGGTCTTTGGAAAACATTTGGAGATTGAGATAACACCGAACTGGTTATCTTCACCAATAGGTATGAGATGGAGGGCTTTTAGGCCCCACGACTTAAATGGTTCCTTTGATACTATCGAATAGCGCCAAATATCTGAGCCTTGTGCTCGATAGCTGTCTGTCAGGGAATGATACTATCCGGATGAGGGCTATGTATTTCTGTGGGAAGGTCATTGGCCGCACTTGGGATATAAATCCTAGGTGCTTAAGATGAATATTCTTTGCTGTTTTGAAACCCATATTATTGTATGGGACCCTTGTGTGGCGGGAGGGTGATGAGATCGATGGCGATCCTGATGACGGGGCCTTGAGGTCGACTCCGACAAAGTTACTTTATGCGCTATTGCACTGGCTACCTTCTGACCTAACATGTCAGTAGGCTGCCTTCAACTTTGCTGTAAGGCACTTTGCGGGAAAAGCGTTTAACAGATGGGTCCACGGACATTCTTGTATATTTGAACCATTCTATAAAAAGGGATTTTCGGTGATTGTTCCAGATGAGAAAGGAGTAGAACTTGACTCCTACACTGGGATTTGCAGAATTTACACTGATGGTACCAGGCATCAGAGAAGGATAGAAGGTGTTTTAAGGATATCAGGATCTTTACTGACAGCAAACAGGCCATCAGATCTATAGCAAATGTTCACACACGACTGAATGCCGGATATCTTTAAACATGATAGCGAGACACTCTGTTCTTAGATTTACCTTGTCGAACCCTACACGTTAAATGGCCTAGGTACAACATTCGGAGGACCAGGAAATTGCTGGCCTTAAACAGCTATTACTGGCTGATTTGGAGAACTTATTGATGCAGATCACTGAGTGGCGAATTGTTTACTATAGTAACACAATAAGTCCAGTCACTACTGGACCAACGTGAGATGTCGGTTGGACACTTCCCTTTGAACTAACTTACGTCGTGTATTAAAATGTAAGAAAAATAATTTTGCCGAATTTTAATAAAATGCGGAAAGGAGTCTCATATGGTATCTAGATCAAATATAAGTCCCAGCACAATCTGCTTTTCTGGATTGATTCTTATATCAATATAAATATACGTTGCAAATTTTAGAAAATTATATTCAAAATTGCGACCTATATGACACACTGATTTTGTAGTTTATCAAAAGTTTGCATTTTCTTAATTAATATTAAAAAAGTAAGTTTTATCGTTTCGTTTGTATATAACATATATGTATGTTAATAATTTTTCGAATCCACACCTTAGTTAAAAATTGAAAAATGATATTTTAAAAATCAAACAGTGCAGTCAAAATAACTTAAAATCTGCAAAGCATCGCTATTGCAAGTCTTTAGCATTAAATTAATTATTTTTATTTCAATGTTTCGTTAAAAAGGGCCGAATTAAACAAAATGTAATTAAACATTGTTATATTCATTGTAAAAAAATATATACAAAAATCTATATGTAAATTATTAATTATTCATTTAAAATATTTTCTTTTTTAATAAATATATAAAAGTGTTTTTTCACTGCATACAAAGGTAATTTTAAAAACTTAAAACAAATGAAAAATCTATAGTTTTACAATTTTTGGAAGTTAAATTTCTGAGTCAAAAACAAATTAAAAATCAGCATTAAAAACTAAATAACAAATTCATTTTTTTAGATAAAAATGTAAGTAGTAAACTTTCTAAAGAAATTTCACTTATTTTAAATGTATTTTTCATTTGATTTTACCTACATAATATTTTGAGTGTACATACCGTGAGAATTTAACATATTTTAAATTCACTGCAATTAACATTTCCTTTTATAAGCAAAAAATATTTAAACAAAATAAATATGTTCTATGTTTTGTTTCGTTACGGATATTTTTTATTACGAATATTACGGTATTTATGCGTAACATAAAAAATGGTGTTGTGAATATGGAATGGTTTAAGAATAGGAATTACATATTGTTATTTAGGACCAAGAACGAATCTTTTAAAAATATTCTGTCTAATAATACTAGTAAATCCCATTCAAATGTCCTCTATGAATGGGATTTTATGTGCTTATAAAAACCACGCATTATATGTATACAGGTAGACATAATATGTACACAATTCTCAACATAAGACTATAAAATAATTTTGCAACAAACTTACTAGCATAATCGTAAGGCTTGCAAAAGTATTATGATAATTGATGTGAAACACTTATTAACAATTAGCTTATCAAGAAACTTAAAATCTGTTTGTAACAAACTTACTGGCATAAGCATAAGATTTACAAAAAATAAGTTTGTACCAAACTTACTACCATAAGCGTAAGGCTTTCAAAAGTATTATGATAATTGATGTGAAACACTCCTTGCGGTAACATTTTAGTTAAAGTTTACAAAAAGCTTAGAAGTGCAATTTTAAAATAAATCAAAATGTAGAAAATAGTTTTTGAAACGTGATTGAAATAATGCTTTTTTAAGCTTAGAATCTCAATTGAAGTAAAAACTTTTTTATTTTTTTCAATTTATTTCTCTTTTTATCATTTTTTACAATTTGTATATTTTGACACAATTTTGCAACAATTAGGAGCTTGTTTACCTGTGAATACAAAATAAATGAACTTCTTAACTTATTATACTTACTTACTTACTTACTTACTTACTTACTTATTTAACTTTCAAATGAATCCGAAATTTTTTCCAGAATCCACATTATCTTCAGAACCTTAAATCTCGTTTTCACTTGTATTCAAATTAGAATAATTTGAATACAAGTGAAATTTGAAACTAATCTGACTGGAGCTGATTTGAACATATCTTGATTGGACTATTGTATTAGTCCAAACACGTTTTATACGATGCATATATTTTGATGTTTTCGTATGGAAAATTAATCATTTTTAATCTTCTAATTTATAGCAATTTTATTATATTTGTAATGGTTTTTTGGTACTTTTCATTTCATTAGAAAGATTAATGTGAACAATGACGTTGTTGTGTATATACATATATAATTATATATATATATATATATATATATATATATATATATATATATATATATATATATATATATATATATATATATATATATATATATATATATATATATATATATATATATATATATATAATATATATATATATATATATACTATATATATATATATATATATTATAATGTTTAAAGATGTCCAAGAGAATTTTTTTGATATGGACTAAAACTATTTGAAAATATATGAAATGGGCATATTTCTGCAGTTTGGCAAATCTAAAATTAGTTTTGTTTCGACAAAAATTAATAGCAACAATTATAATGAATTTCTGGAAGATGTTCCTCTCTTGTATGGATGAACAATTGACGGTGGTTACATATGTAAACCGGATAATGCTACGGTAATATGTTTCAAAGCATTCTAAATAATGGTTTAACGACAACAGCATACCTCTGTTGAGCTCGTCGTCTCGCAGTCAAGGCTTAAGTCGAATGGATTTATTGTGGAGATACATTGCCCGAAACTGAAGCATAATGATTTTAAAAGAGCTTAAACTAAAATTAAATCAAATTTGAAAGGGAATTGGTTCCGATCTTCTTAAAAAAATAGTTTAACCAATTTCGGACCGAATTTTTTGAGGTAATCCTCAGCAAGTGATCATGCACCTATTATTTAATGGTTTTGGAAGAAATTCTGTAACTTTGGAACTATTAAATATTTTTTAACATAATTTCACATAGATATTCTTAAGGTGTTTTCTAATTAATTTGGAGAACAAAATATTTCTATTTGGTTCCAGAGTCGAAAAGGGTATTTCCATAGTTGGTCATCTCGTGTACAACGATTTTTTTAAAAAATTGCCAAAACATACATATAATTTTAACTCTCTACAAAAAATATATACAAACATTTGTGAACAGTTTTTTTTACTTGATGTGCTCTATTCGGGACTAAAATATAGAAAAAATATGGGAATTTTTTTAATTTTCAAATATTTATCTTAAGTTTTTAGGAGCAAAAAAAACGTCAAAGCTAGAATCGTCAAAACAAGTACCTTGATTATATCGCTCCATTAACTAGTTACCCACTCAAGATATTTGTAGTGGGCTAAACCTCCTGTAACGGCAGGGTGAAAAAAATCGATTTTTTGGTATGAAGAAATGAGAAAATATGTACATTCCTATATCACGAACGACTTATTCCATATAAAATTTAAATTTTATAAAAATATCTTAATTCTTATAGAATTAATTTAATGTAAAATATTAAATTTTTTTGTTAGAGTGCACTGAAAATATAAATTTGTGAATTATTGACAAATTTATTAAAGATATTTATTTTAAATAGATTAATATGTACATATTTTTATTTTTCAAGTAATTACCTTTCCAACGATACTAAACACTTATATAAAGTATTGTACACTATTCTTCAAAAATTAACTGAAAGTTGGCCCCACCCAGGAAATTTTCACATATGTAATAAGTGTTTAACATATTTCATTGAAATTTTGAACAGGAACAGAATTATTACAGTTACAGACTTATCTCCAAAAAAGCGTTTTGGAATCATTGTGTTATGCTCTAAAGCAAATAAACTTGAGAGCGTTTGTAAGAAAGTTCCATTAAAAATGACAATTTATATCTAAAATTATGTTAAAAAGGAAAATGAAATATAAATAAATTTTTTAGTTAACAATATTTTAAATAAAAACTTATTTTATTTAATAAAAATATTATTTGCACACAAAGTTTCTATTTTCTGAATATGCGAAAGTGTAGTGTAATTTATACATATAATATTTCCTATATTTATTGAAACTTTCAAAAATATAATTTTTACCTTACAAAAGAAAGGAAAACGTGTAATTTATTTTTTTAATTTAATTAATAAATAAAGATTAATTTTACATACTTGTAGATTAATAATCAGAATGGAACAACTGCCATACAAATATTATTGCAAATACTGATAGTTTCTAAAATATACATATATCGTAACTGTTTTCATAACAGTAATTAAGATGAATATGATAAATATTGATGAATAAAGAAAAAAATTAAATATTAAAAATATATTTTTTTTTTATTTCAGTTAAATTATCTGAAGAAATATTAAGACCTTCGCATAAATAAAGTTATATAATAGGAGAAAAACCTTATCAAAACTGTAAAAATATAGATTAAATAGTGTTAAATAACTTAAGTTATAAGATTCTTAAAAAAAAAGTTTAGATATAATTAATCACATTATATATATATATATATATATATATATATATATATATATATATATATATATATATATATATATATATATCTATATATCTATATATATATATATATATATATATATATCTATATATCTATATATATATATATATATATATATATATATATATATATATATATATATATATATATATATATATATATATATATATATATATATCTATATATCTATATATATATATATATATATATATATATATATATATATATATATATATATATATATATATATATATATATATATATATATATATATATATATATATATATAGTATATATATATATATATATATATATATATATATATATATATATATATATATATATATATATATATATATATATATATATATATATATATATATATATATATATATATATATATATATATATACTATACTATATAATTAATAAATGTATTATTACATACTTGTAGATTAACTTCCAAAAAATGTGGTCATAGATTTCATGAATTATATAAGAATTCCAAGGACTTTAATAATTTGATTTGATCCACGTGATCAATTATTTAATAATATCAATTTAAAAAGAACTTTACAATTTTTAACTTCTTTTCAAGATGAGTGAGTATTTATTAATATTGTTTATACAATGAAAAGACAAAAAGATTTTGACAAAATAAATACATTTTTATTTTTATACGAACACTACACGCACAACCATATAAATCGATTGCATTGGCTGAACCAACTGCAGTTGTAGCAGCGAAACAAACTTTTAGCATGCTATTTTTTATAAATTAATTAATTAATTATTATGGGAAAAATATTGAAAATACACTTTATCATTTCGAAATTTTATATTAATTATAATAAACATTAGTTCATTGAAAAATTTGTTTATAGAATTTATAATTTATAACTTTATAATTTATATTCAGTCAATAAAGATATACATTGTTTCATAAACACTACGTTATAATTTCAATAGGTTATGGGCCCAGACCCAAACCTCCTAAAGAATTTATTAGTGTAAGAATTATCTTTAATTCAGAAAAATTGCTAAATGGAAAAAAATTTTCCACATGGTTTCCACAAATGGATGCAGTATTGCACAAAAATCGTTTATTACGAATGGTAAGAGGAGAAATAGCTAAACCAGAAGAGGTTATTATCAGTAGCAATTCCACAGCTGTAGAAATAAGGGCGTATTATACACATGATGATTAAAATGATTAAAACTTTGATATCTTCAAAGAAAATTTGGTATTACCTTAAGAACACGTACGACCGGAAGTCTACAAGAAAGAAAGCAGAGAAAATTATTGAACTTAAAAATGGTGGAAAGACAAAATATTTCGCAATATTTGGTCGAATTTGACGTTGCATTGGTACAGCACAAATGAATGTTAGCATCAATGTGCAAATAAGTAGCGTAAATCTTTTATAAACATTGTATATATCAGATTTCAGAAGTAATTTGTTTTCAATAGGAATTGTTGTAACATTAATCTATTTAAAAATAAGATAGAAATCTACAAGAATGGTAAAATTCTAATAACATCTAAAAAGAACGATGGCATATATTGTATAAAATGAATTCTTAAGCTTTATAATGTTACAAATTTTATTGAAAATAAGAGATATATTTTAGAAGTATGACACAAACGTTATGACCATTTGAATCCAGCAGATTTGGTAAAACTTCAATCCAATAATATGTTTATTGGTTTACCAAAGGTTCCTTTTATGAATGTCCAGTGTATTAATTGAATTCGAGGAAAACAAATTAGACAAACTTTTCCGAAGAAAAACGAAAAATCATCAAACTAAATATTGCAATTAATACATACGAAATAAAACTCTATTTCGATACATTCATTGACGATTATTCCAGAAAGGTACATGTTCGTTTTTTAAAAGGAAGAATGAATACTTAGATGTATTCAAAGACTTTAAGAAACAAGCTGAATTAGAAACAGGCAGAAAGAACATATCTGTTAGGTCAGACAACTCTACTGAACTATCAAGTCGTGAATTTAATTTATTTTTAAAATATTGTGATATTACACATCAGTTTAGCGTTGAGTATACACTAGAACAAAACGGTATAGCAGAACGCATGAATCGAACCCTAGTAGAAATGGCTAGAACAGTGATGAGAAGCCAAATTGCCAAAATTAATAGAAATAAAACTCCTGAAGAATTATGGACTGGGAAAAAGCCTATTATTAAACATTTACGCCAAATAGAAAGTAAAGCTTTTGACTTAAATAAAAAACCTGGAAAATCTAAATGGCAGGCTAGAAGTTCAGAATATATATTAGTTGATTACGCAACAGACGCAAAAGCTTATTGTTTATGGAAACAAGAAACACGTGAAATTATTAAAAATCGTGATATTACATTTGTAGAAGATAATTTTAAAGTTGAGATAGCTGATATAGAAGATGAAAAAATGGGGTTTTATGAATTAAATTAGAATTCATTTGGACATAAACAGAAAAATTCTCAACATGAAAGTCATAACGATTTAGAAGTAGTCGAGGCAACAAACAATTTTGGAGAAAATAACAATAATGAAAGTCAATTACAAGAAGCAGATCCTAATAACATTTTGACTGATGATCAGGATAGTGAATCTAGTATTGAAAAAGAAACTACCGAACCGTCTTTTAAAGAATGTTTAAGATCATGGTCATTATTCAAATTCAGAGAAGAAGCTAATGATCGAAAATATACAAAGTAATGCTTAATTCTGAAAATATAGAAGAATGGAACATGCAATTAAGCAGGAGTATAGTTCGTTAATGAAGAACAAAACTTGGAAGTTAGTAGATTTGCCCGAAGGGAGAACAGCAATAGGATGTAAATGGATATTTAGAACTAAATATACATTCGATGGTAAAATAGATAAACGTAAAGCGCGTTTAGTAGCAAAAGGATATTCTCAGGAATATGGAATTGACTATAACAGTACTTTTGCACCCGTCGTAAGACAGAATTCGTTACGTTTAATATATGCAATTGCAGTTGAAAATGATTTAAAATTACGACAGTTAGATGTGTCTACAGCTTTCATTGACGAGAAAACAGAAACAAAATGTGTTTGTTAAAAAGTCTATATATGGTTTAAAACAAGCTGGTCGTCTATGGTATAAAAGTATTGATGCAGTTTTAAGAAAATTCAATGTAACAAAATCTAAGTACGACCAATGCATATATTCGAGAAAAATTGGAAATGAAACTATCATAGTTGCATTATATGTAGATGATATTTTCATCACAAAAAATAATTTCGATATTCGGGATATGGAAGTACCTAAATACTATATTGGACTTAAGATTAATCAGAAGCCAGGGTCTTTAACTATTTGTCAACCTGGTTATATAGTCAATTTAATTGAAAAATATGGTCTTCTTAATGTAATATACCGTTGCAACCTAAAATCAACCCAGAAAAGGAACCAACAATTCCTGGAGAAGGAAGAAAAGTAGAAAAGAAAAATTTGAAAAAATTATTGGCTCGTTGCTACACCTTTCAATATTTAGTCGTCCAGATATTTTTGTGTAGTGTAAACAAACTTTCACAATTTTGTCAAGATCCATGAAAACAATATTGGAATGCATCTTTAGCAATAATTACATATTTGAAAGCAACAAACTATTATGTACTTATGTATAAGAAAAAAAAGAAAACTTCTTTGTCTTTAATTGGTTTTTTAGATGCAAATTGGGCTCAGGATACTAATGATCGCAAATCTCAAACAGGATTTTGTTTTACTTTCGCAGGTGCGGTTATATCTTGGGAGTCAAAAAAGCAAGCAGTTGTTGCAACTTTTAGTGTTGAATCCAAATACATGGCATTAACTGAATGTGCAAAAGAAGCTATGTATCTCAGTTTTTTGTTAGAAGAACTTGGTTGTTCTATTGATGTCCCTACTTCAATAATGTGTGATTCTCAAAGTGCACAGCACATGGCTAATTTTGGTGGCCATCATTCCCGAACAAAGCACATACACTACCGATATCATTTTATAAGAGAATCAGTAGAAAATGGTGCAGTCAAGATCGAATATTTGTCAACTGATAAAATGATCGCAGATGTATTGACGAAACCAGTTCCCAAAGCAAAGCATCAATTTTGTGTAAAAGAAATGGGGTTATGGCCTAAAGCTGATTGTTCTTAAGGAGGCGCATTATTCAAAACCGATTGCAGTGAGGAGGTGTATTGAAAATACACTTTATCGTTTTGAAAGTTTATAATTATTATAATAAACATTAGTTCATTGAAAAATGTGTTTATAGAATTTTTCATTTTTTCAAATTCCTTCACTTTATAATTTATATTCAGTCAATAAAGACATAGATTGTTTCATAAACACTGCGTTATAATTTCAATAAAAAATTCTCATAAATATTTTTTTCTTTTAAAACAAGTAAATATAAAATATTTTGGTTTAAAAATCGTTTTACAAAATTTCAGATTTTTCCCATCATAGTTGTGGACAACATTAATAGTTTTTACTTCAGATATATGGGAAATATTTGAATCCTTAAACGGATTTTTAAATGTTTTTGCTTAATTGTTTCAATATATTGTAGTGTGTAAATTTGAAAGAACTCTGTAATAACTATGTGCCAAATAATATTAAACGTTTATTTTATTTGATAGATACCCTTCCCCAACCCAATCCAAGCAATTCATTGTGTGTGAAGTATTTCACTGAAAGCACTATCAATGAGCTAAATTTTTTGATATTTGGAGGAACCGTTTTTTATAATCAATACTCAAAACTTTCAGTTTTTGGAAATTGAGATATCTCCGAATAGTAACTAACAGTCGGTTAGATTTGATTGAATTTCAGATCTGAAGAGTTTTTAAGTTGATAGTTATCTTACTTTATAAGAAACTATGTTCCAGAGAAGAATATAACAGATTAAATGTTATATCCAACATTGAACAACTTGACAAGTCACATCAGAAGGCCATTCTTACATTATTTTTATTTTGAATAAAAAAATCATAGAAGCAGAAGTTTTTGAGCGTAGCTATGGTCCGCAAATTAATATGACTATGTAACAAAATGGGGGTCAGACAGACATAGCATTTAATGCGGATTATATTTTTGGAATCAGTCAGCATATAAAAATAAATGCAAATTCAATAGTCGCCACAGTTTACACTGTATATACAATTAACACATTAATAGAGGCTTCTTTAATATTTCCATTTACTCCCACAAAATTCCGTACATACCTGTACACAGCGTTTAAAAATCTTTCGAGCAATTTATTTCATAAATAATTTGTTAATTATTTTACACTACATTAATCCATCCGACAAACATATTGCGTATCCGGCACCTTCGAAAACAATTTAATGTTGTATACTAAGACATAAGAAATAGTGCCAACTCTGGACGGTTGACTCATTCTCATAGTATTTCTTATTTATTGTCTTTATCTCTACAAGCCTATGGTTTGTCCAACTTTAATCGATACACAAATTTCCATATGCTATTAATGACCTTTAAAAGCAGAAATGAAGAAGTTTTTTATATTTTTTATTTTCCTCTCTTTAAAATACGTCTACACATTTAAAATTTTTCTTATAAACTAAGAAAGCAACGTGCCAAAGTTAACATGAATACCAACACCTGGAGTCCATTTGGAACAGAGGTTAATAAATAAAATTATATATAATTATTATTACTTT
The DNA here is from genome assembly GCA_004302925.2 of Cochliomyia hominivorax. Classification (NCBI taxonomy): domain Eukaryota; kingdom Metazoa; phylum Arthropoda; class Insecta; order Diptera; family Calliphoridae; genus Cochliomyia; species Cochliomyia hominivorax. The sequence goes on from PYHX02000158.1 coordinate 58,240,398, forward strand.
GTAAATCACACCAACAACAAGTAATACAACTTCCACATCCAACACTATATTTCAGTTGATGATGTTGGATGGTATATAATATTTCATCATAATTATCATCATTTCATTTGCAACACCCTTATTGCCATTACCATCAATGTCATTACACAATCTAACTAACAAAGATAGGTGATACAATATATTTTATCAGTTAATTCCATTTCGCTAACATCCGGTAAACAGACACAACTATAGTCTGTGAAATAAGACATAAACTCATTAATTTACTCTGCTTATCTTTTCTTCTGATATATATTTTTTTTATTTTCAACATTTTTTAATAGGTTTCCTATGAAATTTCTGAATTCCAGTAAAATTTTTATTGCCAAATTTTTTGGGAATTATTAATCCTTCCATTTTAAATAAAAACCTTATTATTGATTTGATGAAAGAATTTTCTCGTATTCCCGAAAAATTTAAATTTATTTTATGCCTGGAAAAATCAATTATCGTACATATTAGGATTTCCAAAACTGCATTTAGTTTTGGAATTTTAGAACTACATTGGAAATTTATTTTAGTTTTTGGAAACTATTTCAAAGATAGTTTACCAAACTTGAATAATAAAAATATCCCAAGTGTTTTCGTGTAAAACATGAATCTGGTAAGTCAACACGTGATAAAAAATCTTTTAAATTGAAAAAATACTTTTTGTTACCGTCGTTTACTAATAGACTATTGTTTTCCTATTTAAGGTACCGTACATTTAGTGTAAAGTACAAAAATACATAGATAAAACGTGATAAGAACTGCCACGCTCAGACCAAAAAACAAAGAGACTTCAAATGAAATTTAAAGCGTGCTTTCTTTATTGGTTAATAAATTTTAACTCAAAACTTATCATTGATAACAAAGCCTGTCTGCTTAACACAATATTGGAACCAGTGCAGATGCATATAGCATACACATATGGAGGCCAAAAAAGAATTTGAGAAAGTGCACAAAGAGATCTCATTAAAATACAAAGTATTTTACAAATATAAAAAAATAAGAAACTGTGGCTCTGAATCACTTTCGTGAAAATAAAGGTACTAAATATAATTTATGAAAGGTGGATAAGATTTTTGTTCTCTGAGTATGAGTACACAGCTAAAAATAACTATCTAACATAAATTAAATAATCAGATGTGGCATTCAAAGTTCCTATTCTAAAATTTTTTTTCCTTATTCAGAGCAGTGTAAGGCTTTATAAGAAATTTGCGGCTATGAAAAACCTCATTATTTCGCTTCACATTTATTCTGGGTTTTAAATCTTCAGATTATTGTAGTTTATTTGGCATACAAATTGCTTATATGCAACAAAGTCATAACCTAAGATATCCTAAACTTGTGCTAGTATTAATGCAATTTAAGGCTTTTTATGATATTTAGTACTTAGAACTAGAATGAACGAAAACACACGTTTAATGAAGCAATAAAAGGAGTAATAACAAAGCAATTAATAGACGATCAAGGTCGACTACATATTATTCGTAACCTCATAAAGGATTCTAAATGATATTTCAACTATATTAAAACGTTTGCTAATACTAATAATAATAATTGTTTTGTGGTTTTAGAATTTTGAAACTAAAAAATTTGCAGGTTGGAGTACTCAAAAGTCCGTTAAAATACGACTCTCCTTCAATAAAACATTACTGAATCTTAAACATACAAATACAGATATTTTGACCGCGCTTTGAAAATGTCCTTCCCTTCCTCTAAATATCTTTGTAAGGAAATATCAAAACTATTTTGAAGTTATCTAAATGGACGTAACACACGTCTTTTAAAATAAACTTCCAGAATACGAAAAATTAAAAACTTTCAATATTAAATAAAGTGGTTTTTATACCATCCACCACAAGTGGTGATGAGGGTATATTAACTTTGTCATTCCGTGTGTAATGCCAAGAAGGAATCCTCCCGGACCCTACAATGTATTTATATTATTACATTACGCCTAGAATAATTGTCCGAATTCAATGAAATTTGGCCACATCGATTATTATTGTTTATTATTGCCCCAAGCAATTTGTTATTTAAAACCAATTACATCAGTTTATAAGCAGGGAAGCTATAGACCGATATCTGAAACAACCTCAGAATTCCGAAAAAAGAACTCTTCTAACTTCTTATAAAAATGTAATTGGACTTAAACCAAAAAATAATTTTAGCATTTAATTGTACGTGCTCCATCATCGAGCAAAAGATAATCAAAATCTGATTAACAGGAAAAAATGTATAGGCTATAATATGCAAAACTTTGAAACAGCCCAAACTCTGTGTGTCATATGGGAATATGATTTATAGCTTATAAAACTCCTATATTTGAAATTTGGCACTATTAATTTCTTAACTATTTTAAATATATGTTATAAATTTTATTAACATGGGTCCATATTTTGATATAACTTTTGATTATAACAAGCACATTTTTTGTTTTTATACCCTCTACACTACAAGTGGTGAAGAGAGTATATTAACTTTGTTATTCAGTGTGTAATGCTAAGAATAAATTATTTCAGACCCCATAATGTATATATATATTCCTGCATCAAATCAAAATCCATTCGATTTTCGTCAATCTCTCTGTCTGCTCACATCCACAAAAATTGACAGAGCTCAATGAAATTTGGCAAAGTAGAAAAAAAAGCCAGTTCAGTAGAAAAAAGTTGTAGCCAAAATTATAACTAATTTTATGACTCATTAAGTGTTTCTGTGTTATTTACTACATACATTTGTGAGTGTATGAATATGAATACCTACGGAATCTAACGTATTAACTTCACGCGAATTTGTGATGGAGGGTATTGAAGATTCGACATAGCCAAATATAGTTTTCTTACTTGTTTATTTAAACATTGTCCAGTTAATGCTTGAAACGTGACTGACAGATTTGTATGTTATTCCATTTTGTCATCTTCAATTTCAACAACGACACTGTCATTTTTTATATATAAGTCAGAGAGTCAGTTAGTCAGTCAGCAATTGTCGGTTGAACTTGTGGTTCGTGTTTAATCTCTATCGTTAGTTCTTTGCGTTTTCATTTCATACACACCCATACAAAATACATCTCACACATTTTTATTCACAATCATACAGTTACACATACATATACTTATTTAAAGGATTCCAATTTTTATGAGACTCTATAAAAATGAACAATTCATGAAAAAAACTTTCAAGTGCCACTCAAGTACATTTAAATCACACTTAGCGGCCATTTGTGGTAATTTTCGTTCAAATATTTTGGGGCCAGACGTTAAATGGGCGTTAATTCCTTTTTGATTTAATGGTATGTCATCATTCCTTTTTTAAATTATTTTACAAATAATGTTTATGTATGACGTACATATTTACATAGAAATATATGGATAATACCCAACCATAACATCCTACAGTGTTTCAGTTAGCAATTTTCTGTAGTTACAGCCAAAAGACACATGTTTATGAGTTCAACCACTTTACCGTCACCATGTTTATAGTTAGAAGACAATTAAAATCTTATGGGACAGAGTTAAAAAAAGTGCATAATTTTTGTTTCTGATTGAATTTAAAAAAAGAACAAAAATTTCTGCCTTATAGCCCTGATGAGGAGCTTAAAAAATGTCAACATCTGATGTTTAACTCTTATAGTTTTCAACTTACAATTTCATTTGTTTTTCAAATTTATTTTTGATTGATTCTTCACAACACAAAGTGAATTTACAATAAGTAAACTAATTTTAAATCTTATTCTTAGTATCTATTTGCCCAAACACTGTCGGACAAACTCCTTATTTTCTCGAAGTGTCTACCTCCTGTTCAGGTTCGTAGTGTTTCTCCTTCATAATTGGACGTACCAAATATTTTTAATATGTTTCGATCTATAGGGTTAAGGTGTATTTTAATCTCTTTGAAATATTTTTCAGCGTATTTTTAAATCCTTGCGGATGTAGCTATTCTATTCTATATATCAATGAGCTACCGTTACCAATCTCAACATTATGTTCTGACATTTGGGTCAATTTTGCATCAATCTGAGATTTCCAAGTAAGACGCCGATCAAGATGGATACCGAGATATTTAACCTCTGTTTGTTGGGGTATAATCTGACTATCCTGACCACCTGGCAGACAAGAGTTTGTATTTAAGGTAAATGTTATATGCTATAATTTTTATCATTATCTTTCATTTACCTTTATTCTCCATCTCTTCAATCATGTTTCAATTTCCAATATATCTTGCTGCAAAATTCGGGAATCTCCGTTTTTGTGTTTCTCCGATTTTGCTCTTGCCGAAAAACAACCTACAATAAATCTCACATATACGTTGGTATTGTAATGATAGCTTGCCAAATTAAGATAAATTTTAATAGAATTCAATGTGCAAAATTATACGAGGGTCGGTCCAGAACTTTTTCTATCTTTCATATAACCCTGCAGACAAAAAAATCAGAAAATTAAATAATACGAGGGTTGTTCAATCATTTTTCCTTACTTTTATTCATAACCAACATAGTCAGAATTCACCGACTATAATATCCCTACTTGTTGAAAAATAATAAATTCTAGCTCGAATTACAATTTGAACAAATACTAAAAAGACCCATAAAAATGTTACTTTTTAATAGTTCAAGAATTAACTTTGCTGTTATTTATACGCTTTCTTCTACTTTTCTTTAGTAACATAATTATGGCAATAAAATTAAATCATGCCCAAAGCAATACAGAAAATATAACTATTATAAACAACAACTAGATTTGAGAGATTATAAAGATACATATTGTGGTATATATTGTATATATATAAATCGATCTACCCTACAAATGTTCACTTATATTCATGAACTTTTTGGAAAAGCAATAAGCATGCTACACCACATCGTCGGTTAGAAATGGTAGTTACAAGAAATTATAGAACGATCATCGTAAAACTTTCTTTCTGATTTATTCTAAAGTGTGTAGTACATTATTGTAACATTAAGATTTATGTTAAAATGAAATTTTTCGTTGGTATTGTATTGTTATTGTAATTATAATACCAAGGCATATGTGAAATTTTTGCCCCTAAAAGTCATATTTGATAAGGGGGTTTGTATGACACCTATGAGAAATAATGGAGCGACCCCTGCATTTTTTGGCACATTGTTTTAGAATATTATAAGACTTAATTGTGCCAATTTTCGTTTAAATAGCTTTGTATTTAGAAATTTAATGACTTTAATATCCCATTTTGGGAGAGGTACCTGAAATATTGGACCGAACATGGCCTATTTCAATTTCTTCGAGGTATATGTGAAAAATCGATTCTGAGTCAAACTGTATACTTAAAGTTTGGTGTAACACAATTTTTTCCGAATGTTTTAAACATCAGCACAACGCAAAATACACAAACCACCTTTGGTGGTGTAGGGTTATAAAACAACACATTTGAAATAATTAGGATGACTACAGTAAAAAATACTGTCTACAGCTACAAAACGTTTCATAACATTCGGTCCATCTCATATGGTTGCTACAATTTAACATTAGTTAAGTTGTTCTAGTCATTTTTTTACCAATATTCTTTTGTTATTGGCGTTGCAGTTTCCTTTATTAGCAATTGAAACTAATCATATATTTAGGAATCTTGTAAGACCATTCATCTAATATTAAGAAAATCTTCTATTTTTGGAAATTTTTATTGATATTTCTTCTTTCAACATCTAATACACTTTTATAATATTTTAATATAAGATTTTTACGTCCGTTTCGTTATTTACGGATGAAAGTACTTATTTTAATCGTGCATATTGATATTCCGTCTAACCCAGTGTGTTATATTTTATATATTTTTTGTATCCCTTTAATACGAAGAAAAAATCTTCCCTACGATGACCGGAGTTCCTATGTACAGATTTTCGAAAAAAATATTGTTGCAATTGTATGCCCTATTGGTCATGTATATTCTCACAAAATCTTTTGGCAAAATCTTAACTGGATTTGTATTTGCAAATTTGCTTGTGTAATACAAAAAAATATTCTAACAAAATTTTCAATGTAAAGATTTTTTCTTATAAAGTTAAATATATTAAAAATTATTTTTAGTAGTATGAAGTAAATAAATAAATAAATAAATAAATAAATAAATAAATAAAAAACATTACATATATTATATAGATGTATCTTTTATTTCAAAAACTTAAATTTTTTTTAATAATAATGCAAAAATATTGAATTAAATATTGTTCCAACAAATTTGCCTATGTAAAGTTTTTTTTTTTATTTTTCCAAAGTACGTAGCAAATACTTCTTACCGGCACTGTATCGACATATTATATACACTTCTTACGTGCATGATAATTTGATTGGTTGTACAAATTTGACATTATTTTTCTACAAGACATAACACCATAAAATATTAATTTTTTTTTTCAAATTTACTGTTTGTTTTTGTGACAATTGATCGTATGCTTCATTACTGAAAAAATATAAATCGCATAATTTTTAAATAGTTCTGCGATACAAAGCATTAAAAAAGTAAAAATCACAAATAGTTAATAAAAATCGTAATATAAATTTTCTCGATAACTCAGAATTAGTTCCTGAGTCGATATAAGCATATCCGACTGGCTGTCCATGTAAAGCTTGTTAACAAGATACAGGTCACAGTCTTAATGAAATTTAGCTTATTGAAATTGGTTATGTTCGGTATATTATTTCATATAGGTTCTATACAAATGTCCCCCGGAATGGGATTTTTTTTTGAAAAACCAAGTCCTATTGTATCTTAAAGCGATGTGCCATTTATACGACGATCGATCCATTATTTTTTAAAGATCCCCTTTTAAAAAAATATCACTTTAAATCTCATAACTCGCACATATACGTGTGGCATATGTGAGAGAAATAAAATTTTTTGTAACTCCCATATAAATAAATGTTTCTATCATAATAATATATTGCACACATAAACATAATAAGGAAGCAAAATTTTAATTCGTAGTTGAGTTTATAAAATATCCAATTCTGAACTTTAAATATCCTCCAACACTTTGAATATATTGTATCATTATTATCCTCATAACACATACATCCTCAAATACATACATTGGTCATTATGTTACAAACAAAATATATATTTTTTATTGATTCAAATGGTTGATTAAATTTATACCCTACAGCGAACTATAGCTAATTAAGGAACTGTAATCCTTAAAGCGAAATAAAATAGAAAATGAGCAATTGTTAAATCAAAAGGAATAAAAAAGCTTTTTATTTAATTTAATTTATTTTATTTATTTATTTAATAATAAAAAAATAAAATAATAAAGAAGAAAATTGTACAAAAGATAAAAAGGTTAATTGAATTAAAGCTCTCTATTGAAAAAATAATTTAAGAATATACTAACAAAAATATTGTGGTAGACGATTTCACCTATTAATATATATTTAGTATTACCTTTGCACTATCTTAGGTTGATTGGTTATTATGCATTTTTACTGATGTTTGTAACATATAGAAAAAATTACGTTACCACACCTTTAAGTATAGCGTTCGATTCAGAACTACTTTCTGAGTATATTTAACGATCTCCATTCGTCTGGATGTCCTTATAAACTATTTGAAAAATCTACCTTGTGACGAAGCCTATTAAAATTAACCATTTCAGTCCAATATTTCAGGTACCTGCCATACAAATGACCTCCCGGAATTTAACGAAATTGTACTGAAATATGATATTCTAAAGTCTCACATATACAAAAAACTTATTCTAAAATTTAAAAATTTCGAAAAAGGTAGTTTCACAATAAACTGCTGCACACTTCATAATAAATGAGAAAATAAATTTATACGAATGTCATCCATCACTTTTCGTAACCACCATTTACAACCAACATTGTTGTGAACGGTATTACATACATTACAAAATTGAGAAACAAGTCTATAATTTCCATAACCCAAGAAGAAAAGTTATTTTTAATATTTATTAATGCAATTCGTCGACAGTACCTCATAAAAGTTTATGATTTTTTAATACTTTAACTTTAACATAACTTATTATACATATGGTATTGTTCGAAACCCAAGCAATTTTATTCCGGTAATTGCTGAGTATCTTTAAATAGATTAATATTTATTCTATTTAGTAATTAAAAAAAAGAATCCACAATGTAAAGTATTAGTTTTAGTACCCTAATTTGAATAAATAACTTTGTTATTTTTTTACCATTCACCACCACAATTGTGTAAGAGGTTATATTAACTTTGTCATTCTGAGTGTAACGCTAAGAAGGAATCATTTATGATAATGTCCATAATGTTCATCATTATGAAACCTCTTTGGCGTTTATTTGTTATTGTGCTGAGAAGTTTCCTTCTAAAAACCAGAAAAATCGGTTCAGTATATAAAAATATAAACTCACATCTAAAACAATCTCTATGTTTAAGCGATAAACTAAAATTTTTGAATTATAAATAGACAAATTGGAATAAAATTTTGTTATAAAATTAGGTTATATGTACTTTATTACCGTTATAAAAATTAAAAAATCGGCTTAGTAGAAAAAAGTATCGCCAAAGGTATAACTAATTTTATGAAATATTATGCGTATGCGAGGGAATATGTATGAAAACTGTGTTTGTACGGAATATTATGTATTTACTTCATACGTATTTGTGGTGAACTCAGATTTGGATTCACTATTTTTAACAAAATATTTGGTATTTTATAAAAAGTGAATGCAATATTCAGGTTTAAACACCTGCTTCATGTTCAAGTGTCTTTGCAATATTTACCTATAGAATTTTATATTATTTTATATGATATCGGAAATTATTGCCAATTTCTGATTTTTAAAACTGAAATAAATGACAGTTTTGATACATTTGAATCTGCTTTGCGACGTCCAGATATTTGTTTATTTTTAATTCTGTTTCCTTTTCTGAAACGATTTATTATAAAAATGATACTTCTTTACATTTAGGTATTACGTTAGCGAAGAAGCGGGTAAATGACAGTAATAAAATAAAATTAGAATTACCTTCAAGGCTCTCCGTTCAAAACATAAGCAGCTTTTTTATTGCGTATACTTGTTATATTTACTTTGTTTCTTACGACCTTAGTCCAATTTTCGGTATATCATTCGTTAGAATAAATGTTTACATAAGTACCCATTATAATTTTAGACTGTTGATCAAATCCTCCGTCAAAATCGTTATCTATTGGAATGAAGACCAGGAACTCCAATGACCAATACTATCTTCTCGGCATAGTGTAACTTATGGCTGGCTCTCTTTATGATAATGTCCATAATGATTAGATTAGATTATTTTTCTGAACACAATTTAATGATATATTGCAGTATTATTTATGGTGTAGACACTATTTCAATGATTAATATAGTTGAAAAGATATTCTTTTCGAAATGAATGGATCATAGAATGATCCTTAACTACTTTACTTACAGAAGAAAAAAATCAAATAAAATAGTTTTGTAGTAAAATAACGAAAAATTAATTCTAATATATATATATATATATATATATATATATATATATATATATATATATATATATATATATATATATATATATATATATATATATATATATATATATATATATATATATATATATATATATATATATATATATATATATATATATATATATATATATATATATATATATATATATATATATATATATATATATATATATATATATATATATATATATATATATATATATATATATATATATATATATATATATATATATAAATAAGACAAATAATAAGACAAAATAATCTCTCTCTATATATACATATATACATATATATATATATATATATATATATATATATATATATATATATATATATATATATATATATATATATATATATATATATATATATATATATATATATATATATATATATATATATATATATAAATCAAATAAAATAGTTTTGTAGTAAAATAACGAAAAATTAATTCTAATATATATATATATATATATATATATATATATATATATATATATATATATATATATATATATATATATATATATATATATATATATATATATATATATATATTTTACTACAAAACTATTTTATTTTATTTTTTTTGATTTATATATATATATATATATATATATATATATATATATATATATATATATATATATATATATATATATATATATATATATATATATATATATATATATATATATATATATATATATATATATATATATATATATATATATATATATATATAGAGAGAGAGAGAGAGAGAGAGAGAGAGAGAGACAGATTATTTTGTCTTATTATTTGTCTTATTATTTATTATTTTGTCTTATACATATAAGTCTATTGTCTCAGATATCGATCTTTAACTTATTTTATTTAACAACAACAAATAATGTTGCCAAGTTTCGTTGAATTCTAACATTTTTACATTTATACTCACATTATACACATGTTCGTCTGTCCGGCTAAAACGGCTCAGATTTTGATCTGATAAACAATATCCTTTATGTGGTCTTAGATGAACTTAATATAACCTCATCACCATATTTTCTTAATTAGAGATTATTAAAATTAGTAAAAAAACAAAAACACAGGTATAAAAAGCAGTTATGGAACGACTCTCGTAGAATTTGATTTAATGATTTGTGTTTGTATTATAGAAATTTATTTGAAATACTTTCATGAGGCTCACATATATGAAAAAATTGTCTCGAAGAACATTTATGGTCCACAATTATCTATAGCCCTCATATACAAAACATTTCCGAAATCATTCCATATATTGATAATTTGATAAGAGGGTTGGTCCATAAAAATTCTTGTCTTTGTTTAAGGTATTACATAGTCGATCTTAACTGACTATTATACTCTAATTTGTTTAATAAAATATGAAATTTAACTTTATTTAGTTTAAATTTTTAAAATCAATTTGCATTTATAAATTTGTGAGAAAAACTCTATAATTGAAACCCAAAAGTACGTTTGTAAAACGTTATAAATTAATGCAATTAAAATGTCGCTACTTGAAGAGACTTTTAAGTCATAATAGAATAATTTGCGCAGGAATAAATGCGTCTGTGTGTTTGTTTTATCTGCATATGACAATACATTTACACACATAAATATAGTTGAAAACAATATGCCATGATATTATTGCGTATGTTATATCCAAAACAGATAAATAAAACAAGTGAAAATGATGTAGTCGGTCATGACTGACTATTTAATACCCTACACCACACTGTCTGCTACGAAAAATGTATGAATGACCTTCGTATAATTTGCTTTCCATATTATGCTTATGTGTGCAATATATAATTATGATATTGAAATTATGATATATGATATTTATGTTAAATTTTTCGGTGTTTTTAAAGGGAATTTTTCTGTAGGATTATATAGGAATTAATCTAAATATTTGACAATACCCACGTATATGTATGTGCGATTTATGAGTTTCAAAGTGATATTTGGAAGGGTGATTATATGGGACCTATAAGAAATAATGGACCTTGTACAATTTTGCACATCGTTTTACAATATAATAAGACTTAGTGTTGCAAAATCGTTTTGTATTTAGATATTTTATGGGATAAAAGCCCCATGGAACTTATATGAAATAATGAACCGATCATCAATTTCAATAGATATCACTCTTGGGCCAAAATAACTAAACGTGCCAAATTTCATTAAGATATCTTCAAAACTGCGATCTGTACTTTGCGAACAAAACATGGACAGCCAGAAGGGCGGACATGCTCAAATTTACTAAGGAAGTGATTCTGAGTCGTTACAAACATCTGCACGAAAGCATATTGCCCCCATCATCTATGGTGATGTAAGGTATAAAAAGTGAGCAATTACATACGCAAGAAAAATATCGATTTATAATGATTTCCCGATACCAAAAAACGGAAAATAGGAAACAAATATAACATTAATTTCGAATGTAAATATATTTTCATTATGTAAAAGTAAATCGGAAAAATCTTTAAAATGCATATTTGTATGCGTATATATGATACATTAACACGTAAGTAACAAATTATTTCGTTGCCAATAAAAGAAGTTGACTGACCAAAAAAAAACCACGATTGCAAAATATTTATACCAGAGGTGTTTTTTACCTTTTATCTACAAGAGAGTATTTACGAATTCATATTATTGTGTTAAAGAGAAATGTCAGCTAAAATAAAATGCAAATTATAATTAATGTCTTTTCATTAACAACTTAAATGCGTTAACAACACACAGCAAAAGATTGAAAAAAATTAAGTCATTCTAAATAATTTCTGAACAGACGCATTTTGTTTAATCCTTGTATATAAAGTTATCGAATTTGCGTTTGAAATTATGTAAGACCCCATAAAGTAAGTAAATTTTTCATCAAACAAAAATTTCAGTTGATTTAGCTATGTCCGTCTGTTGAAAATCATTTTACCATATTGCTTGCTATTGCCCTAAACAGTTTACTATTTACAACGAGTTTTAAGTTTTAAGTAGATATCTGAGACAATCTCTAAACTTTTAAACTTATAAAACTCTTATATTAACTCTCTTATATATTTCATTGGAAACTGATTGATATCACTTATAAGTGTATCAATTGTTATTTATTATACGTGGAAGTATATTTTGTATAATAATGATTAATTTATTTCATAGGAGATTATTTCTATAAAAATATTGATCCCTTGTGGGACATAGTTCCCACATAAGATATCTTTCCAGAATGGGGTTTGAAGCTTATGAAACATTTAAATATGATCCAATTTTACGGTTCATGAATTTTTGGAATATATTTTATTAATGTATATCTTTAATTACAGATCCCATGTAAAGCCCCGTGATAGAATTTGAAGCTTACAAAGCTCTTAAATTAATATTGAATTTTGTCACAAATATTTTTCTTACTGCCTTTAAAACATCTAAAAATATCGGTCCATATTTGGTTATAAGTCAAATGTAATGCTATACTTCAAAATATTGTTTCAGGATAAGTGATTTAAAATCGTCAATTTAAAATTTTCATCAAATAATTATCAAACACGATAGGGTCTGGACTTGGCCCTGTCAGAAAAATATAAATTTTATATATGTTTTGAAGAAAAATATAAAAACGAAATTTTTTGATATTTAAAATTAAAAATGTAATATTTTAAATTGAATCGATATCGACCTCAATCTTTTCTCTTTTAAAAATATTTTTAACTATGTAAGAAAATTTGGATAAAATCGGAGAACTACTATTAGTAATATATTGAAAAATCTAACACAAGAACCTGCAAAATTTTGAAAGTTTTAAATCCAAACGGTAATGTCTCGTAAACTGTTAAAGAACACATTTAAAATATGTTAAAATGTCTAAAGCACGCATTAAAAAAGTTATGTCCAAGGTACACTTATTTGCGCCCCTATATCTCCATCTATGGTGCCTTGATTGTTTCCATACTCCCAAAGATAAATTGCTACACTCTTTTAACATTATGTTAATTTCACCGTTCGACTCAGAACCATTTTCTATGTCGATTTAACGATGTTCGTCAGTTTGTCTGTTTGTCTGTCCGGCTGGCTGTCCATGTAAATGTTGTGAACAATCGACAAGTCGGAGAGATATCTCGATTAAATTTTGTAATGTTATTATTTATGACCAAGGACTTTTAAAATTGGCCATTTTCGGTCGGGTACCTTCCATACAATTGTCCTCCCGAAATGAAGTTCTATTCTAAACTTTGCTTCTCATTCACACAGAAAAAGAACTTTAATCAAAATCAACGTTGAACATTGTTGATTTGAGATTGAATATTTGTTTTCATTTAGTTTTAATTAATCGTTTTTACTTTTGAATATTTGAAAAAGTATTGTGCATATTAGATTCTTACTATTTTACTATTACAATATTTTCCCGAGACAATGTAAAATATAATTTATTACTTAAAAGTTAAAATAATTCCATTTCCATTGATTTTACATTGTTTTTTTCTGTATGTAGGTCCTATACTACCTCCCTTTAAAATATCACTTTGAAGGGTATAAATATCACATGTTGTTTGGTATGCAAAATTATACTAGAGTCGGTCAATAATTTCTTCTAGGTCCCATATAACCTTCAGAAAAATTCATTTTAAAGCTCTTGAATTTCACAAAAATGTTAAATCCACCATAATACACTGCACCATTAGGAATAAAAAAAATCATACAAAGGTCGTTCATTAATTTTCCGTAAATACTATTTATAAATAACGTTATATTGTAGGGTATTACATAGTCGGGCTTGACTGACTATAACTTTGTAAAAAAAAAATTTGCTAAGCGACCTTAAATGATTTTAAAATGTTAATGAGGAAAGTATGATCATACTGAATTCTTTATTCTTAATATAAAAAAGACGTTCCCAAACTTATTTCATTATAAATCAATTAAAAATTTAATTTTGAAACAAATAAAAAATAAAAAAGAAAATCAGTTTTAGCAATCAGTCCATAATTAGTACCGCTTAAAAAAACTCCACATTCAGAATATTTAAAAATCACTGGAATATTATGAAAATAATGCCATTTATGTGATTAATAATCATGAACTTCTACTATTTACCATATACAAATGTACATATGTTTATATGTATGTTTTCTCAAATATACTCTAAAAAGAAAACTGTAAAATTCACTAATCAAAGTAATTGAGTATTGAAATGAGTTTCCTTCTATTCGAAATTATTATTGAGATATAAAGATTTCTTCATAAAATATTATGATGCATTTTTTAATTCAAAACCAGCCTCTAATAGATATATTCTATGTATGTATGTGTTTACGAATTATTAATATTTTATACGAAAGAAAAATCTTTTATTTAATAGAGAAATCATAAATATTTGAACAACTTCAAATTTTCTATAAAACTAACCCAATAAGCACTGAAAGTTCAAAAATTCGTAGAATGGAAATGTTTACTTAAGTTGGGCATAATTTACACTGTATGCACGTTTTACACTTGAATATTATTAAAACACATGTGTAATTTTGAATCAAAAGTGACACAACTTGAATTAAATTTCATTTAAATAGGAAAATTGAATTCGATTGAAATTGAATTCAAGGTTGGAAATACATTTGGTTTAAATTTGAAATCCAACATAATTGCTTTTTGGGAATAGAAAAAAGTAAAGGAAAAAAGATAATCTCATTAAAATAATTAATTTTGTAATAACTTTTAAATAAATTGAATATTTGTCCATATCACAAATTTAATCTTTTTGAAATGCAAAAACATTCACAAAACTCACATAGATCTTTACTTATCCTTTTATATCTTATTCCTCTTTTTACTTAAAATAATAACGAAAACTTTAACAAAACAGACTTTATTTGTATTTTTATGTTGCATTGGCAAACAAAATTGTAATTTATGCATTAAACCCCCACTCTGTGTTAAGGATGATATATATAGTATATGTGTCATTCTATCGTTGGTATTAACTTGACATAATGAAAAGGAAAACTGTTCTAAACTAAAATCTGATTTGTTTTGCAATGAAAAATTTTAAAGAAATAACAATTTGATAAATCGTCAAAGAATATCACTAGAATTAAAAAGTTTTAAAATCATATTTATTCAACGTCATGAAGTCAAAATTATCTAAATATTCAGAAAACAGAAGAGTTAATTGGATGTTAATTTCAGAGAACTTCTTATTATTTCAATTTTAAAATTACATATTTTTATGGGATTATAACGAATACGTTTTAACGTCCCTTATACATTTTTTTTACAAATGATAAAGGTATACATTTCTCAAAATATTGTCTAAATTCAGATAGTATGTGGATACAATAATTTTTGAATTGTAGTCAGAAGATACAAGATATTGGTTATAAAGCTTGTTCGATCAAAATTTACCATCCTCTGTTTTTGATTGCTTTATCTACACTGTTCAGTAAGGAAGACTTTTTATCGGCTGGATGGATTAACATAAGGATGGCAGAAAAGTGCAGCATTATAAATTCGGTAGTAGTGATGCTCTATGAGTGGAGTAATAGGTGCGCCAAATGTGACTAACTCTTACATTGAATTTTTTAATGCAACTTTTCATTTTCAACTTTTAAAATTTTGCTACATCTTGAATCATTTTTTTAATATATCCGAAAGTATTGCCTGGATCTTGATCCAGTTTTCTTATTTAGTTAAAAAAATTATATTATTTCTTCAATAATTTTCATCTAAAATTAATTTTTTATTCAAGCAATATTGCAATAAAATATTCAATAATAATTTCATCTGTCTAAATTTTCAGAAAATATTGAACTTCTGATTCTAAACTAAAGTGTGGAAAATAATTATTAGTTTATTAAAAATGTTTCTTATATTAAATTCCACAAGAAAATTTTCAAAAATGAGATTCTGGATTTTTTGTAATTATTAAGTCCACATTTTCTGGAGGTCTGAATAAAGCTTTAAACAAACCATTATAAATACTTTGGGCTCTCAAAACTGCATTCAGTTTTGAAATTCTGGCTTCGGAATTTTAGAATATATAAGTTAAAATAAAAATTTTGTTAAAAAAGTATAAAATTCGAGAGCCTTAGCCTTATAGGCGTTCCTGGTACACAATTTTACTTTAACTAGCTAAAAAATCACAAAAATTGTATATTTTGTATATTTTTGAATATATTAATTTTCAAATTTAAAACTGATTATTTTTAAATAGAGAACATAATTCAGTCCTTTTTTAATATTTTTTTAACTTTATAAAAATCTTTAATAAGATCAGATCAGTACTTTCGGATATGTATTCAAGAAAACTTACTCAAAATTATTCAAAATGTTGAAAGCTGAAAATTCAAATGCATTATAAAGTTTCATCAAATGAGGAAAAATTGATTGCCCGATGTACACCAATTTGCACGATTCTGTCCCACTTTGAGCTGCGACCCTCCCACCCCATTTCAACAATTCATAATAGAATACAGTTTTGACTATAAATTAATAGAAAGGTTTTCAACCTTTTGCACTTACAGCACTTAATTTCAGTTATGGTTCAATCAAAATTCATGATATTACCGTCACGTTACAGTTTTTTCATACGGATTCAAAACATAGCAACTAAATTAACAAACACACACGCACACAGATTCGTTTATAAAGTTATTTTAATTTTATTGCAAAATAAAGTTTTAAAAATTTTGATGAAGGTATAACCAAAGTTGTAGATCACATGATTTTAGTTAAATATTCAGATATCAGACTATTAATTCTATTTTAATGTTTTATCTCGTTTTTTATTTAATTTTTCTTTACTTTTGCAACATTTCACATTTGTCATGTTACCAACTTTTACTATAATTACCACATCTTGCGGACAGTGACAACGTTATCGAAGAATAAGAACAAGAAAGTGTATGATAATTTTGTGTTTTATATGCATTTTCTTTGTTGCTCTTCTATTCTTTCAAGTTTGTCTTTTAAGCTTTGGTCATGGTACATAAATGGAATCCCAAAAGAAGGAAATTTTCTTTTTTTGCACTTGGTTTATTGTCATTTTGACATTTCTACAGCATTTTTGATAAAAAAGGTCAGTTTCTTTTTTACGCCAGAAGCACTAGCAGTAATACCAAATACTCGGTTTGAAAGTGAGTCACACGATTCACTTTAAACAGTGTGTGAGTATATTTAAGAGTGTGTATGCTATAAGAGAATATCAACATTGCAGTGTTTGTATCTTCCTTTTTGTCAAAAGGGTTACCGTCCCTTTTGGCCATTTTAGTAGTCAATGATATTGTCAAGTTATAACACAAAAATACACATACACAGACATCTACTTAAACCAAAAGGATAATACTATATCCTCTGTTTTTGTTATTTTATTAAGTTGTCTTTGATGTGTGAGTGTAAGTAAGTTATTATACCATATTGTGTTCGACTTTAAATCTTTGGCTTTAGGTTTATACAATATTTGAATGAAATTATTGAATGAAGTACAACTCTGTAAATAACTATTATATTATATTATATTATATTATATTATATTATATTATATATTATATTATATTATATTATATTAATTATATTATATTATATTATATTATTATATTATATTATATTATATTATATTATATTATATTATATTATATTATATTATATTATATTATATTATATTATATTATATTATATTAATTATATTATATTATATTATATTATATTATATTATATTATATTATATTATATTATTTATATTATATTATATTATATTATATTATATTATATATATATTATTATATTATATTATATTATATTAATATTATATGTATATTATATTATTTTATATTATATTCTATATATATTATTTATATTATATTATATTATATTATATTATATATATATATTATATTATATTATATTATATTATATTATATTATATTATATTATATTATATTATATATATTATATTATATTATATTATATTATATTATATTATATTATATTATATTATATTATATTATATTATATTATATTATATTATATTATATTATATTATATTATATTATATTATATTATATTATATTATATATATTATATTATATTATATTATATTATATTATATTATATATTATATATATTATATTATATTATATTATATTATATTATATATATTATATTATATTATATTATATTATATTATATTATATTATATTATATTATATATATATTATATTATATTATATTATATTATATTATATTATATTATATTATATTATATTATATTATATTATATTATATTATATTATATTATATTATATTATATTATATTATATTATATTATATTATATTATATTATATATATTATATTATATTATATTATATTATATATTATATTATTATATTATATTATATTATATTATATTATATTATATATATTTAATATTATAATAATTATATTATATTATATATATATTATATTATATATATTATATTATATTAATTATGATTATATTATATTATATTATATTATATTATATTATATAATTATAATTTATATATTATATCGATATTAATTATATTATATTATATTATATTATATTAATTATATTATTTAATATATTATATCTATATTATATTATATATATTATATTATCATATATATATTATATTATATTATCATTATATTATATTATAATTATATTATATATATTATATATTATATTATATTATTTATATTATTTATATTATATTATATTATTTATATTATATTATATTAATATTATATTATATTATATTATATTATATTATATTATATTATATTATATTATATTATATTATATTATATTATATTATATTATATTATATTATATTATATTATATTATATTATATTATATTATATTATATTATATTATATTATATTATATTATATTATATTATATTATATTATATTATTATATTTATATTATATTATATTATATTATATTATATTATATTATATATATATATATTATATTATATTATATTATATTATATTATATTATATTATATTATATTATATTATATTTATTATATTATATTATATATATATATTATATTATATTATATTATATTATATTATATTATATTATATTATATTATATATATTATATTATATTATATTATATTATATTATATTATATTATATTATATTATATTATATTATATTATATTATATTATATTATATTATATTATATTATATTATATTATATTATATTATATTATATTATATTATATTATATTATATTATATTATATTATATTATATTATATTATATTATATTATATTATATTATATTATATTATATTATATTATATTATATTATATTATATTATATTATATTATATATTATATTATATTATATTATATTATATTATATTATATTATATTATATTATATTATATTATATTATATTATATTATATTATATATATATATTATATTATATTATATTATATTATATTATATTATATTATATTATATTATATTATATTATATTATATTATATTATATTATATTATATTATATTATATTATATTATATTATATTATATTATATTATATTATATTATATTATATTATATTATATTATATTATATTATATTATATATATTATATTATATTATATTATATTATATTATATTATATTATATTATATTATATTATATTATTATATTATATATATTATATTATATTATATTATATTATATTATATTATATTATATTATATATATTATTATATTATATTATATTATATTATATTATATTATATTATATTATATTATATTATATTATATTATATTATATTATATTATATTATATTATATTATATTATATTATATTATATTATATTATATTATATTATATTATATTATATTATATTATATTATATTATATATATTATATTATATTATATTATATTATATTATATTATATTATATTATATTATATTATATTATATTATATTATATTATATTATATTATATTATATTATATTATATTATATTATATTATATTATATTATATTATATTATATTATATTATATTATATTATATTATATTATATATTATATTATATTATATTATATTATATTATATTATATTATATTATATTATATTATATTATATTATATTATATTATATTTATTTATTATATTATATTATATTATATTATATTATATTATATTATATTATATTATATTATATTATATTATATTATATTATATTATATTATATTATATTATATTATATTATATTATATTATATTATATTATATTATATTATATTATATTATATTATATTATATTATATTATATTATATTATATATATTATATTATATTATATTATATTATATTATATTATATTATATTATATTATATTATATTATATTATATTATATATTATATTATATTATATTATATTATATTATATTATATTATATTATATTATATTATATTATATTATATTATATTATATTATATTATTATATTATATTATATTATATTATATTATATTATATATATTATATTATATTATATTATATTATATTATATTATATTATATTATATTATATTATATTATATTATATTATATTATATTATATTATATTATATTATATTATATTATATTATATTATATTATATTATATTATATTATATTATATTATATTATATTATATTATATTTATATATTATATTATATTATATTATATTATATTATATTATATTATATTATATTATATTATTATATTATATTATATTATATTATATTATATTATATTATATTATATTATATTATATTATATTATATTATATTATATTATATTATATTATATTATATTATATTATATTATATTATATTATATTATATTATATTATATATTATATTATATTATATTATATTATATTATATTATATTATATTATATTATATATATTATATTATATTATATTATATTATATTATATTATATTATATTATATTATTATATTATATTATATTATATTATATTATATTATATTATATATTTATATTATATTATATTATATTATATATTATATTATATTATATTATATTATATTATATTATATTATATTATATTATATTATATTATATTATATATTATATTATATTATATTATATTATATTATTATATTATATTATATTATATTATATTATATTATATTATATTATATTATATTATATTATATTATATTATATTATATTATATTATATTATATTATATTATATTATATTATATTATATTATATTATATTATATTATATTATATTATATTATATTATATTATATATATTATATTATATTATATTATATTATATTATATTATATTATATTATATTATATTATATTATATATTATATTATATTATATTATATTATATTATATTATATTATATTATATTATATTATATATATTATATTATATTATATTATATTATATTATATTATATTATATTATATTATATTATATTATATTATATTATATTATATTATATTATATTATATTATATTATATTATATTATATTATATTATATTATATTATATTATATTATATTATATTATATTATATTATATTATATTATATTATATTATATTATATTATATTATATATATTATATTATATTATATTATATTATATTATATTATATTATATTATATTATATTATATTATATTATATTATATTATATTATATTATATATATTATATTATATTATATTATATTATATTATATTATATTATATTATATTATTTATATTATATATATTATATTATATTATATTATATTATATTATATTATATTATATTATATTATATTATATTATATTATATTATATTATATTATATTATATTATATTATATTATATTATATTATATTATATTATATTATATTATATTATATATATTATATTATATTATATTATATTATATTATATTATATTATATATATTATATTATATTATATTATATTATATTATATATTATATTATATTATATTATATTATATTATATTATATTATATTATATTATATTATATTATATTATATTATATTATATTATATTATATTATATTATATTATATTATATTATATTATATTATTATATTATATTATATTATATTATATTATATTATATTATATTATATTATATTATATATTATATTATATTATATTATATTATATTATATTATATTATATTATATTATATTATATTATATTATATTATATTATATTATATTATATTATATTATATTATATTAT
>PYHX02000158.1:58277447-58504947 GCA_004302925.2 Cochliomyia hominivorax
AGCAATACCTTTACACGACTCTATATATCTAAAAAGTGAAAACATTGTTTTAAAATCTAGCTTTATGCTCCATTCTCAATAATTGCGCCAATCTAAAAAAAATAATTGAATTTAGTACAAAATAATACCATTATTTTAGTTAATGCAAGTCATAGAGGGCGCTAAATTGAGTAAATGTCATATTTGTTGTTGCTATGTTAATTATAGAGACTTAGACTAATATTCAAGACACATTGACAGACGTCAAACAATTTTAGCACATCATAACACGTTTATTTTGGAGAAATGTAGATGGCGCTGAATTAATTCAAATACTCATCTGCAAACTACCGCCGTTGTACATTAAACTTAATGACTTAGATATCTGAATTACAGCTGTTTTACAATATGATAAATAATTTTTTGGTGCATTGTTGTTGCTGATAACAAAAGTGAATTCCAGATTTTTATTGTTTATACTAATTTGAATGAAATTGAGTTGTGTTTTCCATTAAGAGTGGATAAATTAAAACCAAATACCAATGATGAGTGGCAATATACATGGACTAAGTTGGATTCCTAACATTTCAGATAAGTTTGTAGTCTGGGGTCAAGACATCAGTTTGTACGAAGTGCGTAATAAAGGTGAAGCAGATGTTAAACGTAAGTCAGCTTCATGGAAATTTAATAAGTTTAAATTTTATAATATTTTCCCCCTTTTCTGTAGCTCGTCTTCTCAATATACCAGCAAACTTTTTGGCAATTGAAACTCGTTATCAATACCCAAGATGTGTTCAGCCTTCCTACCACAAACATCGTCCCATTATTGCCGTTGGATTGGGTGATGGAAAAATAGGTATAAGCGATTTTTATGAAATGGTCGACAACAGTTGGGAGTACAGTAAGTAATAATTATAGTATTTTATGAGTTTAAATAAGATTTAATATAACCGAAATTATTCATTTAAGCACCACGACAGCAACGTATGTGTCTTTGTTTGGCATGGAATGAAACAGAGCCAAATATTTTAGCAATTGGCCATGATCGGTACAAATCTGATTCTTGTATTACAATTTGGGATATAGAAAGAGGTTTACCAAAGGAAAGCAGTAAGTTTTTAAGTTTAATACCAAAAAAGTATATTTTAAGACGGTATAAAGTATGTATACATTTCTAATTCAGAAAATAATTTCATTGATTATATTATTTAACTTTGACGTCTAATAATTGATTGTTTATTATATAAATTAGTACAACCGGAAAACTTCGTTTTGCAAAAAAATCAAAAAAAAAACCGGATCTCTCGCTGTTATAGTTCTTTAAATATTCTATAATAAATATTTGTTTTGTATAGGCAATACGCCTCCCCCTGGTCTTATCCGTCCGTTTCCCAGTAAAACAGTTCATTGAGAAAGTAATTGGTACCAAATTAGAGAACTCTATAGATCTCCGTTATAGGTTTTTATATACTCAACAATCAATGTTAACCTTGTTTGGGCGACACCCATCTTGCTGGTTTTATTATTCTACATTTTGTCCAGTAAAACAGTTTCTTGAGAAAGTTGTTAGCACCAAATTTGAGAACTCTCCTTGTTACAGTTCTTTAGATATTCGATAATGAATATTTGCTTTATATGGAGGGTACCTCTCCCCCTGGTCCTATCAGATTTTTTTATAGCCTATGTTACTTTCGGAAATACTAGGATCATTCTGTAAAAATTTCATCACAATTTGTGCAGTCGTTTTAGAGTCTATACGTCACGTACACACATATATACATACATACGTACACACTTCCTATTTTATATATATAGATATGTTCCTGTTTTTATCTAAATTTATTAAAACGTTTAAATAAGGTACAGTTGAAAATTTTTGTACTATTTACTCAATAAGAGCCAAAAATTGAGAAACATTTTTAATGTAATTTTAATCTTCTAATAAAGATAACTGCTCGACAAACAAAGAATTTTTTTTAATATGTATATCTTCTGATAAATTGCTATCTTACCGAAATCTTAAAATTGCATCCTAAAGCATTTTAATAAAATATGGCTTTAAGAACTTACAATTCGCTGTTAACGAATATCCATAAATTTTAAAGGAATAAATTAAGTGACATAACAATATATTCAACAATAAGTAGTAGTGAGAATTTATGGGAGTTATAAAAACTATTACTTACCAAGTTGGAGTGTTCTCCAATGCATGTCTTTGTGACCTTCGCATATACTGTTAAGGTACGACCTTCAAGATAACAATAAATTAAAAAATCATCACGGCAACCCCGTTTTCGCTGTTTTGGACCATTTTTTAAACAGATATATCTCAAAAATTCTTCATATTAATTGAAATACATCGCCTTTTTGCATTGGCTTGGAATTGCTTTTGGCGCATTGACCACTTACTAATTGTTAAATCAATGTCGGGGATCTAAAAGTTTGATTTTATGTCAAAGAACGACATTATTAAATGTCACAATTCCTGCAAGTTGCTCTTCGAAAAGCAGCCGCAAACTACAATAGCATTGGTCACCCACCTAAAAACGTAGCCATCCCAAACTAATTTAATGCGTGTGGGCAGTTATTAC
This sequence comes from Cochliomyia hominivorax, assembly GCA_004302925.2. Lineage (NCBI taxonomy): Eukaryota > Metazoa > Arthropoda > Insecta > Diptera > Calliphoridae > Cochliomyia > Cochliomyia hominivorax. Next base: position 58,280,018 of record PYHX02000158.1, read on the forward strand.
AGCAACAGATTTCTCTGATTAGTTTTTGTTTGCCAGAAAAAATATATGTACCAATATTTAAAACAAAAAAATATTTTGAAAATATAAAAACATGAATTTGATGATAGTTATAGTACCTTCGCTGTCACCCAGCAAAAATAGAGTATAGAGCTCTATCTTTCGATTTGACATCCAGAGATCAATACTTTGAAATTCAAGGTATAGCTGTCAGCTCGGGAGATGTGTATCCACCTTCTGCACATTGAATGACGATGCCCCCATACGTATTATGGGTACTTGTGCTAGTTCGCCAGATATAACCTTAGCGAGTGCTGGCCTTGGAGCGACCTAACGATTTTATCGTCTCTAAACGCCGCACATACATGAACCAAAAGAAAGCAGACTGGCGCGGCTTCAGAGAATTTACCGACCGCCGCTTTGGTAAACTACCTGTTCCCTCAAATGTAAGAATAGCCGAGAGGAAGTTCCGCGAAACCATCAACGTAGCTGTCGCTTTGTGCCATCAGGGAGAATATCCGTAGTGCGTCCGCACTTCCTTGCCGAAGCAGAAAGACTCGCAGGTGAACGTGATGATATCCGCAATACCAACCCTAGCGACCCTAGGATTGCTCAGTTGAACAGTGAAATCAGCAGATTGGTAATTGTGGACAAGCGGAATAAATGGCTAGATCACCTTAGCAAATGCAACCTAAATACTGGTGTAAATAAATTGTGGTCGACTGTCCGATCTCGACCACAAGAAAAAGGATGATAGAGAGATAGGACGAAAAGAAGTGTTGTTCGCAAACTTCACAACCTTCCAGTCATGAATTCACCACCATTATTTACACCCCTTAAAGTCACAGAGGCCATTAACGCGGCTAAACTATCTAAAGCGATTGAACCCGACGGAATAATGCTAATGTTAAAGAACCTTAGCGAGCGGGGAGTTGAGTACTTGACTATGGTTTTTAAAAATGGGTTAGAGTCATTCCAATTTTAAAACCTGGGAAAGATGCGAATGAGGGACAATCCTACAGGCCGATTTCCCTTTTGTCTCCAGTCGCAAAGACTCTTGAGATTATTCTCCTCCCCCAGCTGGACTGTCATTTTTCAGCAGCTCGCCACCAGCATGGTTTTCGCAAATGCATCAACAAAAATCTTGTGAACGTACATGGTGGCTCTTGACCTATCAAAATCGTTTGATACGGTAAGTCATACGGTTCTCTGAAGAGATGCGAAATCCACAACTTCTTCACTGCACGAAACTTGAAACTTTCACCAGCGAAATCAACTGCAACACTCTCCCCCACTGGACAAAAGAGGTAAATATAAATATAGGCATCACTGTCGATGGAGTACAAAGTCCGACAGTTAACCACCCAGAAATTTTGGGAGTTACATTTGATAGTCTATTCACTTCTTCAGCACATGCTACTATAATCACGCACAAAATGCGAAGTAGAAATAAGGTCCCCAAGGCTTTAACTGGCAGTACTTGGCATATGGATAAAAAACCTTATTAGCTACATATAAAACGATTAGCTAGTGGTGAATTATGCTGCTCAATGCGGAAACTATCGCTAAGTGATACGCAGTACAAAATATCCAAAGCTGTTGAAACGCAGCCTTAAGAACCATAACTGACTGTATTCAAATGTCCTCAATTCTCAATCTACATGAGGAAACAAAAATCCTTCTAGTAAAGGAGTATAATGAAATGCTAAGAAAATAGTTCCTTCTAGGATGTTATCGGAGAAACCATCATAACTTTAATATTACAAAATTCGAGTTACATCCGATGCATGTAAAAAAGGATATTTACATATACGAACAAGAATTCGTATATGAAAGCTTTGAACGACATTCACAGAGACGAAATTCCGCGGTTTCTAGTTACCGTATGAATGTTGTGCTTGGAGGCCGCCCCCCTCCAAAAAAGAATTTTCCTAAACAACAACGACATCAATACGACGGTTCGACAACAATTGGATCTACGTTCCTGAACGACTCGAATCACACTGAGCCAAACACTGTCAACACAGTGAATGCTGTATCAATCGGAATGTTTTTAACTTTTAAATAGATATTCGAAAGTGGCAAGTTATCGACCAATTTTAAAAATAATGGTATTTGCAAAATTTCATCAAAATATTTTTAAAATTGCGAATTCAATTTTGCTCCCAAATTTACATGAACTCCCAGCCAAATGGTCAGACATCGTTAAATCGACTCGAACGGTAAACACATAAATTGTGATAGCAATATTTTTCCCGTTACAAACATCTGGAGAAACGCTAAATATTACAACCAGCCATAGTGTTGTAGGGTATAAATATTTAATAAAATTATGTATAATAAAAACATATTCTTGCCTACATGTATCTTATATCTGAACTTAAATGAATTGAAAATTGTTATAATAACGCGAATAATCCTTTTCTCTGTTTTTTCTTAATGCTACAGACTTTAAAGTCCTACATGACTTTGGCACAAATTGTAACACAGAAAAAATTTTTGTTTTATTAGGTTGAGAAACTACAGTTATGGACATTAATTTGAGTTCAAGAATTTTAAATTCGAATAACTGGTACAAAATTGTATAATTTTTATAAAATTTTTTACAGAACCAAATTCAAATCGAGGACGTTAAATTGATTAGTTTTTTTGCACTTGATATGTGATCGATAATATTCTACAAAAAATGTTTATTTCCATTTAAAGATTCCAACTTTTTTGGACTTTCTGAATCGGCTCACTCGTTATGCTGGAATAAAAATCATCGTATTCTAATTGCAGGCATGAATCAGAAACAAATCAAACTATACGATTTGCGTCGTAAGTTGCAATAGATTATAATAAAAAACAGTAGACAATTTCGTATTTATTGCTCAAATTTATAATCTGTTTTTTTACAGAAAACACTTCATCTCTGAAGACTATTCAGACCAAAACCATTTATGGTTTAGGTGTTGCTCCAAATGGCAATTATTTATCTAGTTTCTTTGATTCTGTTATAATGTTGTGGGATTTGCGTTTTTTAGATCGTCCATTGAAACAAATACAATCTGCCAAAAATCATTTACAACTAAGTTGGTGTCCAACACGTTCTAGTCTATTGTCTTCTTTGCAACGGGAATCTCCTTATATTACACTCTACGATATACGATGCGTTCATGTGGAAAACAGTCGTGAAGTGTACAGTATCAAGAAACAGTTGCTACCATTTTATAGCAAATATCATGCCTCACATAAGGGTTACTCACTAACGATGCTCTCATGGCACAATAGTGACTTTGAAAGAGCACTTCTTCTGTCGGAAACTGGTAATTTAATGGACTTCCGTTTGCCCGTTTCAATTTTAACGGCATACAGTAATCACAAAAAATTGCCACTTTTATTGCAACGTCCTTTATCTGCACCATGTGATACTAATGCACACCACCCTTCCCAACCTACCTACCTATCTGCACCAAGTACTCCAGCACACAGCAGTACCAGTCAGAATAGTACTCCGGAATTCGGTAGTGCAGAGTCATCGTTGAATTTTCATGTTATAGACCATAATTTGCTTGAAGAGGATTTAGTGGATGAAACGAGAGAACGTGCGCTTAGTGATTATGGGCTTAAAATGGATGGTAAACGCTTGAGTGGAGAATTTCATTTGTCTCCATATTTGAAAAATGTTTGGCTGAGTTTGGCCAACTTATATCGTAATGAAGAAAAATTGATTGGTTTAAAAACTATACTGGGATTTGGGTCTGTACATACTTCTCAAGCATTTATGAATAATTCTCGGATTGAAGATCATGTACTACAATGGCCAGACTTTATAAATAATTCCAACAATTTAGTGTGTTATAGGTAATTTTTTAATAGTGAATATAACATAGATAAATATGTGAATCAATTTGTTTTTGTAGAAGTGATCAGCGTGACACAGCATTAAAACTATGTGGATGGCCTTTTGAACAAGATTTGGACCGTTTCATAAACAATTTATATGAAAATAAGGTAAATAAATTCTTCATATACGTATAAATGTATATAAAACAAAACTTTATCATATAGGAGTTTAGCCGTGCTGCTATGATTTATGTCTTCCATTTGAAAATTTTGTCAGCATGTGATATCTTATCCAAAGCTGTAGATCAATCTCGTGATCCTAGTATGTTGCGTATAGCTGCCATAGCATTATCTAGTTTCAATGCAGATCGAATTAGTAGTGCTTGGCGTAACCAACGGTACAGTGCCAACACACAAATACAAGATGCCCATCTAAGAGCAATATTTTCATTTCTCATATCAGAAGATGAGAACTTCGATGCTGTATTGGTAAATATAATCTAGGAAAATGAAACTCTACCAGATATATTAATATATATTTATGCAGATGGAAGAAGGAGTTTCACTAGCAGATCGTATGGCATTTGCTTGTAAATATCTTTCGCAAACCAAACTTTCCGAATATATTAAGTTGCAAATTCAGAAATCTATTGAAGAGGGTGACTTAAATGGTTTATTATTGACTGGAGAATCACAAGATGGCATTAATATATTGCAAGCTCATGTGGACTATACCGGAGATATACAGACTGTTGCTTTATTAGCTATTAACTATTTTCATCGCGAGCTTTTTAATGATACTTGCATACAATACTGGATAACTAGGTATTCAATTACAGACCTCATATTATTTATATTTTTACTACCTTTAATCCTACAGTTACATGGACTGCCTTAACTCCTGGGGATTTTGGATAAAACGTGCTGACTTAGAAATTAAAATCGCAAATCTTCGCTCAAGCAGTCGAACTGCCCGCACTGTATACTTATCATGTAATTTTTGTGGTAAATCTATATCTAATGCTTTACAGGAGGATGCACGTATGCGCAATGTTTCCTCAAATGTTAACAAGGTATGTTGCATGTATTATGATAATTTTTATAAATGATATTCATTTATGTTCCGATTAGCTATCATCATGTCCTAACTGTCGTAAACCATTGCCACGTTGTTCTTTATGTTTATTACACATGGGAACTACTCTAAATGCGGGACTTTCAGGTGATAGTGGTCTCGAAAGTATTGGATGGCAATCAAAACCATTTTCAAAGTGGTTTTCATGGTGTCAAACATGTCGCCATGGTGGGCACACCGAACATTTAATGCAATGGTTTAAGTTTGTATCTCTAAAAACGAAACATTTGTATATAAAAGGATTTTATAATTATTTTTTGTTTTTAATAGGCAAAATTTCGAGTGTCCAGTTTCCTCGTGTTCATGTCGTTGCTTCGATTTGGATGTTACAAATCCTGATGTCACCAGAGATCTTTCTTAAACAATTTGTTTTTGTTGACTGTATTATTCATAGTCTCAATTATATAATAAAGCTTTTTTCCTATTTTATACGGCAATAAAATTTTCAAAGCTTATGTTATTAATGAAGAATCCTTCAATTCACAAAGGTAGCAACAAAGACATTCGGCGTCTTCGTCAACACCTGAGCTTATATCAATGTTATAGTTTTATTGTAATTTTCTCCAGCGTAATGTTATTGAGATAACCCGAGTCATGAAACAACTTAACATCGTATTCGCTGCGGTCCAGGAGACAAAACTGACGAGTAATTCCAGTCTACATAGTTAAAACAGATACAACGTTCTTCGAAAAGAACTCAGCAGGAGTATCGGTGGAGGCATCGCCTTCATAATGTACAACACAGAGCAGTATAGAGCTTTATCTCTCGATTTGACATCAACAGTTCAACATCTTGAAACGCAAAGTATTGCTGTCAGATCGTGATTTGTAGATTTTGAGCTCTATAATGTCTATATTCCGCCGATGTCTCCACACGGATTATGGGTACTTGCACTAGCTCGCCAGATATAACCTTAGCGAGTACTGGTCTGATAAATTGCACAACCTTTACAGCAAAACTGTAGTATCTTTGGGATCAGACCACTTACCCATAATCGTTTCCTTGGGGCGAACTAACAACTCCAACGTCTCTGTAGGCCGCACGTATAAGAACCAAAAGATAGAAACCTGGCGGCTTCAGTAAATATCAATAGTCCGCTCGCACTTCCCTGCCGAAGCAGCGAGACTTCTATCGACCCTAGGATCGCTCAGCTGAATAATGAAATCCAAAGGTTGGTAAATGAGGACAAGCGTAATAAATGATAAAATTCAACCTAAAAACTGGTGAGAACAAGCTGTGGTCGACTGTCCGATTTCTCTCTAATCCAAGGGTCGGACCCTTGAAAAAAGGAAGGAGATAAGGCGAAACGAAGTGTTGTTTGCAAACTTCACAAACTTTCAGAAATGGACTCGCCATAATTAGTCACATCACATTAAGTTGCAGAGGCCATCAACGTAGCTAAACCATCATAAGCGATTGGCCCTGACGCAATCTCAATGCTAGTATTGAAGAATCTTCGCGAGCGGAGAGTTGAGTACTTGACAACAGTTTTCAACCTGTTAATGCAGAGCTTGATAATGTCTGATGCCTTAAAAATGTCTAAAGTTATCCAAATATTAAAACCTGGGAAAGATGCAAATCTTTCTCGTCACCATCATGAATTCAGTAAAGTACACTGTACAACGACAGCATTAACAGTCGTAACGTGACAAATAGTTGATGACCTATGCGGTTTGATAAATGGTAGTCTCAGCGAAATCTACAATTTCTTTACAGCACCAGCAAATCTAGTGCAACACTCTGCACCACCCGGGCAAAAGAAATAAATATGAATTTTGGCATTATAGTCGATGGAGTGCAAATTGCGACAGATAGCCACCCAAAGGTTTTGGGAGTTACATTTGATAGCCTGTTAACTTTTTCAGCATATGCCACTACAATCAAGCACAAGATGCGAAATAGAAAAAAGGTCCTCAAAGCATTAGTGTGGAAACCATCGCAAAGTGATACGCAGTGACAAAATGTACAAAGCTGTCAAAATGCAGTAAGCACTTCATTCTAGAACGTCATCGGACACAATTATAATTACCGCCAAAACATGTAGGAGTGGATATTCGTATATACGAACATAGCGTGCTTAGGCATGTGCAAGATCCTTTGAATCAGAATTCGTATATGACAACTTTGAACAACATCCACAGAGACGCCTCAAATTTCGCGGTTTCGAGTTACCGTATCATTGTCGTACTGAAAGGCCGCCCATTGCTGACCATGAACAGATTTGCTGCTGTCGACAACAACATAATGGGTAATGATCGGAAATTTGAATGATATTGATTAAATGTATACATACATGAACTTGCTAATTTGTAAGAGCATAGTAGTATTTCTAATAGTGTAACGAATCCAGTGAACCCGTTTTTGCATTTCAGAAATACTCAACATACCTTTTTTCAGTCGGTTGACCGGTTATCAATGTAATGGAATTTTATAAGCTCTTCATAGAAATACCCAACGTTTATTCAATTAAAATTTTCCGTTCTCTAATATCCTACTCCTCTTACATTTTTCGAATAAAGCAGTATGAAGAAAACTTATGATATAGTTGTAATAGTTGTAATCCTCTAGCCGTGTTCCCCTTATCTATGTTACTGTCAATGTGTGGATCATGTTGTGGGTATTTTAAAGCTGGTCTTAACTGGCTATTACACTCTAACTTGTTTACTTTTTATAATTGTTACCCAGTGTTATAATAACTGAATTATAGTTTCTATATTTACATTGTATAAATTTTTTTTAGCCATGATTAACCTTATTACTTTTGCCAATATTATGACATATTGTGCTACCATGTTATTGTTAACAATCTTATAAAAATAGAAAATAAATAAAATTAAAGTTTAATCAGAAAAAGTGCATTTATTTTGAAATAAGCAATAATAAAAGGAATAAATATGAGTTTTCTTTTTCCCGATTACAATTTTTTTTTTCAAAACCGTTGGTATTTTGTGAATTATATTGGTATCATATCAAGGCCTTGCATGAAAAATTAGGTTTTTCTGTCAGAGTTCTATTTGTAGTTCATTACCAACAATCGATTTTGCTCAAATTCTATATTGAGTTATGATATTTTGTTTTTAAACAATAACACGAAATTTAATCCGCAAATGAAAAAATTAGAACACCGTTACATAATAATTTAATTTAAAATGAAATGAAAAATAAGAATTTTTATAATGTAAAATAGTTAAAAATTTTACATTTTAAATTTAAATAAGACATTTAAAAAAAAACATCAAATAACTTTAAATTTTATTTTGTGGAAATAACTTCTTTTTTATACTATATTTATTTGTTAGTACGTTGGACATATGGGCAAAATTGGATTTCTTTAACTACCATTTATGCGGATAATGAGTCGAACGAAAACATAAGAATTTTCATACAAAATTGGGTTTCTGTATGTCGAATGACTCGAAATAAAATATCAAAATCAGTCCCTTTCTAAACTATTAAACTATTAAAAAATTCTTCGCTATCGAAATAATAATCGATTTCTTCTTATTTTTCAATATTTTGTTAAAATAATATTATTATTCCAAAATTGTTACTGTTTTCATTTATTTATTTATTTATTTATTTATTTATTTATTTATTTATTTATTTATTTATTTTTTATTTCATCAACATTGTTGTATATTTGTTCAAACAAATTATTAGCATTTTTACTACATTTCATAAAAAATGACAAAAAGTTGAAAAGTTCAAAATTTCGTATTACTTTAATTTCTGAAAACGTAACAAATAACGTAAGCCTATGCGAACGAAAGTTTCGTAGATAGAGAAACCCAAAATGAGAGTGATTGGCATTCGTTCGCTTGAGTTTTTGTTTGACATAGAGAAACAGGCCATAAATTGTTTCCAATATAATTTGAAAATCAAAATTGTGTATTTTATAAACCCTCCACCACCACAAGTGGTGATGAGGGTATATTAACTTTGTCATTTCATGTGTAACGCCAAAAAGATATAATCTCAGACCCAACAATGTGTAAATATATAATTGCATCAAATCAAATTCTGAGTCAATTTAGCTATGTCCGGCTAGAATATTGGTCCGAATTCAATGAAATTTGGCCACGATGATTAACATAATTAAAAAATTTATAGGCAATAATATGCAAAATTTTGAAACACCCCAAACTGTGTGTATCATATGGCCGCAATTTTTAAGATAATTTATTGAAATTTGTCACATATACTTATTTTGACACACTAATAAATCCACAGAAGCCATATAGTTCTGTAGTCATTATTTGACCCCATGTAAGGCAACTTCCCGGAATATGATTTATAGCTTATAAAACTCTTAAATTTTAACCAATTCTATTGACATTTGGCACAATCAGAAAAATTGGTCCAGTATGTTAAAAGATATAGACCGATATCTGAGGCAACCTCTAAATCCAAGGGAAGAACTTTCGTAAAATTTTCATTTATAAATCAAGAAATTAGAATAGAAATTTTGCCATAATAAAAGATAATATATTTTATGACTCATTAAGTTTTCTGTACTTAAGAAAAACGTTTATATAATGTATACGTTTGTGAGTGTATGTGTAAGTGTGTATATACAAAATAACCTATTTCCAACGAATTTATGGTGGAGGGCATAGACGAATATAGCATTCTTACTTGTTAAATTCAGATATTTTTAATCACATACAATGTGATTATGAGATATAAATAGAAATAAATGTACATACATATACAGACATTAACACATACGCATACACAATAAACATACAAAATATTGTGGGATTTATTATTTAAAGTCAAGTTAAAGAGACGAAAGATGAATCCTTTCCTGCTGCGTATTAAATTAACAAAGACACCATGTGGTGTGATGTTACACTTGTGCTCACATCAATGCCGCCTAAACGCCTCTTGAAAACCTTATTTATTATAAAATAATTTGTTATTTTCTTATTTTATTATTTCTTATTTTATTTTAGATTCTCTGTGTATCCTTTAAATTAAAACAAAAAAATCAGTGTTTTAAGAAATTAAATCGTTTTTGAGATTTACAATTAACTAAAGGTTAAAGGTATTAAATTAAGAATTTTAATGGAATTAATGAAAATACAATTTTATTTCAAAAATGATTAAATCCTTTTCAAGTCCTGCACTCAAATAATATAAATACTTCTAACTTAAATTTTTTAATAAACAATCATCTGCACAATTAAATATAAAATTATTTATATATTTTCATATTTAAGGAGACGCATTAGTATTAATGGTCATTTCATTGTATCCAAATAAAAATATGTATGTCCTTCATACTAAGAATAAATATGAATATATTTTAGATATACAATGCGTCTTAGAAGTTTATACATTTTCAGTGTTTAAATATGGGAAGAATATTTGTGGTTGACTTTAGTTGTTTTCTTTAAAGTTTGGAATAATCTATAATTTCATGAATGAATCATTCGTTGTCAGTTCAGAAGGACCAACAGATGTATTTTTCATTTGTTCCTTTCATCTCTTAATTTGTATATCAGTTTTAAATAGAAATATATAACCGTCCATTGCAAACTTTATGGAGAATATAAAAATAAGTTGACCAATGAAAGGGTAAATAAAGCAGAAATATGAATTGTGAATGAAAGCTGAATCATAAAGCAAAAAGAACTATATAATTCATTCTGAACGATTTTGTCCATGGTGAAACACAGTGGCAGTAAAAGCTGATTAGTTTGTGCTCTCTCTCTCTCACTTATTATGTTTCTGTCAAAGTTTGTTTACATTTTTATAACCTCCACCACCACAAGTGGTGATGAGGGTATATTAATTTTGTCATTCCGTGTGAAAGAATTATCTCAAACCCACGCCTAGAATAATTGTCCAAATTGAATGAAATTTGCCCACTTTGCTTATTATTGTCCAAAGAAGTTTCCTATATATACTTATGTTCATACAATAATAAATTCAAAGAAGCAATATTGTCCTGGGGTCATTATAAGGCCTCATTTCCCCATATAAAGCTCTTTCCAGGAATTTGTTTTATAGTTTAAAAAACTGTTAAATTTAAATCAATTCTATTGCAATTTGGCACGATTAATTATATATATATATATATATATATATATATATATATATATATATATATATATATATATATATATATATATATATATATATATATATATATATATATATATATATATATATATATATATATATATATATATATATATATATATATATATATATATATATATATATATATATATATATATATATATATATATATGTGAACATATATATATTAACTATCTTTAAAATATAATTGATTTGATCAACCCCGGTCGATATTTTGCTATTGTTCCTTACCATTACTTTATTTTCCTTACCATTACTTTTTTTAATAAAAAAATTATATGAGTTTTTGTTGTAATTTCTTCAACTCATGCTAATTTTTGCATAATATTCGTGGTGGAGGGTATTTAAAATTTGGCACAGCCAAATATAGCATTCTCACTTGTTACATCCTACATCAACATAGGTGGTTAGTATAAGTATACCATTCGACTCAGAATTAATTTTTGTGTCGTTTTTTTCATGTCATTATATTGGCCCAAGAACGATGCCTACTGAAATTAATATAAATGTTCCTCACAAAATAGGGATTTAAGATCAAAAAAGTAATAAAATAAATATAAAGTGAAATTTGGCACATACAAGTTTTATAATTTTCTAAGACGATGTGCCAAATTAAACGGTTCATTATTTCTACTAGGTTCCATACAACTCCCCTTCAAAATATCACTTTAAAGGGCTTAAATCTCATATGTACATTAGTATTGCAATAAGAATTGATCAAAGGAAATTAAGCATAAGCAAAAATTGATGTGTGACATTTAGGACAGGTTCGGTCCATAATAAGTTCTAGCTTCCATATATAGTCCACATAAAAATCCTTCAAAAAATATACTAATCCCACATGAATGTTTGTACCATTATAATATACTGTACTCTTAAGCATAACCCCTTTATACGGGGGTGGTCCATTAATTTTTGGGAGCTTATAACCAACAATGTGGTGTTGGGTCTTAAATAGTCACGCTTGACCAACCATACCTACTTATTTATTTTGTAATGTTATATTTTTATAATTTTACAGTCACCGTGTAAAATTTTCCATTATGATTCTTCTTCGATTTATTCTGCATCATTCAGTACTGATTGACTGAAATAAGACAACTAAAAATAGAATTATGAAAACTGAAAAAATAAAATATAAATATGAAAGATTGTAAAGTATTTTATTTATTTATTTTTTTTCTTTGGCGCTACAACCGATTGAATTTGGCGCGTAGATTTCTGAAAAAACTTTCTTCATTAAAATATTTTTAGATTGAAATTATTATTCCGAGAAACAATTTATATCGGGACTGATGAAATAAAAGACCGAATATAACCAATTTCAATTTTTAACTTAAAATAATATATACCATTAAAATATCTTCAAAACTGGACCTGTATTTTATTTGTAAAATTAATATGAACGAACGGTCATCGTTAGATATCCATGTTACCAATTTAGCCATTTAGTGGCTAAATATTTTTATGGACATTTTCATTCATCATTTATATATTTAAACTAAACATTTCTATAAAAAAACGCTATTTGTATATAAATAGTCTCTAAAGGAATCAGTCTCTAAAGGATTTTTTAAATAAATTAAGAATATTTTCTTCTATTAGTTGCAATAAAAAAATATTAAAAACAAGATGATCAATAGAAAAGTCAGTTCCCATGATTTTGGATCTTAAGGATAATTTTTGAAAAGCGTATAGCGATGAAAACAGCCATAAAGCTAATTTTTGCCGGAGGTGATTGTAGACTAATATATTTGATCATTTGACGAATCTGATTTTATAGATCACTAGCAGACCCGCAAACTTCGTTTTGCCAAAAATTTGCTTTGTATGTTTTTATCCTTCCTACGTTATGTGCAGTAAAACCATTTCTTGATATATTAATATTTGCTTAGTATGGGTGGTACCCCACCTTCTTGTCCTAGCGGACTTCATTTCAAATATTATTAACTAAAATCTTCATTTGTATTTAATTTAATTTTTTTTAATTAATTTTGAAGTTTAACTGTCACTTTTAATAGTATTTTCCTATAAACGCTTTATTCATTGTATTAACTATTAATTGTAGGTGGATGATCCTTTGTTGTGGAATACCTTAAAAAATACGCTCTGTCATTGATTCCACTATTAATTATTTGATCTCAAATCGTGCCTTTCTACGCATTTTCCTGTGAATTTTAGACGATTTTTTATATTATTTCAGCATTGGCTTATATTTGGCTTCTTTCATTTTAAATGTTTTCATCTCTTCGTAAAAGTAGCTTTATCCGTCTGTCTGCCTTTGTTATTGACACACTCATATCAACAAAAATTTACTGATCTCAATAAAATTTGAACAGAATATTTGTTATAGCCTTGAGAAGTTTCTCTTTTTAAAATATTTTTTATAGTCCTGAGAAGTTTCCTTTTTAAAATCAGCAAAATCTGTTCAGTATGTTAAAGCATATATACCGATATCTGAGGCAACCTCTTAATTCAAGGGAAGAACTTTCGTAAAATTCTCAATTATAAATCAACAAATTGAAATGAAATTTTGCCATAAAAGTAGAGTATATATAATCTTTAATATCATTCAAAAAAATTATCAAAATCGGATCAGTAGAAAAAAGTTGTAGCTAAAAATATAACTAATTTTATAACTCATTTAGTGTTCTGTGTTAAAACTTTTTAAGAAAAACGTTTATATAATGTATAAGTTTGTGAGCGTATGTAAGAGTGTATGTACAAAATATAAAGTATTTCACACGAATTTATGGTGAAGGGTATTGAAGATTCGGCATAGCCGAATATAGCATTCTTACATGTTTTTAATTTATTTTCATAGTTAAGTTAATGGGCAGTTTTTTAATATGACTGACTCTCTTTTCCTCGGTTTGATTTAATTTAGTGATATTATATGTTGTGGTTGTTGTTGTTGTTTTACGTGTATTTTTTATGGTGGGAAGTGTTTTAGAAATTATTTTGTTGGTTGTTGTTTTTAATAGTCTTCATTTTAAAATCACTCTAAATCACTTACCATTTCATGCATGTTAATATAAATCATTCTATATTTATTGGATGATATTAATCAAATGTCTACTTTCAATTTAATTCATATGACAGCTACCTGTCAGGCAACAAATTAAAAAATTACTCAAAAACTAAAGAAACAACTCTAATAAAGGAGGAAATTTTTTTATATCATATTAAAGCACATACATGTATGTACATGTATAGCTCAACACATACAATTATACACTTAATTTCGTTTAAGTTAAATTCTTTGAAAGAGATATATTATAGATTTTGTTGTTCTGAATCCGCTACAGTATTTAATTCCCTTTAAAATCTCATCTTCTTTCTTAATAAAATAAGACTTTTACAGTGGAGGATAAAAATAATTCGACTTAAATGAAAACAAAATAAAATTCATTGACTTGATTTTGATTTTACCAAAGTTGATTATTCTAAAATGATTTTAATTAGTGAAGCTAATGCTGACGTACATTGACCACCGGGAAACTGTGTTGATTGAAAGCAATCATATATGTATACGTATGTTTATGTACATATTTATGTGAATGTTTATATGAAGTAGTCTTTTTCATGGTTTTACATTCTGTTCTCATTGTTCCGTTTTTTAAATTATGCACATCAACATTAACGAAAATGCTAAAGGACAGGTATCATGAATGACTGATTGAATGAACTAACGATTGACTGACTGGCTGATGGACTGGATGTTTAACTTCTTGAATGAAACTCCAAAAATAAAACAAAATCAAAGAAGTCACGATGATCCAGTGGCATGTATGTATATATGTATGTATGTATGTATGTATTTATGTATGTTTTATGTATATGGTTGGATACCTTTAGGAGAATGTTGTTAAAATTAAATATCACACTCAAACTGCCCACAGCATTGTGACTGGGTCTGATTTTGTGATATAAGTTGTGATTTTTTGATTATTATTAAAGTTGATAAATCTTTTGAAATCTCCTCTAGAGATCTTATTAACAGGCCATCTAAAATAATACAAAATATTAATTTTTTAATATAACACACTTTTATTTAATACATGCATATGTTAGGGTATCCAATTATAAGAATTTATTCTATTTATTTGGATAACCCCTAATTTTTATTGTGTGAAAAATAATGTTATAATAATATTTTAAATATTATCAGGCTTTCAAAATTTTGATTTATCAATTGATAATAAAAATTGTATAAAATATATAAAGATTAATCGTTTGGACATCCTAATTTCGTTTATTTCATGATAAGCTCCTGTTTTCATATTAAATTTGTCAAATAAAATCATTATGGTTATTATACATTATGGTTATTTGCCATAACATGGTTGTGGTATAAAAAAATATATTTGTCAATCGAAATATTAAAAACCATTTCATGTTTAGATAACTAAATTTGCGGATGACGAAGTTTTCACTGAATATAATATCTAATATTTATTTTTTTAAGTGAGCTGATTCAATATCAACACCAATATTAAACACGATAAACTGAAATAAAAACGTCGCCATATTGAACTGAGAACCATTTCAAATTTTTAATTTTAAAAATTTAATTTCTATGGTCAATACAAGACTTGAATCCCTTTAGTTGGTTTCTGATGTTTGACGAACTTCGATGAAATATTTGGGCTATTGTCCCAATTGCCGTTGTTTTTGAGTTCAATATAGCAATATTACGACAAAATTGCTCTACCATAAATAAAAAAATAAATAAATAATTAGTGAAATAATTTTAATTATTTGTTTTACATTGTTAACTTTTTTAGCTAAAAAATGATTTAAAATGATTTTAAGACTCCCACTGTAAAAGTATTTTAATTGCTACCTTTACCTCAAGTGATACATGCAAAAAAAGTCATTTTTCAAATATGTTCGTTGCAACACTTATGTTGTCGTGACAAACATTTATTGTTATTGTCATTGTTTTATTTCAGTTTATGAAAACTTATTAATAAATAATAAATATAAATATTAGATTTTAATTTAGTCAAACTTCAACATCAACAAGTTTAGTAATCCTTAAAACAAAACAAAGATAAATACCCAATAGTTTTGTGTATTTAGAATGATAATAGGTCCTAAAAAACATTTATTTAATACAAATAACTTCAATGCAATATATTTTGTTTTGGGATCATGTCAATCATATTATGACCAACAAGGTTCTTTTTTCATCGTTCACACTCATCGCATGGTTGTTTGACAACCTTTTTTTACCACAATATATTTTGTTGCCTCACAACCAAATTATGGTCTAATAAATGTTTCTGCCAACATCAACAATCATAATATGATTGTGTTTATTTATTTCGAAACATTCATCATATATATTTTAATATTTGTTTTTAAAGACAGAATTATATATTGAACATATTATTTTATTGTAATATCAATAATTTTAGTGACGATGACAATATTTTAAGTTGCGATAACATAAATATTGTTATTAATGCAAAATTATAAAGCGAATAAACAAATATTTTATTGGAATAATTATATTTTAGGAGGCAATAACAATAACTATTGTTATCAATGCAAAATCACAATGCGAATAAACAAACTTCTTTTACAATAGTAATATTTATAGTGTCGATAACAATATTTTTAGTGGCGACGGCTATAACTATTGTTATCAATACCATATTATAATGGTATGTTGCTCCTCATTTACGGTTATCGCAAACTGAAATAACATTTCAAGACGTTGGCTGCAAAATTCTTTTGATATTCGGTAAATAATATTTGGATGGGGATACCTTTCCTTTGGCTTCCCCCCTCCATTCGAACAAATGAAATTTAATTGTTTTAGAATATAAACTACGATCGACGAATGCATCTTCAAAAAAAAAAACAGCATAATATATAATTGAATATTGATTTCAATTCTTGGTATCATTATTATTTTATGCCAAAATAACACAGTAACAAAATTGCTGTGATCAGTCTACATTCTAATCCTGCGTATGAAAACAGAAACAATCTCACGTACTGTTTTGCTTTGGAGTATGTGTGTATCAAATTGGAACGATTGCGGGAGGCACAAAAGGCAAATATCCACAACGAATTTTTATTATTTGGTAAAACGAGGCATTTACTATACATTATACTCAGTCAGACAAGAGTATTTACATACATTCTAACGTACCTGCATATGTTGGAGATATGAAAGAATCATTTCTTTAAAATTTAAAAGTTTAAAAGTTCTAATATTTTTTCATTATAAATTTCATTAAATGTTAAAAATTCGATGTTAAAGGATGTTACGATAAAAATAGTCAAGATACATATGCATACTTACATTCAACAAAAGAAAATAAAATAAAAAATAAACAATTATTTAATGTATTTAAAAATGAACAAGTCGAAAAAATTAACTTTCCATACAACCACATAAACCAAATACTCAAAATATGAAATAGTCGATCGTTTGATCGTTTTTTATTGTTTTGGTTAATATCATTCGATATGATTCAATTCGATATTGGTCTGTTTTATTATTTTCATTATTTCCTTTTCGTCTACCACGTCTTCTGTTTTGGTTTAAAATAATTTATATTTTCTCCATGCAACGATCGGTCGATCATTCGCTGCTAATATTATATTACCATCACTTATCATCCACGCCACACTATAAATTGCCAATAATTCGATTTACACACAAGTTCAGATAATGGGTTTAATCATGCTTCTTGCTATGAAAATAACACAACAACTTTTGTATTCATGTAATGTATATACAAACGTACATATGTATGACAATCATAACGTACATACAGACTCGTTAATTCAATCGTTCATACATTTTTGATTCATCCATTAATCTATAATCTAATTTCAAATATTGCAGACAGAAGATTATATTAAACAAACAAATTTTCTTAAAAAAAAAATATTAAACAATTGTTTTAAAACTGCCTCAATTCAATGGGAGCGAGTACTGTACTTTGAAGTAATTGCAAACTGAGAGAATTCTGTTTCATTTACTCCATTTTACACATAAAGAAAAATTTATTAATTTCTTAATTCTACTGTAAAAATAAACAGTACTATTGGATATACAATATAAAAATATTGATTTCTTTTTTTGTAATAACAACTATTGTATTTTGGAAGGTCAATATCTTTCATCATATTTTTTAATTGCTATAATAATGTCGAATCATGAAGAAATTTGATATAAAAAAAAGTAAGAAACTTTATATTATGTTACAAGTTAATATACCACTGTGGTGGTGAAAAATATTTATTGATATCGTAAAGTATTAAATTAAATTTATTTTGAGAATGATTTTGCTAATGAATTAACAATGATATGTTGGTCGCAATATATTTAGATATATGTACAACTGACCAACATATTATTTTTAATAATATTGTCATTAAACCAAAATAATAAATAAAAAAAATTATTTGATCAAAATATTTTGTTTTATTTTATTATTATTTTTGTTTTGATAACCATAAAGTAAACCGTTCAATTGGCGATATTTTTATTTCAATTTATTGTGTTTAATGTTGGCGTCGGTTGTAAGTAGCGTAAATAAATGAAAAATATGTTGTCTTATGACCATATTATGGTCAACAGCATAAGTGCGTCAGTGTTTACAACAATAATATGATTATGGGTCAACAACATGGGGGTTTCAGAGTTCATAACCATAATATAGTTCAATAATTTTTTTCCAATGTAATTGTTATATAGTCGGTCTTATAATAGTTTTTTGACGACAGAAAGCCGGATCTTTGTTATATAATATATGTAGATTGAGATGCGTATTGTTTCCCTCATTCTAATAATATAATAACAAAATTAGGACCTATCTAGAATTAGTCTTAGTCTACTAAAGCGGATTGTGCTAAAGGCTACCTAAGTGGATAATATTGGATAATGTTTTATAAAGTTCAAACTTATTAGGCGTATGGAAAATTAATTTAAATATGTTTCTATTCACAATTGATACTTTAATGAATATATTAAAGTATCATTGTAAAACGTCAAAATAAATTTCAGACTTCTCTTCCATTTTTTTTTTATATTTTCAATGTGTAGTTACCAAATTTCTTTGTATGTGTTGTCGTTGGTGACGGTGGCACGTGTAAAGGCGCTTACGTGTTGTAAATTGATATTTTCCTTTACACGTTATTTCTCTTTATCTGAACATTATTTTATTGTTTTTGTTATTGTTGCATTTTTTGTATCTTTTTTAATCCAACAAATTGAATTTCGTACAGTTGCAATACAATAATAGGACCGTGGAAAGGATGCCTTAATGATAATCACGATTATATTTATATAGTTATTCGGTTTTTATTGGTATCGATTGTAATTATGGGATAAATGTTTTCTTCTTTTTTGTTATTTATTTATTTATTTTTTTAAAGATTTGTTCTTGAACACATACTTATTTCAACTAACACAATTAATACCCTGTTTTGTATATTTGTTGTTGGAGTGACAACTCTTGGCCGATGAATTTCGGGAACCGGCTGTCGTGGAAATGTTAGAAGTGGCATATCTAAAAGTGACATAATTTCTTGGTCTGGAGTTAAACAGGAACCTGAATGAATAACAAAAAACTAACTTGTTTTTTGAGCTGTTACAACAACAACGACAAACATTATTTAATATAATTTGGAAAAGACACACATTACACTAAAATTGTTTAAATGATTTGTCTTAGTTATTCCTCAGTGCAAAATGAACTATTTCTGTTTTTGCATGAAAACATGAATCAAACGAATGAGCGATATATATTGAGGGAAATAAGAGAAAAATCGAGACTATTTGTTGCAAAACTGACTAATCAACTTAAAAATGAACTTTACGGTGCCGAAACTATTCGCCGCGTTCTCCGGCGAACTAAAATTCTCTAAGGAACATATTAACGAAGACCTAAGCTTTTGAGAAAAAGTAATTTTTGTCAGATGAGTCCAAATTTATTATTTTTGGGCTCGGACTATTAATTGTTTGTTTGGCGTAGCCAAATACAGAACTGCAAAATAAGAACTTAAAACCAAAAATTAAACATGGGGGCGATAGTGTCTAGGTATGGGCTTGTAAATCATCAAAAAGTGTAGGAAACTTGAAGTTTCCTTAAAGTACAATGAATAATAACGTATAGCTCAACATCCTAAAATCCAATTTAGTGCAAAGCGCTTGAAAAACTGGGTTTGCTTATTTAGCCATACATACATAATCATGGCTTATTCATATTGCCGCACATAATGCAATTGATGATACAATTTTCTTATCTGATTGTGATTGAAAAACTGTGCCAGTTTTGATGACTTTATGGAAGCGCTGTACATAGATTGGTCAAAAATAATAAATAAAATAATAATTTATAGTAATTGGTTTGTAATTTTGTAAAGATAATATTATTAATATGTACTTTAAATGTTCTTTAAAATATCATCTACACTTTTACACTCCCTTGTTTCATTTCAAAATTATATGCGATTGGAAAAAAGAAATGAGACTGGTGGAAATAAACTGTGAGCAACTGTACGTAAGAGATTTCTGGAATTGTAGACTATATTCCTCCTGTAGACGTCTCGTCCCCAATTAAAATTTTTAAGTCTTCCCTATCCGTCGCATGCGCGATCCTCTTCAGCAAGGTGTTATCCATAACATAATCTATGAATATATTAAAAGTAAAGAAACTATATCTGGTATCCAAGTGTTCAGATAGAAGACAAATATCTTAATTGTTATAATTAATATAGAACTGAAATGAAGTTTAGTTAAAACTTTGAATGGTAAACTGAAGAATTTTCATTTTATCTATTAAAAAAATTGAAGATTTTGCCGCAGATGCTGTTTCAAAACTAGAAATATTAGAAAATGAATTTAGTAATTGTGTGCTAACATTATCAAGCACTAAAAACATTGTCCTCTTAAGTAAAGTGATTATGACCAAGACTACTACAATTGAGACATTTTTGAACCGATGGATAGTAGAGTGAAACTTGTACTTGACAGTTTTTAAGTCTTTGTGCGAGAGTTCGTCTTCGTCGTTGTATTATTTACTTTATAAAAGTCGAATTTTTGTTTAAAAAATTAAAATTTTTATTAAATATAAAATGTTTGCATCAAATTTAAAAAATATGAACTTTTAATTTAGATAAAAAATCATCTTTATTTTTGAATTATGAAATTAATTGATTAGAGTTGAGTTCACTAATGATTTAACACTCATTTAATAAAATATACGTTAAAAATAAACAAAAACATTTAAGTTTTTATTTAATTTAATTTAACATTGTATCAAATGTGAATTTGAAGTCATTTTATTTTTATTTTATTTTTCATGAAAAAAAAAAAAACATTGTTATTTTAATATTAAAAGTGTTTATTTTTTCGTTTAAACTGTGAGAAAAAACTGCCACATAGCTCCCACAGAAATATCCCCCACCTGAATGGAGTTTAAGGTCATAGGAGTCCCATATATAAAGCGGTTTTAACAGAAATATAAGTAAAAATCGTTATTCGAGGGTTTATCGTTATTCGTTATTATTATGTTTTTGCACTGCAAAAGTGTAGATTAAAAAAACGGTTTGGGCTATCAAAGGAAGCATTCAATTTCCATATTGGCGAATTAGTATTTGATTTGCAACTTTCTGCCATTGTTTTACCAAACATGTACTTGACTGCTATATTATCTCTAGTAGCATCTTGACATTCCAACTAAATATTGGAAACTTTCTAATAGACAATGGTCAAAAATCTATTTGTAAAATTGCAAACCGTGTGGTGGTTGATGTGTAGCGAAAACTTTGTCCAAAATTTATAAAGTTCAATTGAAAAAGTAATGACAATTGCAAATGTTAAAATAAAATATTTTAGGAGGTATGTAAATAAAACATGGACTTTAAACAATTAACTTTTATTTATTGGGCAGTTATTGGTTATGTTGATAGGACCCATCTTGAATTGAAGAGACCTCATATTTTTGAACTAAAAATATTAAATTTATAGTTTTTGACAGTAGTAATAAAAATATTTCTACAGTATTGAAAGAAACATTGGCCAAATATATACTCGCTCACCACACAAAACGCCCTACATTTATGATAGAAAAAGAGAAAAGCACATATTAGAATTGATCGATATTAATTTACAAAATTATACAACGATAAATTTTTAAAATTACTTTTAAGTACTAAAATTTCAAGTAGTAAAACATAAAAAAAATAACAAGAAGTTGTATTTACTGTAAAATAGTGTTTATAATATTTTGTCTGTGAAGCAAAATCATAACTGAAAAAAGTTAAATTATTTATATTTTAATTAATTTTAAGTTCCTTTTTTTGTAGGGTTCAAAAAATTGTTTTAATGAAATACTAAATCTTTAGAGATTTCTTACTAAGTATAAGGTATAACACTTTAATACACATTTTTATTTTAAAAATTATTTATTTTTTGATAGTATCTATATTTTTGCAGTTGAAAAATATAGAATTACAAAAAAAGTTTTCTTATTATACCCTCCACCACTACAAGTGGTAATACTGACTTTGTCATTCCGCTTGCAGCGATAAGAGAAAATCATCTAAGACTCCATAATGTGTATATATTCTTGCATCAAATTAAAATCTCAGTCGTCTTAGCCATGCCCGTCTGTTATTGGCACGCTCACATCCACAATAATTCAGAGAGCTCAATAAATTTTGACCTGAGTATTTATAATTGTCCTAAAAAGTTAAGTATTTCAAATCGATGTAGTATATTAAAAATTATATACCGATCTTCTAGGCAACCTTTAAATTCAAGAAAAGAACTTTCGTAAAATTATCAATTACTAAACGGTAGAATTGAGTCATATAAATATGTACCTCTTTTTTATTCTAAAAACTATCAAAATCGGTTGAGTAGAAAAAAATATATCAGATTTAATGATTCATTGAGTGTCTCTGCGTTATTTGAAAGAAAAACTGTTCATTCCGCTTGTATGTTTGCGAGTGTTCATGTGAGTGTGTATGTACGAAACATTATATATTTACTTAATAGGTGAGGTTGTACACACATTTGTACAAAAAAATTAAATTTTTAATATGTTCAATTAAAATTAATAAAATTGTTTACTCAAAATAGGGACCTTAACTTAAGCTTTACAGCCCGGAACAAAACTAATGGTTAATTTTGCTGCCATTAAAAGCAAATTTTAGAAGAAAAATTCCATAAGTGATTTGATTTATGCAAACACTTATTTTGCTAAATATAATAATTTTTTGACGAATTTGCAAACAAAAGTATTTGTCACACTTAGTCGTGCTTGTTTATACGCTTAGTATATGCGTTTGTGGTTAATTTATAATGTGGCTCATGTCCTACCGCACCCATAACAATCTACTGACCTCAATTCAATTGCATTTATAAGAAAAACTTGTCAGACTGGTCAAAAAATTACATATTTCAACTGAATATGATCTTCAAAAGGCGTTAATGGAAGAATCAATAAAAATCGGAGTGGAAGTTACAAGAAATTTAAGTCCATTCAAAAAGGGCCAAATGATTTGGATGCCAACTAAGTACTGAAAAATTACATAAATGTAATGTAATATATTTTTTATTTGCTTTGCCAATACTCCTGTTTGACAAAATCGAGTTAGTATCATTTTAAATTCATTATTATTAATTAAAAATTTGTTTAGAAAAAAAACCTTCTTGTAATCTTAACTATATTGATAAAGACAATTCCAAACACACTTTTAATACGTGTGAAAAGTTTTTAAACGATTAAAAATTGTGAATAAAGCAAAGTATTATAGTGTATTAATAATAATGTTATTAATACAAAAACATGTTTTTATTTCTATTATTCTGATATCCTATTATGCATAAATTAGTCAATAGGATTAATAATTTAATCAAAAGTCGATTTTCATTCATTCTAATCTTTAATGAATAAATTAATTTATTGATTTAAATTTAAATGTCTATTGTGCAAATTTTAAGTTCAAAAATTTTAAACTTCTTAAGATCGAAAGTTAAACCGTCACGAAATCAAACGCATTAAACATCTATGGCTTAAGATTAACATCTGTGTGAAAATAATATATAGTTTATATGATGCAACATTGTTTAAGTTGTGGTTTTATAAATTAATTATGCATTTTTATTGTTAAAATAACAATCTTTAGCGTTAAATAAAAATCCTGGCTCAAAGCGAATTGAGGGTATAAAAAGGTTTAATTTCCTTAGAAAATAATACGATTTAATAAATAGGCAGTGACTGCAGACATCTCACGTGGGTCCATAAGCGACTGGACCCATTGTAGACAGTTCACTACTTGTGATCTGCATCAATAAGTTGTCCAAACCAGGCAGTATCTGTAAAGAAAGTAAATAACGATCTTAGATTAACATTACCTTTAAATCTCTAGTTCGTTAGGACAACTGCTACAGAAACCATAATTGCTGTACCCATCCTCCTTATATGGGTCCCAAAAGCATAATGACGAGTAATAACAGACACCAAAAATCTATTCGCCTCCTATTGAAGGCCAATAATTGCCTGTTTCTTCGAATGCTGTACCTTATTTTCGAAGAACCTCCTGTAACATGCCAGAGGAACTGGACGATCGATGTATTCATCACCAAGCGAATCACCATATCTGGCTAAACCATATACAATATCATTGCCGCAAAAGTTGCCGTGCCCAGGAATACAAATCAGCCTAACAAAAGAATGGCTCGCAATCTTATTCAACGATATTCGGCATTCAGTCGTTAATTTCGACATCGTATGAACAACTTCTATCAATCGAATGATCTGTGTGGTACCGTCAATGTAAATACTGTAAATCCTGGCTTGAATTCCAGGTCCACGTCCCCTTGGGAACAATCACCGAAAATCTTATCTCAAAGCATGGTTCTTAGATACAATAGTAAATTAATCCCAACTCAAGTTCGAAATGATCCAGTGTACGAAAATGTCCGTGGTCTTATCTGTTTTTCGGATTTCCCGCAAAGGGCCTAACAGCAGAGTTAAAGGCAGCATGTTGACAAATTAGGCACATTAGGCATATAGTAATATGCCTAATATGGGTTTCACAACAGAAACGAAGATCCATCTTAGGCACCTAGGATTTAAACTCGAAGTGCGCCCAATGTCCACCCTCGTCCGAATAGCTTCATTCTACGGTAGCTTGCTATCAAGGACAATACTAAGATATTTGGCGCTATTTAATGGTCACAAAGAAACCCCATTTCGTCGTATGGCTATGAAATCCTCTACCTTACACCTTTTGGTTAAGAGAACCTGTTCAGTACGCCGGATTTACAACCACTTCACCTGCATACGGTGATATGGTGATAGAAACCGCCACCGTTTATGGTAGTATATTAAAGAACGGGGACAAAACTCCACCCTGCGAGCCCTTTGTCTTCTTGTGAGGATTTGTTTCCCTTTGGAATGAAGATCACCCTGCACATCAGAGACGTCTCTCACATTGTCGCACGGGATACTTCCTATAGCATAGCACTGATTTCCATTGCTGGCAGGAAAGAGTGTGTGAACAACAGCTCCAAAGTTTCCTGAATGTTCAACGTCCAGTTGCCTGTATGAAGAACAGAACCACCGGTTGTTCCCGGTGGAGTTCCCTCTACCACTGCAGAAAGTTCTCCAAGTCTTCCGTTTTGCATTCCATATCAGATTGTTGAATCTGCTTACCCCGAAAGCAGACCAGTTACCTGATCTTTTTCGCCTCATTGAAGAGTCCGCGGCTCGCACGTCTACCATTAGCGATTTCGGATCGCCACCACTACAGCTAAGCCCTTTTCTTATAATTGGTGGATGTACATGCCCCGTTTATAGAGTCAGTGAACGATTTCGTCATAAAGTTTACTGTATCATTTACGTCCCTCATACCGAATACCATAGAAACATTGGCAAGAGAGTCATGTCGACCCACTTTAAGTGTTTCCTACTGCGTCATGCGTCTAAGAGATCTGAACTTCCCATACCTAGACAGGATTCTATATACCTATGATCGGAGAATGAACAGTCATCTGACACCCTCCATTCATAAATTAATTCCGTGTACTCAGCACTGATAAGCGCTATGTTTAGAATCTCTTTGCGATTCACTACTGAAAAGGTCGGTTCAGAGTCCCTATTGGAGATATCAAAGTTATACGCACGTATAAAGTCCACTAAACACTCGCCTCCCAGGTTGGTATCGCTGATGTCTAGAGGAGTGACATAGGCGCATCGTCGCCTATCACTTTTGCACTTCTTGTCGCTGCCACGGCTCTCAGATTCTCATGTGCCATATAGCTTGAGATCTTGCAGACAGAACCAGTTGTAATCTCAATAGCCGCCGTTACCGTATCAACATAGCTGAAATTAGATAAACAACCACTTTCCTCGCAACCTTCAGCTGAATCAACCTTCACTACCTTCCAACCATGTGTTGGAAAATGTAGGTTGCAATACTGCAGGATCTCCTCAGGCGACGAAGTTTCGCCTGGGACAATGGCGATTGGCCTATGCCTTCGTGGAATCTCGCTAGCGAGAATCACATCAGTGGTCTTTAGCCACTTCACTAAGGAACCTACTTGACGACAGTTGCGCAGGTTTCGACTGTTTGGCCCTCGGTCGCTGAATCTTGCTTGCGGTCTCCTCCTGGGAGAAGGAGACTCTTTAAAGGTCAGCATATGGGCTCTTGCTAACTTTTTGTTCTTTCGTTGAGGCCCCTGGAGCTGCCGTCGCTGTGGTTGGCTTTGGATAGGTGCAGGAGCCGGACAGGAGAATTTCATCAATTCTACACAGTGCCCACATTGAAAGCTAACGCATTGGACGACTTAGTCATACCATCCTTGGCAGCATCAAATATAGAATTTTTAACCGACTTGCGGTGTTGCCACATGACTAGTTAGGGTTTCAGTCACATTCGACTCACCAAAGCCTGTCGCCACCACCGAAGATTATGTAAATGGAGTATGACTTCTTCTCAAACATCGGATCATAGAATGTAGTTAAAATTTTATACCTGCTTCCAGGGAGATTCATTCGGACGCGTACATTAAAGTACAGGGTTCATAGGACCAGACAGACCAATCCAACCTGAGGTGTCCTTTCACTTCACTTTCGCTTTCAAAAGGGAGAAGAATGTTATTAGTTGTGTCCCAAGTGTGCCTCTTTTGCAAGGGTAACGCTTTGTAGAGCAAGATCGCACTTAATCCAGAACGGCCAACACTCGTCCTAACACCTATCACAGAGGAATCAAAAATTAACATTGAACATTATTAGTACAAATATTTGTAATATTTAATTTGGTCATGAATCAAACTTTATCAATCAATCATAATCAAACTTTATTTAAAACAACATTTTTCAACTTCAATTTTACATTGTGTTTTTTTTTTGTGAGTACTACATACACATGTGAGTATCCATTTAAGTGTTATAATAAATCATTAGTTTAAGTTATACAGTTATCATGAGAAAACAATAAAATATCAAATTGCAAATTCTGTCAATTTAGGTTTCCACTTTTTCTCTTTTCAACGTGTTCAAATTAGGAAAAAATCTAAAATGATTTATGGATTAAATCGCCATTGTATTTTACAATACAAAGTAAAAAGTAAAACTAATGTTGTATTGCGGTTGTTTGAGTGTTAAATGAACACTTAAAAGGGGCGGAGCCCAAAACGATAATCTCACTCAATATTTGAGTTAAATTTCATTTTTCATTACAAAAATATACAAAATTATATTTAATTTAATTTTAAATAAATTCACAAAATAGAGTGAAACAATCTATTTGAAACGTTGCAAAGTTATTAATAATTTCGTAAATCAACGGCTGACTAAAATTAAATTGATATTTAACTGAAATTCAAAAATAATATGAAATAAAAATAAAATCAAAAATAAACATATAAAAAATGTCTTATCAAAATATTGTATATAAGTTAATTTTTTTTTTTTTGCTTCTTTGCATTTTTGCTTTTAATCTTGATAAATATATTTATTTAGGGCGAATTTGATAAGTTATTTATATCTGTATCGTCATAATAATTTTAATTAATATTATTTTCTTCTTTTTTACTAAAATTAATTAGAAATGATTTTTATCGTGTCAAATATTGACATCATATCGAATTAAATTCATAATCATAATTTTATAATAAAATGATTATTATTGTTGTGTTTGATTTCAGTTTTAAATTATTAAACTTAAAAATTCAATAAATGTATATTTACGATTGGTTATTTCCCAATCATTCGATTAATCGAATTGTGGATATTTTTTCCATTAATTCAATTTTTATTACTTAAAAAGCAAAAAAAAAAAAACTTATTATTGCATATATAATAATTAAAACATGTTTAAATGTTGATAAGCGCTTCTTTAGTTAATTAAATGATATTTAACAAAAAAATGAAAAAAAAAAATATTAAAAGTAAAAATGCTAAAGTCGGTCAAGCTCAACTATTTAATACCTACACCACATCGTTGGTTGTAAATGGCTGCTATGAAAAGTTTATGAACGACTCTCGTATGATTTGTTTTCATTATTGTTCATATATGTGTTATATATAATGATTATGATACTAACATTTTTGTACATTTTTTCTGCAAGGTTATATGGGAATTAGAAAAAATTATGGACCGAAAATATCCCCGTTAAATTTCGCACAGCGGGTTTGGTTCTTATTTGACTAAATATTTTTACAATACCTACATATATGTGCGATTTATGAATTTCAAAGTGATATTTGGAAGGATGGTTGTATGGGACCTATAAGAAATATTGGACCGATCCATCGTATAATTGGCACATCGTTGTAAAATATATTAATACTTAGGAATTTTATAAGCTAAAACTCCACTCTGGGGAGTCATTTGCATGAGATCTACATTAAATAATAGATCGATTATAACCAATTTCAATAGGCATCGTCCTTGGTCCAAAATGATAATACGTGCCAAATTTTATAAAGATACCTTCAAAACTGCGACCGGTACTTTGCGAACAAGCTTTACATAGACAGCCAGCCGAACGGACGGATGGACATGCTTACACCGACTCAGGAAATGGTTTTGAGTCGAACGGTATAGTAGGACTATTTTTTCTGCCCCTTACAAATTTCTGCACAAACGCATAATACTCCTATCACCTATAGTGGTGTAGGGTATTAAAATAGCAATGATTAACAATATCATTAGAAGTAATTAATTTAATAAAAATTTATACACTTAAAAAAAATTTTACATTTACTGTTTGTAGTTTATTAACAAAAATTTCCGTAAACAAAATAAATAAATAAATAAATAAATAAATAAATAAATGAAATTATATTTATTTTTAAAAAGAAACAAACCACATCAAAAAACTAAAAGATTACAGTTACAGTTTTTATTCGTAATCAATCAAATAAATGAAACATTTTATATTTTATTGTTAAAGAATAGAAAATAGATATTTAAAATAGTGTAGAAATATGTAATTTATAAAATATATATCACGTCATCTTCTTCATTTTCAACACAATAAGAACCTTTCCTGACACCAGCGGAGAAATCTTTTTCGCAAGACATTAAATTGTGAGAAGTCTAGGCCCCGTTAGCTTTTTGAATGCTCTTGTAATGAATGGATGAATAAAATGTTAAGAATTGGGAACTAATAATGTTATTTTAAATGTTACTGGACTCTTTATTTTATTTATTTCCACAGATTATAAAACACCAAGTCCTTTTGTGATCCAAAACCTGGGACAGGAATAATTCTCAAACAATGATCCTAATCTTGAGAAATTGTTTAATTTTTGACGTTTTATATATTCAATATTGCAACTTTTTCTATTTAAAACTTAATTTACAAAAAATATATAAAATTGGATTTACGTATTTTTTAAATCTTTTAACAAAGGAAAAAACTAGTGTTTTTAAATCTTTTCGAGTTATTCGAAGAATGGGATATTCATAAAAACCGGTTTTGAATACGGTTTTACGTCAAAAAACGGTTAACCGGTTTTTGGTTGGTTATTATAAATTTATATAAAATATTATTATTAAATAGAAATTTAGAGTTTGACGAATAAAAAAAACATGTAAAGGCCTTTATATAGAATAAAGTTAAAATAATGGTTCCATCGTAATCAAAATTTGTATTTGTACTATTTTCAACAACACTGTATTAGATCCTAAATGGGTGAGGCATACAAGTATTTTTTTTTTTTTGGTTTCGCATTTAAAATAATGCGTCTAGATACCATGTTATTTATATTATTTAAATCCATTACAGAAACTTTTTCTTTAATTTCGTGTTAATGGATTTGCATAAAATTTAACACAATCATAGCATGAGGAGTGAGGGTTTAAGAACTTTCCCCCCATCAAAGATAATTTAATATATTTCGAAATGATGTCCGAATTACTGTTTTTATTAAGCCCAATACAAAACATGAAAAACAAAACCTTTATCCTACTCTTAAATACGGCAAAAGTGGTGTAATGGTGTTGGCCTATATGACATGTGACTCATAATTATATATTTTGTATGAAATTTAAGAAACTTATTTAAAACAATTATTTCTTTATTCACAGAAAAAAATTATGCCAAAAAAGGACAAACAAACGCATGATTGACAATTATTTTGAATTTAAAAAAATTTTAATTGTTTTGAATATTATTTTTAATTTGATTTTATTTTTGTTTAAGCCGTGTTGACAACTTTGTATTTTATAGTAAATGCGTTTGGCTTATAATAATATATAATATAATGATTTACATTATCTATCAGTTATAAAACAATGTGTACCATTAAGGAATTTGTGGAGGTTCAATATATTCCCATGTGATTTCTTTCAGAAAAAAAACATTGCAAAAAATTTTTCGTTTAAGCAACAAATGTCATTTATAAATTTTTTTATTAATGAAAATCAAAATAAGGATGTTATTAAAAAAAATAAACAATAAATAATTTAGAAATAAAAAAGTCAGTCAGTCAGACTTTAAGTTATACAAGATAAACATTATTATTACTATTTTGTTGTAATCAAATAAATAATGTTTTAAATACGCACTATAATGCCTATGAAGGTTAAGATCAATACACAATAATAAATATTACTGATATTGTTGGTCCACCGGTCAAAGAAATCGATTCAAATGGTACGAAATTTTTTAAATTAAAAGAATTTTTTAAAATCATTCACAATTGAAAATTCAACTTGATACATTAGTATGAGAAACTAAAAAGTATTATAATATACATATTAAAAGAAACGTTTAAGCAGACATCTGAAATTCAGACAACGTCTGAAATATTTACGTAATGGAAACTCACAGGTTTCCATTTGGTAAATTTCTAACTAACAAATATACTTTTATAAGTTCATTGTAATTCTAATATTCCTTTTATATTTTTTATTAAATTTCTTTTATTATTTTACTAAATAGTATATTAACTTTATGAACTTTATTAATTTAAAAAATAAATATAATATTATTTTCATAAGATATTTTGTTATTTTAATTATTTTGAAAGGAATCAGAAATATATATATATATATATATATATATATATATATATATATATATATATATATATATATATATATATATATATATATATATATATATATATATATATATATATATATATATATATATATATATATATATATTTTTTTTCTCAACAATTTTGTTTACTGAATTTATGAATTCTGTTGTAGGAGCAATAATAAATATTTTTGTAATTGATTCAGCGATTTTTGTAATTAAAATTGAAAACTATTTTTTTTTTGAATTGATATTGTTCCTATTACCATATTTGTGTATTCAATAACGAAAATTTTATAATTTTAATTTTTTTTTTTTTTTTTTTTTTTTTTTTTTTTGAAATGTTAGATAATATTGAATTTTGGAATAATTAATACATTAATGAAAATAAATAAAAAATCATTTTGATTAATTTTATAATTGAAAATTTTTGGGATATATATATTTTTCCGTGTAAGGTGAGAGCTACACTGGTGCATATATAGTAGTCAAATAATATTTTTAATAAATAAAGTAAGACTTCATTTAAAAAACTTCATTTGTATTTCATGTTTTTTAACTTAAATCTAGAGCGAATTTTAAATATATTTTCCCAAAAATACATTTAAGTTTATCAGTCTCTATAGCATTATATATAATGGATGGGTGATCCTATGTTGTGGATTACCTTGAAAATACCTTATAGCATTGATTACATTATTTATTTTTAGGAAGATCGGAATCAATTTCCTCACAAACTAGCTTCATTTTCAGTTCTAGTCTTGATGTTTTCGTTTTGGGCATTATTATAAATTGTGCTATTTATTTTTGTTGAATCAAAACAAATTTTTGTTTTTCCAACTGCAGAAAATGCTGCCCAAACCACAACACTATAACCGCCGAAATTGCCTTTTCACACTTCTGTCATTTCATGTATTTTCGTTGAAAATAATATTTAACTTTTCTTGATCGAACATCTTTAAACTTTATGAAATTTATCGATTTAATTTTATTATTTTTTCATTTTTTATATTTTATTTTTAGTAATATTTTAAAAGAAATTGTCTCGTCTGCGTTTACAAAATACCATTAAGAAGATTTCATTAAATTCAACTTTAATTTGATTAAGATTAAGAAAGATTAAACAAAAGTAAAGAAAACAAGTAAGTTTTCTCTTCTATGTAATACCCTACACCATATTGTTAATTTAAAATGACAGCCACGAGTGTAATTTATGCGGTTGAAACTGATTTTTCTGTAGGGTTGGGGTTATATCGGAGCTAGAAAAAATGATGGATTTATCTCAATTTGACCAATTGTTATTCAATATTTAAATATATGTGAGATATTTGGAAGGGTGCATGTAAGGGACCTGGAATGGAGTAATAGACCGACCATAATTTGACGCTTCGATTTAGAATATCATAAGACTTGGTTTTGTTAAGTTTCGTTAAAATCTCTTTATTTTTAGGATTCTTATAACATTACTTAATATTTTATGGGAGCTACCTGTAATTTTGGACCAAACATGAGCAATGTACCAAAATCAAGTTATCTCAAAAATTGCGACCTGTAGAATGTTCAAAACATTTACATGGACAGCCAGCCAAACAAACAGAGAAAGTTATTTAGAGTCGAACGATGTACTCAAAATTGGGTGAAACATAATTTTCCTGTATGTTACAAACCTCAACACAAACGCATAATACCCCAATCACCCATGGTAGTGTAGGGTATTAAAATTAAATGCGTTTATGGGAGGTACATCACTGTGGCTACAAATGAACACTCAAATATTTCTAATTATCTCTATAATTATCTTCGAAAATTACTTTTCGAAAACTTGGTAATATAAATTATATTTTGTAAAAATTTTATCCATGACATAAATTGCATAAAATTTTCTAGAACAGTTTCAAAGAAATACTATGAAAAAAATTGTTTGAAAGGGGATACCACTCCCCCGTAATCTATAAAATTTTTTGTTAATTTTGAATATTTTGTTATTTAATTAACTTTAAAAGTTTCGAAAATATGTAATATTGAAAGTTTCGTGTCCTTTCCGCAATTTTTATAGTCTACAATAATGTGTTGTTTTTTTACTAAATGCAACATTTATGTCATAATAGTTGTTAACAATTTCTCTCAGTGTGTAACATCAAGAAGCAATCATCCAAGACTTCATGAAAATTTTATATACATTATACCCGAATCGATTTATCTATGACCATAAATATGTTTATTCCTATTATATCTTCTTAATATAAAATATATATATATATATATATATATATATATATATATATATATATATATATATATATATATATATATATATATATATATATATATATATATATATATATATATATATATATATATATATATATATATATATATATATATATATATATATATATATATATATATACTATACATATATATATATATATATATATATATATATATATATATATATATATATATATATATATATATATATATATATATATATATATACTATACATATATATATATATATACTATACATATATATATATATATATATATATATATATATATATATATATATATATATATATATATATATATATATATATATGTATAGTATATATATATATATATATATATATATATATATATATATATATATATATATATATATATATATATATATATATATATATATATATATATATATATATATATATGTATAGTATATATATATATATATATATATATATATATATATATATATATATATATATATATATATATATATATATATATATATATATATATATATATATATATATATATATATATATATATATACTTTTTTAACCGATATTTTCATTAACATTTTTTACCCCTTTAAAAAATGAAATATAATTAACTTTTTATATTTATTATTATCAATATTGCAAATGCATATATTTTACTTATTTAACTTATAGTTTATAGATTCATCGGCTTGCGGATGCCTTGACTGCCCCTATTCTTTCTTCTTAATTTCTGCACAAGAAATTGAAGTTTTGATTTTTGTATAAAATAACTAAACTTTTTACATATTTTTCATATATAAATACATATATGCATATTTTACCAATTCTTTTGAAGCAACTATATGCCTTGCCAAAATGTATACTTTTGGAACATCTTAAATTGGTCATGTCGTGTGACTGAAATGCAACAAATTTTATTACAAATATTTGATGTAATTTTCAATTATCACTTCCTGCATTTTCCTTTTTCTTTAAAATGTATAAAATGTTTTATATTTAACATATTTTCTATATTATATTTTTGACAAATATGTGTACTATTGAAAAGAAAAATTAAAAAAGACAAAAAGTCTAAAAACAGTTTTTCATGGTAGTTTGTTTTTTGGAATAACATAGTAAAAAATAAAAAAAAAAATATTCGGAAAACAACTATAATTTCATTTATTTTCAACTTTACTGAACAATTTTTAATAAACTACATGAGTAATGTAATGTAAAAATTCTTTGAGTGTATTAAGATTTAGTAGCATAATATACAATTTTCCTTATCTTTTTGTATATTTAATGTGCACACATAAAAGGAGTAAAATCGAAAAAATTCTTAACACACGTTTTTCATTAAAACTTTTAACGAAAGTCTTATTTGATTTTTATTATTTTTTTGTCAAGTTATCTTTGTAAAACATGTCAGTTATTATGCTTAATGTCAAACGAATGAGTGTATTGTTAATCTGATTATTAAATTTTTTAATATTTTCAACAAAATCTAACTTGGTCATACAAAATTGTTTCTAATGTATTTCAAAGTGGGAAATCCTGACCCAGGTAGAAGGTGTGGTCTACATGATGTTTTTTAAGCAAAAAAATGTAAAACATTTTCAAAAGAGCTCCCAACACACCCGATAGAAAAGCAGCCCGGTTAGCTATTTGAAACAGGAAGCTAAAGCTAATACTGGTTTAAAAACATAAAACGCTCAAAAACTTCTTGACTGCAGCGCTCCTAAAAACTGATGGTCGAGGACAAAAGAAGCCAATCTTTTGTTACAATGACATCTATAAATACCAAAATTTACATCAAGGAATGTTTACAACATAGGATGGTTTCATTCGTAAGACTTCGTAATGTGTCCACTTCCTTTTCGCTTGACTTGGCATCCTGTCACTATGGTAAACAAGCCCTTGAGTGTCACTAAAACAATAATGTGGTATATGTTTCAAGAGTGGCAAATACTCCAAACTGCCAGGAGATAAGGCCAGTGGATAGATATTGGACTTTTGTTAAAAGATAGATGAAGAGCACATAAAAGGTATCTAAAATTGTGGTAAATTTTAAAGCACAATGAAAATGTTAATAGAAGGTTTTTAAAAGAAGATTAAAATTTCATCGCTAGTGACTAAAACCATTAAATATATATATTTTTTTTTGTAAATTGTAATAGGAATTTCATTCAAATAAAAAATTATTAAAACTATGTTTCTTAAGAATTTTTCGATCTCACTCCTTAATTATACTTACATATAATATATCATTAATTGAATTAGATAAGTAATATTTCAAATGATTTTATTTAATAATACTAACAATTGTTGATATGACTGTCATTAATAAATGAAAAATATTTGTTTAAATTTTTTTGTAATCGCTCTGATTTGATTAACGATATTTATTATCTAATGGCTCAAGTGTTTTTAAATTAAACAACAAAAACAAAAAATAACAGAAAAATGATATTAATACTTATTAATTTAGGTATATTTTTTTACTTTAAATTAAAAATAAATAATATTAGATATGTATTTACTCGTATATTTAACATTTTAAAATATGATCAGACCTTTTAAATTTATTATTATTATTATTATTATTATTATTATTATTATTTTGAATGTGTCACAATACAACATTTTTATAAATAATTAATGTAAACAAAAAGGAACAGATTGATGGTGCCCATTTATTATACGAAATTATATAATACGAAACTTGTTGTATTCTTATGATGATCGATGTATAAAATAAATGCTTTTAATAATGAGTCATTGTGATTGCCCGTTTTTAGTGATCTTTGTTTAGTGTCAACCTCAACTATCTATCTCACACTCGTAAATTGTGTTTGAGCCAAAAAAAAAAATATTAATGGATTTATTTATACGACGTTTGCTTTAATTCAGAGTCACTGGTGTCTGCTGTTCTTTTATTAAATCACAAAATTGATAATAAAAAACAGGTTGAATTTCAATTTATTTTCTCGTTTTTTCTTCGTCTGAGCTCTTAACCTTTATTCGTTATGTGTGTGGTTCGTGTAACACTTGTCATTCGTGTATACATATATACATAAACGATTGTAATATTCTATAAAATAAGAATCGTAAAAATGTTATTAACATAAAAACTTTAGTTCATATTAAAGGGATGCAAATAATTGAGAATTCCATATTTTCACACTTGAACTTTTATATTTCAATTGATTGAAAATTGTCAACTTCTAGCGAATATCAATGTTTTCCACAGAACGAATAAGACGAGCACAAACCTGGTTCAGATATCCCAAAATCCAGCTTTGCCAAAATTCTACCTATAGTCACCATAAATAAAGTTAAACAAAAAACCTTACAATAAAATATGGCAGACAACTTACGATTTGAGTAGATTGGAACACCATACAATATTATTTGTCATAATACTAGATAATATCCTTCCGATAATTCTATAATCCAATATTACTTATTTGCACTTAAATTTCTAAAATGATCTCCATTCCCATAACCGAATAAAATTGTCAGTGTTAAAGATATTTTTTCAGTTGTCTTGTGTTTGACCGGTTATCTGTGATCGTAGCATAAACTAAACTTTCATCTACAGTTGTGATGAAATCAATTATATATTAATTATAAATTATGACACTTTAACTATTTCGATATGATAAAATATTAAAATATTTTTGATTAAGCAATAAATTGATTTTGATTAGTCAATAAATATTTTGAACTTGGCATGAATATGTTAAGACCCCCATTCCGGAATATGACTTTGAGCAAGACTCTTATGTTGATTAATCCATTGAAACTTGCACAATTTTTTAATTATCCTTAATAAATTTAGTTTCTTGAATATCGATCCACCTCAGAATATAAACTTGATCTCTGAAGAGGATTAAAAAAAATTCTAATTAAATGAATATCGGCTTTCATATCCTCCGTAGAATTTGATCTGGTACAGTATTTTCTGTTTGAATATATACGAAAATTATGACAATACTATTTTTTTTAAATTTTATGTTCTTTAAGGCGAATTTTGGAAGTGCCTCTAAACTAGAGCTACGGTTAATTGTTGAACGATTTGGTAAATGGGTTGGGACGCAGCCTTAGTAATATTAGCTGAGTTAATGAAACGGGAGAGCGAGTTTAAAACTTGATATATTTTGCTGGTAGGGTTAAAAGCATTGTGGCCACCGAGAAAATTAGAAACTACACTTAGGCGACTCTTAAATTACACATGCATCTTTTTATTTCTATTTAAATATACACTTTAAAAAATACATGTATAATTACACTCAAAAAATTTTTACATTTACTAATTGTACTTTATTTAAGAATTTTTCAGTAAAGTTGAAAGTAAATGAAATTATAGTTGTTTTCCGAATATTTTTTTTAACTTTATGTTATTCAAAAAATAAACTATTATGAAAAACTGTTTTCAGTAACATTTAAAAAATTTAATAATTTTTAGATTTTTTTCTAATTTTTTTCAATAGAAAACATATTTGTCAAAAATAGAAATAGAAAATAGAAAATATGTATAATATAAAATATTTTATATACTTTTAAGAAGAAAGAAAATACAGGAAGAGGAAAGTGATAATTGAAAACTACATCTGATACTTCTAACCTTTCAGTTACATGACATGACCAATTTAAGATGTTCCAAAAGTATAGATTTTGGCAAGGAATAGTTGCTTCAATATATATATATATATATATATATATATATATATATATATATATATATATATATATATATATATATATATATATATATATATATATATATATATATATATATATATATATATATATTATATATATATATATATATATATATATATATATATATATATATATATATATATATATATATATATATATATATATATATATATATATATATATATATATATATATATATATATATATATATATATATATATATATATATATAAAGAAAATGTTGATTATCGAATATCTTAAGAACTATAACAGCAGTAGTTTCCAAATTCGACCGCAATCACTTTCTTAGAATTTTATTTATTAAAATATGGGATGGGTAGGATCTATAGAAAAGGTACTCTCATACAAAGTAAATAAAATCTGAAAAACTTTATAAGGGCGGCAAAGCTTACCGGTTTTAGTTTAATTATAATATTAAAAGTCCTAAATTCAGTTTTTTTAATCACAAACAGTGAAAAGAAGGCATATTCATATACATATATATGTATTATATTTTGTATTTATCTAAATTTGACTTGCAATTATTACAATACCAACGTAAATGTGAGATTTATGTCCTTAAAATTTATATTTGGAAGTAGCCTTGTATGGGACCTATAAAAAGTAACGGACCGACCATCGCCTTTTTTCGCTTTATATTTAGGATATTTACGATACCAAAACCTCATTTCGGGAGGTCATTTGTATAGGAGGTACC
This sequence comes from Cochliomyia hominivorax, assembly GCA_004302925.2. NCBI lineage: Eukaryota > Metazoa > Arthropoda > Insecta > Diptera > Calliphoridae > Cochliomyia > Cochliomyia hominivorax. The sequence goes on from PYHX02000158.1 coordinate 58,319,336, forward strand.
TGAAATATTGGACCAAACATGACCAATTTCAATAGGTTTCGACCCTGAGCAAAAATAATATATTTCATAAAGATATCTCAACAATTGAGACTTGTGAAGTGACATAAAGACCGAAGGACATCCTTAAATCTAATCAAACAGTGATTCTGAGTCGAACAGTATACTTAAAGGTGGTTGAAATAGCATTTTTTCTGTGTATTACAAACATTAACACAAACACATAATACTGCAATCAGTGGTGTAGGGTATAAAAACATTAATAATATTATTATAACTCGGAATTCTGGTAAAAAATATATCGTTTAAGTAAGTTCGTTTATTATTTTCTTCTCTGTAATTCTGAATCACATAATATTAGCGAGTAATACTGAAAGTAAAAATTCACATATCGTATGTAAATTTAAATTCAGTAAATGCATGTGTTTTAAGCACAATACGTTTATATTTACCGAAAATGTTTATGTTGCTAAACATTTTAGACACAAAAATGTGTAAATATACACATTTAATGTTTACTTGTTTACATGTAATATGCGTAAAATTTTATCCTATTTATAGTAGATGTCAGTTTACTTCTATAAATAGGGTAAATTTACATGAAAATTGACCAGAGTACAAATAACACAATAAAAATAAACAATAAAGATTATCAAACTTTTTCTTTTCTATATACAAAAGGTCCATTATTACCAAGAAATACCTGGATCAGTATTTGAAATATTTCTGATAATTTTTTGGTTTCATGCAATTCTTCATGAAACATTTTATTTCCTAATTCTTAAAACCCTTTCGGCAGGAATATTAGAGATATTAGACAAACGAGGAGTGCATAATCACGCAAATAAAACTTAGAAAGAGGTTCGATACTTCAAGATCTAGGACTTATTAATCTTACATAGGAAGGCATGTGTAAGCCATATGAAAATATATTAAAATTACATTTTTGCATATTTGGAGACTGGTGTTATTGCAAGGAAGAAATTTTTCGAATTCCAATCGCCACTCATTGTCATGTTGTTACAGACATATTTAAAGTGATTGAATCCGTTTTTAAATAAAAATAATACCGTTGGTTCTAAAGACTGGGCTTTTATCGGATTAATCTGCATTAAGTAAATTAAATCAGAAATCAAATCAGTTTTTATGTAAAAATCGATCTTTGAGAATGATACGTGACATATTTATTCATGTGCAACAACTCTTATATAAGCGTCACTTATATTATAAAAAGATTCATAGCTTTGTCATACTTTTTTGGACTATACTTTCTGCATATAATTTACACATAAAATCAATCACACATAGGCTACACACGAAGTTAAAAATTGCACATAATAAGTGTAATTACACATGAAGTGTCAACACGGGTTAGAAGTAAAATATAGCAAATACATCTTGTAGGGAAGGTAATAGATATTTCGGACTCAAAGGATACGGTAGATTTGAGTACGTAAACTACTAAATAAAATATCGGACTCAAAGTATTCGGGAGCATTTAGTTCGGATTTATAAGATTTCGGGGGTTTTAAGCTCGCAAACTACGGGTTAAAACCAACTAAACAACGAGTGGATATTTTTTGGCAAACGGCACTTTACACTCTGGCGAATAGGGAAGGGGTTATGATAATACTTTGGGGTTCCAAAGCAAATTGAGAATGGCTTAGATAAAGTTAATGCAACGCCACATTCTTGCTGACACTTCAATTTATTCCAACAAATTACCAATGGTTTCAACTTATGTAGGCCTATAGCATTAGTGCATGCCAAAAATGTTACTTTTACTTTTTGAATTTAATCTTTATAGTGCCATTTTTCATTATTGCTAACATATGTTTTTTCCGGCAACATCTTCCAATCAATCACTTTTACTAAAAAGGAGAAAAGCTTTTCTCCACATAATTTTTATAAATGAATTTCATAATGGACGTTTAACCCTTTGAGCCAGCCAGCGCTTGTATTGAATCCTCCAGTGCAGTGTAATTGTTGATCTATTTATATTGTTTTTGCCTTAAGCATTTCACCACTAACTGGTAAATTTTTAGAGCGTTTGCTTTAAAAACCAATTGTGGAGTATTTTTCGACGCCATTTATTTATTATTTTTATTTATAAATAAAACAGCCAATTTAGTTCTTATTTAATTTTATAGAAAATAAAAAAATATTTAATTTTATATATAATATAAAATTATTTAATTTTATAGAAACAATATTAAATGTAAATTCGAAATCTTTTTATTGTTTTTCAGTATGAAAACAATTTTGATTAAAAACATTAAAAAGATTTACTTAATTTATTTTAAAACAATTTTAAATTTACAAATTCCCCTTTTGAAATAAAATAATGTCGAATCATATAAGTTTTAGTTAATTTCACATTGTGATCTTTTGAGTGTAATAATTTAAATATTAAACTGCCAAAATAATTTTTTAGTGTAGGGTACTGAAATAAGTAACTTTAAATCCATTACCAAGTGTGGTATTTTATTAATTCCATATAATAATTTATAATTTGTTACGCATACACAAATCATAATATTTTTTAAATAAATTTAACACAGAGATCAGAAGCAGTTAGTGTCTTGGCAGACATTGATGGCGGTGGCAACTGCTGCTTGTTCATTAAACCGCTTAAAATCCAAATTATGATTGAAACAAATGTCTGTCTGAAATTAATACAACTGTTTTGTATTTCTTTTTCATATTTATTTTTATTTTTTGATTATGTGTTTTTTTTTAAATTTTGAAAATCCAATTTCATTTTGTGATTGTGTAAAAAAAATCCGATTTGAGTTAATTAAGCATAATTAAGCTAATAAATTTCGTTTTGTTTTCATTCTTTTTTTCTTTCAAGTTTTATGTTCATAATTTAACATGAATTATTATTATTAATATTTGGTAAGAAAATTAAAACAAAACAGACAAAGAGGAAAAACACAATCTGGGATTTATTCTCATAACTAAAACTTTTAGTTAGAAGGCATCTCTATATATATATCAAATGAAGAACAAAGCATAACTCTAGGTACCCTTATTAAAGTGTAAAATTTTGTGAATTTTAATTTTATTTGAAAATTTAAAAAATGTTATATTTTTTGTATATCGTTTATTAATTTATTCCAAATTTATAATAAACCAAAAAAATTTCTGCGTTCAATGTTATTCTTTATTTTTCCACTGTACAAGTACCAGATATCATCCTAAAGAATGTAAAATAAATTTAAAATGCAAACTCTAAGAGTATTAAAATGTTATATCTAATTCTTAGTAAGATATCACTTAAGATAGGTATTATTGTTCATTTCAAGCATTTGGCATCGAATTGACAAGTTAAATATACTCTTGTGATATTTGCTGCTTTTCACTCATAAATAAGCAGTCGTTTTTTTTAGAATGATCTCACTTATGATCGGCACTTTGGTTGCGGTTGCCATTAAAAATACTCAAACTGACTGCCTGGTTTATTGTTTCCTAGTAAAATTAAAATTATTAACAATTAGTGTAATCACCACAGTACCATCTCCATGTGTATTCGTTTTTTTTTTTCTCACACTAAAGTACGCTAGTCCGAACATAAAATTTAATATTTTGATTCGTCTGAGGAAATTATACTCTCCCAAATCTTTGGTGTATTTGTATACTTGAGTACACAACCTATTCGTCTTTATTTCTTATAGTTCTTTAGTTATTGTAGAGCTTATTGCCTATATATCGTTTCTAAAAGCGCATAAGTTCATTTGCCCAGTATTACCTTTAACTCTGTAACAATTTTTGGTTCAGTTTCTGTTTGATCTAATTATTAAATTTTTGAGACTTAATTTATTTTCAATTGTGTTTTCTTTTAATTACATTTTGTATTGATAACTATCACCTGTTTATAATTTGTGTGATTTAACCAATTTGTGGTTGTTTATTAAAACATTTCTTATTTATATTATTTGCTTTTTCGTAAAATATTTTAAAGACTGACTAAACTTTTACAATAAGAAAACATAGATATTATATAATATTACATATAATATATCAATATTTTTTATTATATTATAAACATTTTTAAGGGTACCTAGAATTATGCTTTGCACTGTATATATATTCACACTAAGATATTTTTTTTTTTTAGTTTTTGAAGCAATTCCCAATTAATTAATAAAATGTTAAATAAATCAACATAAATAAAAGAGAATTAGCGTAGAGAATTAATTTCGTGGTGCGTTTGTAGTTTTGTATCGAATTTAGTTTCCCAACATCCCGATCGGCAAAACAATACAAAAACAACAAAAAATTTTAATGTCTCTTCATTTACAACAAATAAAAATTAATTATAAAAAGAATAAATATTAATATATTGTTGCTAGGACGGTAATCCAGCGATCGTTAGATTAATTAAAATATTTAATTAAATTATTTCAATTAATTAAATGTGGGACGAATGATAATATTTTATTAAATGACAAATCTTTTATTACTAACAAAATAGAAAAACATACATTTTGTATTAAATTATTATAATTTTCCAAAAAATAAATAAATAAATAAATAAATAAATAAATAAATAAATGAATAAATAAATGAATAAAAACAGTAGCATTTACTATTTAAATTTATTTATTTGACCGTAATTATATTGTGAAATTAAAAATATTGATTTTTTTCTTTTTATTTTTTTGTTTATTATTTAGATGTTTTTGTAATTTTATTTTATTTAGTGCAAATTAATTTTCTAAAAACTTTTCTTTTGTGAAAATGAAAATAAATTTAAATTGAATTTAATTTAAAAAAACAGATGATTTTATTTTTTTTTGGTAAGTGAATAAATATAAATATTTAATAATTATTGTTAAACCATTTAAATAAAAGTAAAAAATATAAAAAATAACAAAATTATTAAATTATGTAAATCAAGTCAGTGAACATAATTATAATAATTTTCTCTTTCCATTCTCTCTCCCATCTGATAGTCGGTTTGTTAGTTAATTATTTATTTACTCATGTAATCAGTATTAAACAATAATAACAACTGAAATTTGAGTGTAAAGAGACAAATAACTTTTTCTATTATCGCTATGATCCCATAATGAACAATTTTCCCAAATTTACTGACTACTACAATTTACTTAATTACCTACAATTAGTTAAGGTTAATACCAAAATTTGCGATGAAATTTTCAAGATAAGAAATTTTGTATGCACACACGAAATATTAATTCCCAACAGTTCTGAAAATAATTACTTCTATTTTAATACAACACAATAACAAATCATAATGATTAATGAGTTTGACTAATGTAAAATTGATATATAATTTAATAATAAAAATAATGATTTTAAATTAAGGTCATTAACAGAACTGTAGGGATATTTAAATTTTAAACGTGTGGGTGGTTTGAGTACATAAAAATACTAGTTTTAGTGAAGTCTTTCTTTTTTACACCCTCCACCATTACAAGTGTGTACATTAACTTAGTCATTTCAAGAGCTCAATGAAATTTGGGCTGAATATTTGTTATAGTTTTGAGAAGTTTCCTATACTGAAAAATATAAACAGATATCTGGGGCAACCTCTAAGTTTAGAACAAAACCTTTCGTCAAATTGTCAACTATAAATCGACACATTAGAAAGAAATTTGACAATAATAATAAATTATATGTACTTTATTAAAAAAATACAAAATTTTATGACTCAAGTGTTCCTGTGGTGGAGGGTATTAAAAACTTGGCATAGTCGAAAAACAAACGAACAGAGCGTAATCGATTCAGAATATGAAGTCTACGAAAGTAAACAAAAATTTGAGCGTATAACACACGGAATAAAAAATTATATTCTCAGTTATGGCGGAATAGGTAGAAATGAAGCTTACTATTTTATTGAAAGCTTAAAAGTGCTTTTCATTAGAAACCGGTTAATCGATTGAGACCGGTTCGACATGCCGACATGAAAATAGAAATTATTCGATACCGGTCAATTTTCTGAAATACAAAAAAAAACGATTAACCGATTGCCGGTTTCGGTTTTTCAATACCATATTTGTTGAAGAATGAAATATTATAATTAATAACCAAATGATGAACATATGAATTATCAATACAAAAAGTAATTTTATCTTCAAAACATTAATGTAACATTATTACACCAGTGTCCAGTCTACGATGTCCATTACATAATTTTCTATTCTATTTAGCTTAAAATATTCGGATATATGATTCAGATGAGTGATTATGAACATCCCAATGTACGACACTTATATTCTACATATTTTTATGTAGAATATAAGTATCTGTAGAATTTTTGCTTATTTTTATATACATAAACATCTATTTAATATATAAATTAAATGGGTAAATTATGGTTTGCATACTTATTTATACTAAATATTTGACAAAACGTAAAATTAAAAAGTTTTCTTTTATTGTTGAATATTTGTAGTTTCGAAAAATTTACTGATTTATCAGTAAAATTTGCTTTTTATGTATTAAATTTTAAAAAATTAAAACGAGTGGACAATCAGTGGTTTTCAATGTTTTTTTAGGTAGAACTGTTAAAGTTAAAATTAAAGTAACAAACTTTTTATTACTGAAAATGTTCGTAAAATAATCAACATTTTAAAACAAGTAATATTAAATGAAAATGTAAGCGGTAAGCTTTTTCTTTAAAGAAAACATATTTGTTTCAAATGTATTTTTCTATACATTTTATCTACGTAATTTTTTGAGTGTACCTATGTTGTATGCAGAACTATAAACGAAGCCGGTTACAATGTTCGCACAGCACGCAAAAATCCCTAAATTAACGAAACAATGAATATATTTCGTAAACATGTAAGATAATTTTTTCCAACGAATTAAATTATAACATTTAAGGCTCTTTTCCGTATTAAAGTACGGACGGATGTTAATCCAAGAAAACACCTGTAAACGGTAAATCATGGAGGTGGTACTTTAATGGTGTGAGGATGGATATCAAGAGGAGATGTGGGCAATTTGGAATTTATGAGAGAAACAATGAATAAGACGGTCTATTTAAATATTCTTCAGAACCACCTAAAAGTGCATACAAATTCAAAATGATTATTACTTCTAACAGTTAATGATCATTAACATACTGCACCTATTCAGTAATTGTGGATTGTCTACAATGCTCCGCACATGTTTAATACTCCTCTACAAAGTCTCAATAGGAACCTAAATTAAGCACTTGTGGAATAATTTGGAAAAACGAATGGATGGCAACAAATTTCAAATAAAAATGAACTGAAAAAAGTGCTTATAATTGAATGGCTACAAATATTAACGCAAAATCATTTAAATGAAGTACTTAACTATTGTCATTGGATCCTCACAGAGTATATTGAGTAGCGTAGTAGAGTAGTTTTTTAGAAGATATTACAGGAATTACAAAATTCTCATTATATTGAAATGATAGTTTTATTATAATTTCTCTTTAATTATGAACTGTAATTTCAAAATTTAAATAATTGCAATCCGAGAATAGGATAATTCCCCATGCGGATAAAACTCAAAGTACTATTAGACGAGAAAATAAAATTAAAATCTTAAATAAATTTTATAACGAACTCATAGAAATATTTGAAGAATTCAAATCATTAAACAAATTAAACTTTTAACTTTTTAAATGGAATTGAAATGGAAGCGGGAATATTTATCATTTATGTATTTACAATATGTATTATACATATGTATAATATTTAATCTTAAAATATAATAAATATTGAATAATAAAAGTTTATATTTTTAGATTTTTAAAGCCAGTGGAACAATATAGTCCAGCCGGAATTTGTTAATTAGTTTATTTTATATTTGAATTTATTTATATAATAATTTCTAATGTAACAATAAAATTAAACTTCTGAATGGGAAGTAAATTTTGCAAATTTCTTAGAAGCGTCTTTTGAAACTTTTTTAGAGTTTTCTTTTTAGACACGTATAAATCACTCTCGGAAGTGAATTCTGAATCAATTCCAGAAGAAATTTCTTAAAGTCATCTGAAAAGCACTTCGAGGAGAAACAGAATATAGCTTTAGCGATTAATTTTAACTTCTGGAAGACTATTATGAGCCACTTTTGCAATGAAAAATGTTTGCAGGATTACACTGTATGTACGAAATATAATGTATTTACTTTACCTGTATTTGTGGTGGAAGGTATTGAAGATACGGTTTAGTCGAAAATAGCATTCATATTCGCTGCACATTGACTTATCATGGTGTCCAACAATTGTGTCTCTAAAATATAATATTATGGAGGGTAAACGTCGGCCATTATAACTTAGCAAAGCAAGAGTGTAAATACATTTTTGTTCTAGTAAAATTAAATTGATAGAATTTTTATTCTATAAACCACTGTCAAATACAACAATAAATACACTCCCACATTCATACACCTGTACTTAATGTAATGAGAAATTTGTTTACTCAAATCCCACGATAAACAATCAGTTAATGGATTCCATTATTTCATTGGCAGGAAAAAGTTTAATTTACCCCTAAATGAGTATAAAATAAAAATTATAATTGAAATAAATTGTACTCTCTTATAGTCAAATGTTAAACTTATTAAAAAGCTGGTTTCATTTTGTACATACGAATGGTATTAATATTATGGTTGACTTCCCCAGCAATATTTCTGGTAATTTGAGATCATTTTCTTTTTATTTTATGACAATTTCGGGTGACCCTACACCACAATATGATTACTGGAGTATTATGCGTTTATGCTAATGTTAGTTACATGCAGAAAAAAACTGCTTTATACCAACTATTAATTATAGCAATCGACTCATAATCACTTTTAGAATCGATTTAATTATCCTTCCATTTGCCCGAAAAAGACTTCAATGTCCAAAAAACGTTTTTTGTGTTGTAATATTTCATATGCCTAAGATTACTACAACAAGAACATATCGCAACAAATTTCGCGAGGATAACTTCACAATTGTCAATAGGCTGAAATCAGAATATCAGAAAATACAATTATATATAAATCAACATGAAATTATTTCGGAAATTTAAAACAATAACATGAAAAATAATATTATGAATTTTCATTAAAAACGAAAAAAATTAAAATTGAAATTAAAATTAAAAAATAAAAATGCTATATTTGGCCACGTAGAATTTTCAATAAATGCATGTGAATTAAATACATTATGTTCTATACAAACATACAGTTTTTTTAATAAACATTTAGTAAGTCATAAATTAGTTACATATTTTGATTTAACTTTTTATCTACTAAACCGGTTTTGATATTTGGAATAGTAATGAAGTATATATAACTAATTATTATGGAAATTTTATTATTATGTATAATAATAAAATTTCCATTTCCATTTAGTTATCGATTTATATATTTTGGTTTACTGAACCGATTTTGCTAGTTTAAAATAGGAAACTTCTTATTATAATAAATACTCAGGCCAAATTTCATTAAGCTCTGTTAATTTTACGAATATGAGTGAGCCAACAACAGACAGGCATAGCTTAAGCGACTCAGATTTTTATTTTATTCCTTTGTAGCGTTACAGATGGAATAACAACTCATATATACTCTCCACCACTTGTGATGGTACAGGGAATAAAAAAATATAATAATTTCATTTGAAAACTACTTCATTTTAATTATGATTTCTCGATCTAAATATTTTATTTTTCATAAGTACAATTTATAAAAACAAATTTCACAAGATTCGATTCATAATTGCGTTGTAGAATATTTTATAGTCGGTCTTTACCAACTATTACACTCTTACTAGTTATTTTGTCACGCATTTCTGAATAGAAAAGAAAATCATAAAAACATCATAAAACATGTACCATACAATCATACGTAACATAAGCATACATACATATCTATATGTCTATATATTTTTGTACAAATTACTTTTGACAGATGCGCGTTAATTTTTAACAAAAAACTATCAACAGTAAACAAAACGCACATCTCGGCGAAAAGTGTTTATTGTTTTATGTATTTACGTGTACAAAATGAACATACACACATTCATTAATTCATACAAACATATTTTATGTACTCTTATAATATTAATTAATATATTTAGTTGTATATAAACAATTTGATTGTTTATTTAGAACAGAATCTAATAACAAATACAATTACATATAAATCTACATGAAATCAATTCGACTTTTAAAACAATAACAAGAATAATACAATAACATAAATACAACATTTCATTAAAAGCAAAAACAAAAAGAACAATTAAGAATGCTATATTCGGCTAAGCCGAATCTTCGATACCCTACATAATATATACGTTATATTTTGTACATACACTCTTACATACGCTCACAAACGTATACATTATACAAACATTTTTCTTAAAAACTTATAACACTGATCACTTAATGAGTAATAAAATTATTTTTAATTGCAACTGATAAATATTTTCGATTTTTCGGTCGTCATATGAAAGATAAATGTATTAAAAACTTCAAAAAATTCATATGAAAAATACTAATAGAGGTGTAGGCACGGGCTTTAACCTTGAAAGGGCCCTGGTTGGACTCGGGGCTAAACCTTTTTATCGATTTTTATATGAGTGGATTTTGTGTAAGTTATCTCTTTTATTAAATTAATTTTACTAAGTGTCAGAAATTTACAATTTGAATGTTGGTTGGTTGGTGGTTGGTTGGTCAATGTTGGTTAACTTCAATCTGCTCGATTTCATCGAAATTGCATTTGCGCTTTGGAGGTTATTATTTCCATTTCATTTTTCATATGTAACACTGTGCACTTTGAAATTAATGAAGTGAAATGTTGTTTGGAACTAAATTGAATTTTTTATTCCTTATCAAATTCGACATTGTGTTTAGTTCAAATAATAATGTTCAATGTTAATTTTCGATTTTGATCAGACCGAAATATTTCTTCAGTCAACTTTGTCGTTTTATTTAATACGTAGAAGTAAAAAATCTTCTAAATTTAAAGTTAATATCAATCAAAAAATGGAATTATGACAGAATGTAGAAATAAAGATTGTTTCTTTGAATATTCATTCGATTAACTTAAATATAATAAAATACAAATCATACACAAGGAAAATATATGGCAATGAATACTTCCAGTTGCTTAGGTTTCGAACAATACTATTTATTTCTAAAAGTGAACAAAAAAATGTTTAAATTTTTTATCAATATATTTCTGCTTTTCTTAAATGAATGAAAATTAGTAAATTCATAAATTACTTTAAGAATAATACAAATACACTCAATATTTGTCAGCAGATCGAACAAATAAAGCGATTTAAATAAAAAGATGAAAATTACTCTCTCTCTCTTTGTTTTTTTCAGATAATTTAAAATAGTTTTAAGGCTATAGCTTAAAGCTATCGGTGCTGTAAAAGTTGGGACTAAATTTTAAGACTATCGCTATAAAAGTTCTTAAGCTATTCGAAGATTAATGATTAATAATACGAATACAAAAAATTTGCATTGACTACTCTATAGTAAGAATAGTGGTTTACTTTTTTCCCTCCACCACCATAACTGGTGATGAGGGTATATTAACTTTGTCATTCTCCGTGTAACGCCAAGAAGGAATCATCTCAGACCCTACAATGTATATATTATTGCATCATATCAATAATATTTAATAGCAGTTTTAAAAACCAGCTATATCGATATATAAGCAAGGAAGTTATAGACCGATATCTGAAACAGCCTCAAAATTCCGAAAAAGAACTCTTCTAATTTCTTTTAAAAATGTAATTGAACTTAAACAAAATATTTATTTTAGCATACAATTGTGCGTGCTCCATCATCGTGCAAAAGATCATCAAAACCTGATTAACAGGAAAAAAGTTATAGACTATAAAATGCAAAATTTTGATACACCCCAAACTCTGTGTTTAACATGGGCTGCAATTTTTAAGATAATTTACTGAAATTTTGACACAATAATAAATCCAAAGAAGCCATATTTTTGACCCAGCTCCTATATAAGGCCCTTTTCTGGAATATGATTTATAGCTTATAAACTCTTAAATTTGAACCAATTCTATTGAAATTTGGCACAATTATTTTTTAACTATTTTAAATATATACTATAAATTTTACTTACATGGGTCCATATTTTGATATAGCTCCCGTATAAGGCCCCTTCCCGGAATATGATTTATAGCTTATAAAACTTTTAAATTTGAACCAATTCTTTTGAAATTTAGCACAATTGATTTTCTAGCTATTTTAAATATATGTTATAAATTTTATTAACATGGGTCCATATTTTGATATTGCTTCCATATAAGCGCCTTCCCAACTAAATAAAGACCAATTCTATTGAAAGTCGACACAATTTTGCTAACTGTTCTGAAGATATTATATTAATTTGCCCTATAGCGGTTCAAATTTTCCTATAGCTCGCTTATAACGGGATTTCCCAGAAAACGGATTAGAGTTTATAAAACATTTAAATAAAGATCAATTCCATTAAAATTTAACATAAATATTTTTCTTACTATAATCAAAGTATATTATAAATATGAACAATCTTGGTCCAAATTTTGCTGTAGCTCCCATATAAGACCCCTTCCCGGAAAACAGTTTTGAGCTTATAACAAGCAGTACAAGTGAAGAGAGTATATTAACTTTGTCATTCTGTGTGTAACACTAAGAATGAATTATTTCAGACCCCATAATGTATATATTCTCTCATCAAGTCAAAATCTCAGTCGATTTTCGTCAATCTCTTTGTCTGCTCACATCCACAAAAATTAACAGAGCTCAATGAAACTTGGTAGAAAAAAGGCTAAATTGTAACTAATTTTATGACTAATTAAGTATTTCTGTGTTATATACATTTGTCTGTCTATGGAACCTAACGTATTAACTTTACACGAATTAGTGGTGGAGGATATTTAAGATTCGGCATAGCCGAATATAGCATTCTTACTTGTTTTTCATTTATTTCACTATTTTTAAATCACTTGCATAACAGTTAAACTAACTATTTGTTTTCATCCATACAGGATTTCTCACAAATTATATCTTACAAAAAAGATACTCTTCAACTGTTACCAAGATTAGACACGAATCCCTATTAAGTGATTTAAATAGTATGTGTCTTATATTTCTGCACTATTTTTAAAAAAACAAACCCAAAAATTTTCAATTAAAAAATTAATTAAAAGAACCATGATTTTTATTTTCATTATTGTATTAATTAATCGATTGATCAATAGTATTATTTTCTAATATTTCCACAAAATATTTTTGACTAAAATTATAGAATTTATATTATTTAATACACAAATATGGTGATAAAAGCAATTTAAACAAAATAAAAAAAATAATTGTTTCAATTTACTGAAACTAACTATTTATAGTTTTTTGATGTGTTTTTATACCCTCCACGACCACAAGTGGTGGTGAGGGTATATTAAGTTTGTCATTCCGTGTGTAATGCCAAGAAGAAATCATCTTAGACCCTACAGTGTATATATATTATTGCATCAAATCAAAAACTGAGTCGATTTAGCTATGTCCGTCTGTCTGTCTGTTGGAAACATTCTCACGCCTAGAATAATTGTCCGAATTCAATCAAATTTCGCCACATCGTTTGTTATTGTCCTAAGTAGTTTGCTATTTAAAACCAGCTATATCGGTTTATAAGCAAGGAAGTTATAGTCCGATATCTAAACAACCTCAAAATGCCGAAAAAGTACTCTTCCAATTTCTTCTAAAAATGTAATTGGACTTAAACAAAAAAATTAATTTTATCATAAGCATACAGTGTAGTTAGCACGTGCTCCATCATCGTGCAAAAGATCGTCAAATTCTGATTAAAAGGAAAAAGTTATAGGCTATAATATGTAAAATTTTGATACACCTTAAACTCTGTGTGTCGCAATTTTTAAGATAATTTACTAAAATTTGTCACATATACTTATTTTGATACAACAATAAATCCAAAGAAGTCATATTGTTTTGGGATCATTAATTAACCCAGCTCCATATAGGGCCCCTTCCCGGAATATGATTTATAGCTTATAGAGCTCTTAAATTTGATCCAATTCTATTACAATTTGGCATAACTAATTTCTTAACTATTCTTAAATTTTATTAACATGGGTCCATATTTTGATATAGCTTCATATAAGGCCCCTTCCCGGAAAACCAGTTTGAGCTTATAAAACAAATAAATAAAGAAAAATTCCATTGGAACTCAGTACAATGATTTTTTTAACTATTTTTAATGTATATTTTTAATTAGAACAATCTCGGTCCATATTCGACAAAATTATTTTGCTAACTGTTCTGAAGATATTTTATTAATTTGCCCATATATCGGACCATATTTTCCTATAGCTCCCTTATAAAGGGCTTTATTAACATTTAGCACAATGATTTTTTTAACTATAATCAAAGTATATTATAAATATGAATAATCTTGGTCCATATTTTGCTGTAGCTCCCCCCCCATCTCGGAAAACAGTTTTGAGCTTATAACAAGCATATTTTTTGTTTTTGTATCCTCCACAATATAAGTGGTGAAGAGAGTAAATTAACTTTGTCATTCTGTGTGTAACGCTAAAAATGAATTATTTCAGACCAATCTGTCTGTCTGCTCACATCCACAAAAATTAACGGAGCTTAATGAAATTTGGTCTAGTAGAAAAAAGCTTGTTCAGTAGAAAAAAAGTTAAAGCCAAAATTATATCTAATTTTATGACCCATTAAGTGTTTCTGTGTTATATAATTTATACATGTTTTTTTTTGTTTTGTTACTATTTTTCTTTGAGTAACAAATATAATTTAATCAAAACTTTTTTTTTTAAGGATGTACCCGATCCCTACTCGAAAATGTTTCTAAACAAGATGTACTTTCTCATTGGAAAATGTGCTCCAGAAAGAAAATTGAGAGATTAACATTAAAATGTGTACCAATACTGCAAAATCAATTCAAAATAATATAAATTAATTATATCTTGTTTCGTTATATAGTTTAAATACATTATATACTAAATTATATAAACATATAATACATATATTTATATAATTTTGTATATAATGTATTTAAAACCAGATATCCTGTTATGCATCTGCTTAAATAAATAAGTTAATAAACATACATTTAATTAAAATGACAAATAAAAAATAAAATAATTTAAATTCATTAAATTTTTAATATTTTTTTTTTAATTCCAGAGTAAAATAGTTGGAAACTTCTGAAGGTCAATTGAGATTTTAGTTTATAAAAAAATATTTCTATTATTTTATAGTTAATGGAGGTAATTTTACACATATGTTAACATTGCATGTATGTATGTATGTATGTATGTATGTATGTATGTATGTATGTATGTATGTATGTATGTATGTTTATCTTTATGACTGTATGTCCATCTGTTGGTAGGAGAATTATTTAATTGATCCAATTGTTGGTATTCGTTAGCTTATTAAGTGATTGATTGGATAATTGCAGCAGCTAATAACAATAAGTGATTATTAATGTTTTTAATTAGTGTGTTTAATTTTATATTGAATTAAATTAAATTCTAATTGATTATGATTTTGTTCAGTCAAAATGACTCAATTTACATAAGACTTATTTATATTTAAGTAAAAAAAAACGTCAAGAATTAAATACAAAATGATTTGTAATTGAAGGAAAGTTTTTATTATAAACTTTTCGGTAATTGTTTTAATTAAAAAAATATATGTATTGTTTTTAATTTTTCATTCTAAACATTAAAGTTAATTAAAAAATATAAATCAAATGAAATCAAAAAATTAAATCTATTAATGGTTTTTTATATAATCTTCAACAAGTATTTAAAATTGGTTAAATTAGTTCTATTCAAATATGAGATATTAATATTTTCGACCATGATAAATGAATTCGTATGAACACTAGTAATGAAAAATAATAATAAAATTTCATCCCAATATAAACTATGAGTGTTAAAAGTTAGTATACACTAGTAATGTGTAATATATTCTTCAGATAATTTTTAGTTACAAAATAAAAATTTTCTATATTTTTCACGTCTTAAATAAAGGTGGCTTTTTTATGCATAAATTTAATAACTTTTGTTGAATATTCTGTGAAAATACTGAGGGTTTCTTTACATGTGATGTTCTATTTTCTAACCTCGTGATCCAAATATTACCATATGATCCAGTCGACGCAATGTAGCCAATCCTTTGCCAAACAGAAAGTGTTATTGGGATCGTCATCTTCTTGAAAGACCCAGCAACAAGACAATCTCAATTTAGCAACATTTGGAGGGATATTTCATTCTGGAATTCTTTTATACTTTTCTGGCTTTATTGTGGCCTTCAGTAACAGACAAAGTACCGGAAATCATAAAATTTATTTTTCATGTCTACTTCGCTGTATTTTTCGGAACCTTTTATACTCCGAAGATTTTAAAACTTATTCTCACTTGTAAATAAAACATTTTCCATTATTATGATAAAAATACAATAAATGTCAGATGTTGACACACTTTTGACCTTTATATTAGGTCTTATTCAATTTGCTAAACTTCAATATATTATAATGCTTTATTACACTAATCGAACATTCCCATGAGTTAAAGATATTGCACCAGAGATTTGATGCAATTGGTCCATATTTAATAATCTTTTAAATCTAAAACACTATTCGGGGAATTGTGATTATATAGGCTTATAAATAAATATGACTTGTTAATTATCTAATTTGATCCATGTATTATAGATACTTCAAAAAAAATAATTGTAACCACACTCCTGGAATATAATTCTTCTTCAGAATTAGGTACATAAAGTTTATACAAATGTTACAACCGATAAAAACATTTGTGCATCAATTTCTTCTGGATCAACATTATTTTCATCATCCAAAATAAGTTTTATAATATGCAACCGTCGTAAGTAAACAAAAAATTAAAGTAAAAAAGAATCAATATAATTTCTTGTACTCTATGCAGTACGTCCTTACTGCATTTTTCGAAACAAGTGGTAGTTGGAAGGGACAACATCGTTATGACTGATAGAACACTTCTGTTGTTTTCCGTTGATTGATTTGTGTCTGATTTAATTTTAATACCAGATAATACGGCGTTGAGTTCATGGATTGTTTTTACATAAGACTTTTTTGTGCAGTGATGCTGATCTACAGTGAGATCGAAAAATTCTTAACATACATATATTATAATAAAACGAAAAAACTAAACTTCTAGTATATTATGAATCTGTTGAATAGGTACACAATCTTGTACCACTTAAAGGGCTTGTATATGAAGTCTTATGAATGGTAACAGCCTTTTTTATAAACATTCCTTGATGTAAAGTTTAGTATTTATAGTGCCAGTTGTAACAAATGATTGCTTTTTTTCCGCAACTGCATATTGCTTGCCATACCTTTTTGGGAAATTTGACCGTTTTTGTCTCCAAAACTTATCTTCAATTCGAGCATCGGCAACATAAAATGTTTGACCAGGAATAAGTGAAAAATCTGCCAGAACATAAGTTTCTTTATCCACTATGCAGCGAGATTGGCCTCTAATTTTTTTGGCCTCTAAATTTTTAACAACGTTTCTATCATAATAGTTCTTCAACATTGGAAACAGTGTGACGGCGGACTATCAAGTGCTTTGTAATATGTAATAAATAAAATAAATAATGATGATTTCGCAGACAGGAAATGCTAAGAAAGCGTTTAAAAAGTTGTGTTTTATAATTTCTTTCCAAACTCAAAAGTGAGTATATGGTTCTATAAAGAACCAAGCAAGGACATGTGTACTGTTCCTTGTGATCCTTGTGGCGATAAGAAAAGAAGCAAATGTAGTCACTTTTGAATTTGGGAAGAAATTATGAAACAAGATTACTAAAATGCTAAAATTTGAATTTTCTATCTGCTAAAACATCATCATTTATTGTATTTAAAATATTTTATTATTAAACAGTACCGGGAGAACTTGTTCGGTGATAGAAAACCTTTTCAGGAAGAAAGAATGGTCCACATAAGCGAAGCAACCTGGTTAGCTCAGAGCTTGAACTATTTGGTACGAAAATTTAAAGCTATTGCAGGTTTAAAAACATTAAATGCTCAAAAAATTTCCTGATAGAAATGTTGTTAAAAATTTAGAGGTCAAAAACAGGGCACGAAATTTGAGGTTAAGTTCTCAAAAAGGGAAGAACAAAAATAATTAGAAACATGTCCTCACAAATAATGACACATGCCAAGTTTCATCGAGGTATCTCAATAATTTCGACCTGCATTTTGTTCACAAGGTTCACATGGATAGCCAGACGGACGGACGAACGGAAGAACGGAAGAACGGACATTGTTAAATCGACTCTGAGTCGAGCGGTATACTTAAAAGTGGTGGTAGTAGCTGGTAATTTTCTGTGCGTAACAAACTTAAGCACAAACGCATTATACCCAGCCATATGTGGTGGACAAGTGTATAAAAAGAGACTTACAAAAGAATTGTCCAACACTGCGTGACATTTGAATAGTGATTATGTTGTAAATTGATTTAGTTTAGTGAATATTCTATATTTAGTTAATAATATAATAAGTTTAGGGAAATTGTTTGTCATTTATTATTTAGATCCTTTTATATTAATTGGATTATTCGTTCAAGTTAATACGTTAGGTTCTGTAGATATACATATACAAACATAAACTCACAAACGTATACATATAAGTATAAACGCTTTTTTTAAATATGAAGTTCACATAACTTAATGTTATGGAAAAATTTCATTCCAATTTAACGCCTTATAATAGAAAATTTTATGGAAGTTTATCACATGAACTTAGAGGTTGTATCAGATATCGATCTATATTTTTTAATATACCGAACCAGTTTTACTGGTTTTAAATGGGAAACTTTTCAGGACTATAATGAATATTTAGGCCAAATTTCATTGCGCTCTGTCAATTTTTTATATATGCAAGCGTGTAAAAAACCAACGACTCTGGTTTTGATTTAATGCAAGAAGAACATTATGGGGTCTAAAATGATTCCTTCTTAGCGTTACACACAGAATGACAAAGGTTATATACCCTCTTCACCACTTTAAAAATCTTATAAGTGTAGGAAAATGTGGACCGCTATTCGCTAAGAAGTACTAAGAACAATAATAGTGTGAAACTTCAAAAGAATTAAGCTAAATTTCAATGGAATTGATATTTATTTAAATATTTTATAAACTCAGACCCGTTTTCCGGGAAAGCGAAATATAAGGGAGCTATAAGAAAGTATGGATCGATATAGCGCAATAGAATTGTTCATTATTTACTAGTTTTCGGTGAAGGCCTGATATAGGAGCTACATCAAAATATGGACCGAAATTATACTTATTAAAAATATATATTAAAAATATTTAGAAAAATTATTCTATCGAATTCCAATGGAATTGGTATTCATTTAACTGTTTTATAAGCTCAAACTCGTTTTCCGGGAAGGGGCGTTATATGGGTGCTATATCAAAAAACAGTACAAATATTGATATCGAGCTATAGATTTTAATGGCCCACTTTATTGAATCAAATAATGTTAAGGAAGAGAAATTAGATACCTATGTGGGAGCTATAGCAAAATATGGACCGATATTTGACAGATTAATAACGAATATTGAAGACAGTTAGAAAAGCAATTGAGCCGAATTTGAACAGAATTAGTTATTATTTACTTGTTTTATAAGCCCAAAACTGCTCTCCGGGAAGATTTGCACCAAATAAATAATATATTTTAATTTTAATACAACTGAGGTTCATTTAATAGTTTTATAAGCTCAAAGTCGCTTTCCAGAAAAAGGCGTTATATGGGAGCAATACCAAAATATGGACTGAGATTGATCAAATTAATAAAATATAAAAGATAATTAAAAAAAAAATAATTGTTGTAAATTTCAATAGAAATGATTTTATTTACTAGTTTTACGGGCTAAAAACTGTTTTTTGAAATTTGGACTGAGATTTTTTAAATGAAACAGTGTATATTAAAGACTAAGAAAAACCATTGTGCTAAAATCCAATGGAATTGATCTTTATTTAAGTGTTTTATTAGCCACAAACACGTTTTCCTGGAAGAAGCTATAACAAAATGTGTACCAATATTGTTCAAATTAAAAACATATATTCAAAAGAGCTAGAAAATTATTTCTGTCGAATTTCATTACAATTTATCATTATTTAATTATTATTTAATAGTTTTATAAGCTAAAACCTGTTTAAGGGCGTTATATAGGATCTGTTGTAAAATTTGGACCAATTTTAAACAAATTAATAACATATACTCAAGACGGTTCATATTTAGATGTATTTTATGTTATAAACTATATTCCGGGAAAGGGCCTTATATGGCAGCTACGTCAAATAATGACCCCAGCACAATCTAGTTTCTTTGGATTAATTATTGTATCATAATAAATATATGGTAAAATTAAGACAATTTTCTTAAAAAATTGGGACCCATACAGCACACACATTTTGGGGTGTATCAAAATTTTACATATTTTAGCCTATAAATAACGTTTTTTCAATTGATCCGATTTTGATGTTTTTCACATGATCATGAAATGTATACAAAATGTGAGAATGTTATGATTTGATGATTCCTCCTTGGCGTTACACACGGTATGACAAAGTTAATATAGCCTCATCACCATTTGATGTATAATTTAATTTTTTAATGTATATATATAATTTCGAAATCTGATACAACATTAGATTTTCGCGACATATTTGGTGTAAATTTTTAGTTAAATTGCTTTTACATTTCTAGAATGTTACATGATCATTTTATTTTAATAATTATTTATTTTAGTATATCATTACAAGTAAGTTTCATAATCAATTTATAATATCAATAAATTTATAATAATTAATATATATAAGATCGATCTGCCAAAAACTTATTACATGGAGAAAGTAAAATATTAATTGGTTTGATATTTGGATATTTGGATATTCCTTTGTATGTTGCAAGAGCATTGATGGTGACGAGTTCCACTGGCGTAATGCGAATGTATGGCATAAACCATTTATGAATTTCAATAAAAGTTTATTGGATCGAAATATTACATTCAAATTATTTTTATATCCATAAAATTGTCAGTAGTTCAATATGGAGAAGTTTTTATTCCAGTTCATAATGCTTAATGTTGGCGACGATTGCGAGCCAGCTTAATTAGTGAAAAATAAGTTTATATATTTTGATATATAGTTTTTTGTATTTGGAATGATGTTAGTGCCTTAACATAACACCAGGCCTTTTTTTAAATGTTTTATAAACTCAAACCCGTTTTCCGGGAAATCTCGTTATAAGGAAGCTATAGGAAAATTTGGACCCATATGGGGCAAATTAGTATAATATCTTCAGAACAGTTTTATAAGCTGAAAACTGTTTTTGGTGAGGGGCCTGATAATGTGAACTACATCAACCGAGATTTGGACCGAGATTGTTCTAATTAAAAATATTTAAAAAATGCATTGTACCGAGTTCCAATGGAATTAATCTTTATTTAATTGTTTTATAAGCTCAAACCGGTTTTCCGGTTATATGGGAGCTATATCAAAATATGGAACAATATTAATAAAATGTGTTACATATATTTAAAATAGTCAAAACAATAAATATGCCAAATTTCAAAAGAAATGATTCAAATTTAAGAGTTTTATAAGCTATAAATCATATTCCGGGAAGGCGCCTTATATGGAAGCTATATCAAAATATGGACCGATATTAATAAAATTTATAACATATATTTAAAATAATTTAAAATTTAGTTGTGCCAAATTTCAATAGAATTGGCTCCAATTTAAAAGTTTTATGAGCTATAAATCATATTCCGGGAAGGGGCCTTAACTTTTTTCTGTTAATCAGATTTTGATAATTTTTTGCACGATGATGAAGCACGTGCAATTGTATGCTAAAATTGATTTTTTGTTTAAGTCCAATTACATTTTTAGAAGAAATTATAAGAGTTCATTTTCGAATATTTGAGGTTGTTTAAGATATCGGTCTATAACTTCCTTGCTGGTTGGTTTTACATAGCAAACTGCTTAGGACAATAACAAACAATGTGGCCAAGTTTTATTGAATTCGGACAATTATTCTAGGCGTGAGAATGCTTCCAACAGACAGACAGACGGACATAGCTAAATCGACTCAGTTTTTGACTTGATGCAATAATATATATACATTGTTGGATCTGAGATGATTTCTTCTTGGCGTTACTCACGGAATAACAAACTTAATATACCCTCACCACTTGTGGTGATGGAAGAAGCGTTGTGTTCTCTTCAGATAAGCATATCTTGTTGTACCATAACCATATTTTAGTCAACAACAAGGGAGTATCAAATATATTTTGTGGTGGCTCAACCATATTTTGTGGTACAATCATATTGTTTTAGTTTATTAAAAAAAATTATGGTAGAGCGCAAACTATTACAATTAACCAGTGGTCTTTTGATTATGGTTATCACAACCATATTTTGCTGCGTAGGTTAGGGTATAAAAATTATTCAATCTTTTATCGATATCTTACACTTAATTTAACATCCAACACGAAAAATTTGCTCCAAATTTATTTGTTTTACTTTTGGAAAAATTAATTAATCGGTTATTTGAAACAAGTTGTTCGGTTTATTCATTACTCTGAATTCGGCTGTTTTAAATTAATACTACAGTTATTTATTCACACTTATTCATTGTATGAGCTTCAAAAAAATGAATTTCTTAATATTTGTATAATGTATAACATTTCACATTCTACGCCTTTGGTTTCCGAGAAAGTGAATACACCTCAAAATCCAAAATTACGCTATTTCTATTTATTAAACACACACTTGATCTAATAAACCCTCAAATGATTAGATGAAGAAATTAATAATATAAATTTGATTATGTTTAAATCGTTACATATTATAATTGAGTCAATAATTCACATTTACGAAATCCCATTAATAAACGTAAAACTAATTTAAAAATCTCATTTAGCTTTAATGAGTATTCCTTACGAGAAAAGTAGAAAATGTTAAATGTTGAATAGCAAAGTACCATCTTAATAGGTATCATAATTCATCATTTGCTCTTGGGTGATGGTATTCATAAATGCCAAAATTAGCTTCTGTTCTCATAAGTATAGTTGCATATATATGTGTGTTTGTGGGTTTCTTTTCAAGAAAAAACAAAATATAAACTAAGGAGTACAAAATTAATTACATTTTGTAATTAGTAAAAGATATGAAATAAATTGTAGCCAAATAACATAAACATTCCCATTTATCAGAAATATACATAGATACACACTATAACATTACAAACAGACATACATACAAACAAACTAACATATATATATATATATATATATATATATATATATATATATATATATATATATATATATATATATATATATATATATATATATATATATATATATATATATATATATATATATATGTATTTTTCCAGTTATAATCAATTTGAGTATCTTTTTTATACATTTTAACCAAAAATATACAAAATTGTATTTAACACTTGTTACTACAACACTTGAGTTAAAAGAAAATATCAAAAAGTAGCGCAGAAATCTTAACTCTAAAGTAGTCTTATATATATATATATATATATATATATATATATATATATATATATATATATATATATATATATATATATATATATATATATATATATATATATATATTGTAGACACGTTTTCAAAAATAGGTTGGTAAGCGATTTTGAAATCGGTTTCAAATATTGACTGGTAAAATTTTGAGGAATCTGTTTCTAATAAAAGCTGGTGAACAGTTGAGAAATCAGTTTCCAATACTGTATTGTATACTGCTGAGAAACTGTCTTCACTGAAATTATATGTTCTGTAAAGGTCTAAAACTGGAATACACAACATACAGGGTTACAATAAAAATAAAGGCGCCTTGTACAAACAGTCAATAGATGTTGCTGTCCAAGCCTCTGTTCGCAAATAGTTATCCAAAGTTGCTGTACTAAAACATACAACCGAAGTGTATATGCGTTAACAGAAGAGCAATATTCTTGTGTTCGGACTGCCGAACTTACTGTGTCTGAAACAGTCAACAACTCTGCTGTGCAATACAACATTCCGAGTCTCAGAAGAGGGTATCCATGGTATTCTTTCTACATTTGTAAAGCATAGTCATAAATAAAATTCCAAAAGACGTTGAAATATCTCTTAAGGACGCATATCATACCACAATGGATATGGCCCGAAGTATTCACTCTTTTCAAGTGTAGTTTTAAAGTAATCAGTTTGAACGATATTTTTTTCTTTGGTTCGCGACACAAAAATTTGAACGGTGATACTGAGAACTGATTATCCAACTACGAATACGAATTTTATGAGAACAATTGATATTAATCTGTAAATTTCAAAATTTTCATTATTGAGGTGACTTTTAGAATATTTTGTCCAACCGAATTTCATTGACTTCATGTACAGAATGACTAACTTTATTTAGTACGACCTCAACCATGTTGATGAGACAAGATGAATTACCGTAAATAATTAAATTGTTTACTGACAACTGACCAACACAAATTTTACAAACCCACATGGTGTACTTCTAAATACGGTCAAAATATACAATAGAAATTTAATTAAATTTAAGCGAAAACCTGGTGGAAAAACTTAATGGACGTTTTGTGTTGTTGTGTACGTCTGCTTCTGTTTGCTTCTTTTCATTTTTATATCTTATCACGACAATGATGAACTTGTGGCCGTAGCCTCGTTAAACAGTGGAAGCTAAATTTAATTTAGCTTGAGGTGAGTGAAAATTGAACATGAAAATGTAATGAATTTTTCGGGGTCTTAGCAAGTAAAGGGAAATGCTTGTAATTATTATGGATATTTGTAGTGCTGTAAAGACTTAATCGATTGCACTTAACGTTGAGTTATAAAATTAATTTCAAAAATATTTCGTGTGTAACTTCTGTCGTTAGGAATTATCAACGATTACTTACTGTATATATATTCTTGTACCAAATCAAAATCTTAAAGGATATAACTATATCCATCAGTATGCTAGCGTGCTTATCCGTCTGTTTGAAATATTATCTTTTCAGATTAACTTTCCCACTTTGATGAAACTAAAGGGACTCCAGAAATCAGCTTAATTTGGTCTTAACTTCAAAACCAGGAGAGTTCTTTGGTCGGTTCATATTATTATCAGTTTTGTATTAAAAAGCATAAAATAATATTTATAGTCTTATAACAATGGTATTGCTATAATTGAGTCTTTATCGACAATAATATTTTGGTTATTTTTGTTAATTTGTTGACAACATTTTTTCTCCAAAAACAAAATTATTCTTAAAATACATTTAAATCTACAAATGACATATTGGCGATAACAGTATGAGTTTGCCAAGAATATCGTAGTGTTGCGACGAACATATAGGAAACACGACTTTCCTCTTCATGCATTACGTTTTACAGCTTTCGTTGCATTAACAAATTTAGCATTAAATACACCGATGGATACTCCTATAAACGCATTTAATTTATTTTCTCTTTTCTCAACTTAACAGTACTTTTTTAAAGTAAACAAAAAAATTTAATAAGTCTTGTTGTATGCCTTATTTAGGCAATCAAATGTTCTTGGTTTAATGCATAATATTTCTATAATTGCGTGAAAATGGCTTTTAAAATAATTATGAAAGACAAAATGGTTGACAAATGTAAAATTTGCGTTGTTTTATTTCAACACAAATGCATAATTTATAACAAAAAAGTGATAAAGTGGATGAAGATAGCATATTCCCGCATGACAATGATGTGGTACATGTTTTAAAGCATTCAAAATTATAGTTTAATGAATACAGCATACTTCTGTTGGACTGGCCGGCTTGCAGACCGGACTTAAACCCAATGGAGATATTATGGGGATAAAACTAAAAAAGCAAGTTTGGAAGGAAATTAATTCCGATATTCTGAAAAAATTATGGAATCAATGTCAGACTATATTTTTGCCATTACAAATTGCAGATAAACTTTAAATAAGTTTTTATTTTGCAATGTTTTAAATGAATTCTCAGTTGATTTAATAAAACATTATTAGTCTACTAAATATTTGTTTTTTTTTTTCTAATTCTTAAAAAAGTTATATAAATTTACAAGAATATGCACCAGTATAAATTTAAAACAAATAAGAATTTAATAGTAATTTTATTAATATTCTTTAATTGTTATTATTTTATTATATTATTATTATTATTTCTTTTTTGTTTCTTGAAATTCCAGAAAATAATCCGTTGGTTAATTTATAATGAATCTTTAACAAGTAGGAATTCTATATTCGGTTATGCTGAATCTTCAATACCGTCTGCTGCAAATGTCTAAGAAATAAATACATTATATTTCGTTTATGTACATTACACACAGTAAAATATACACTCACAAACTAATACAATATATTAAAGCATTTCTTATATATAACAAAGAAATCTTAAAGGGTCATAAAATTGATTAAATTTTTTAATATAATTTTTTTTCTTCTGAACCAATTTTGAAAATAATACATATTTCTTGATATTAAGGCTGTATGTATCTCCTTGTATACTAAATCAGTATATCATTATATATCTACTAATATACTAAATCGGTTGTACTATTTTAAAATAGGAAACTTCTCACTAATTTCTCGCCACTACTGGTGCTGGTGCGCGCACAATTTTATTTCGATGGTTTAATTATTGTATCAAAATAAATATATATGGCAAATTTCAGTAAATTATTTTAAAAATTACACAGATTTTGGGGAGTATAAAAATTTTACACATCTCTGGCAATAACTTTTTTCTTTTGATCCGTATTCCTTCTTGGTGTTATACACAGAATGATAAAGTTAATATACCCTAATCACCACTCGTGCTAGAGGAGGGTATATAAATCACTGATTTTTTAATTATTATATTCTTTGATTTATTAAAATAATACAAAAATCAATGTGTGATTGTTTGTTTGTATGTATATTTGTTTACTCCTTACAGACGGTAAAACGGCTGAAGCGTTTTTTTTAAATTTAGTTTCTTTCTCAAGAAACTGCTTTAGCGTATAAAGTTTTGGACAGATATGTTCAGTCGGGGTGCCAATTTCAATTATCGAATATCTAAAGAAATATTAAATCCAGAGTTTTTAAATTTCGAACCAATCACTTTCTCAGGGAACTGTTGCACTGGATAAATGAAGAAATATTACGGCGAAAATCATGTAATATGGTAAAATTCAGTTGCATGAAATTTTTAAATACACAACCCAATTTATGATTTTTTCTGAATTAAGGACGGAGAGAATTTTTGTGCAGCAAAGTGCATTGCGTAAGAGCAAGGTAAAATAATAAAAATATTTGTGTATATTTGTTATTTGTATGTTTATAACAAATTATGATGTTAAATTTTAGACACAGTGTGTGTTTAAATCGATTTTTTTTATCTTAATGATATTTTAAATGGTCAGAGCAGAGATGTCATTGAATTGATTTCGCCTAAAATCAATTTATCAATTGAGAGAAAAGGAATCTACGTAGAAATGTATCGAAAATAGTTAATTTTTGCTAAAGGAAATAAGTTAAGATCGATTTTAGCCATGATATAAACTTTTACCACATGTATCTGGTATCCATGAAAACTTCGGAACTAACAGATGATCAATTTTTAAAAGCAAATGAAAGGTCATTTGATTTCAACAATTTATGTATGACCTTTTTTGAAAATAAAATTCATATTTAAACTTTAATAAAATTGAAACGAATAACGATATTTATATGAAATTTATAATTTAATTATTTTCCATGATTAAGGGAATTAAAAAATCATTTAATACGTTAAACAATTCACATTTTACCAAACGGAAGTACCCAAAATCTCAATCCGTATAAATCATGTTTAAAAATGTGACTTTTTAGTTTTCTAAGTGAATAAATGTTGCCACTTAAAAAAATCCCGGATTTTATATTTTTTAAAGTTTTAATTTCATACATTTACATAGGTATTGCAAAATACATATTTAAATTTTTATTATAAAAATATTGTTTAGTAATGAGGCATCAGCATACACATACATTTACATATATATAAACGTACATTCTGATGTATCTAATAAAAATACTTTCATTTGAAGTCTTTAAATTTGGTCGAAGTCCGGCCGGTATGTGGTATTCAGGCAAATCAACTAATAAACCATTTATTTTAACATGGTCAAGTTAACAGATAACAGCCCATAAATTTCAAAACAATTAATGGTGACTAATAAAAAATGGAATTATCGGTTGGTAAAACAATCATCGTAAAATGCGAAAGAACAACAAAACACAAAATAAAAATATAAGTCTAATTTATTTTAATCAAAACGTTTAATTTATTTGTCTGTAAATGAGCAAGGGTCATTGTGTGAGTGTAGTTTATTACGAAAGGATATTGCAAGACAGGAAATATTAAAAAAAATAAACCTTCTCATAAAAACACACACACATTAAGAAGAAGTTGATAGAAAGTACCACATGTTTTTTGAGGACCCTACAAAACATTTTGTAGAATAAAGAATTTCTTTACGATTATGAATGAAGGGACAACAAATGACTCTTGCAATAAAACAAACCAACAAACAATTCTAGTACTCTTTCACTGACACAATCAAACAATCACACACTCCTTTCGAATTACAATCATACAGGATAAATATAAAAACGAGAAGAAGATGATGAAAACATAAAAAAATAAATAATCGTGATGCCATGTGGTTAATAATAACAAATGCCGAAAGGCAATTAAAATCAACAACAAACAAAAAAGCCGACCTTTAATTAATAAATTATAAATAAAACCATGTCTTCCTCTACTTCTTCCACTGTTGCTTCTGCTCTTGCTGCTGCAATGGATAACGATTAAAGGCAAAACAATAAAAACAAAAACAAAAATTTAAACTTATGACACATTCTAAAAGATGCCAGATATAATTTATCTTATTGGATTTATAAAATAAAATGATGGGAATATATTAATTTCTAGTTCAACATCTAAATCGGTTTAGCTCTAAGTGTCTGTTTTTAAGTCACACGTATTCAATCAAAATTGACCAGATTCTTGAAAAGTTTGTAAAGACTAGTATTTTTTACGGGAATTCCCGGGAATGGGAATTTTTAATAATGTTTGTAGATAAGAAATCTTATGTATGGAGATTTTTAAAAAGTATATACAACAAACAGTTTGAAAATATGGAACGTAAAAACGAAGAACCGCCAGCAAAAATTGGTAAACAATGTTGGACTACTCAAAAAAAAAAAATATAATAAATAAAATGAGGCAAATAGTGCTGAAATTAGCAACAATTGATAACGGGAAATACGTTTATAAGAGAATCGATGTTGCTTAAAGGCTTTCACCTTCCAAGAAATGAACATAATGATCAATAATTAATAATAATGAGTTTAAAACAAAATTATACAACATAATAAATCACACTTAAAAATAAATCTAGATTTTCCTTGTTATGGACGGATGTACAACTAAAAATAGGAGATACCTTAGATGTTTAATTAAATAATTACGTTTTCCTAATGCTTTCAAACACTCAATTATTTTTATTGAATTATTATTATTATTATTATTATTATTATTATTATTATTATTATTATTAAGTTTATTTAAAGTAAAAACTACATATTACAAAGTATATATATGATTAAGTTTTTGGCGGAAATTTCCGGGATCCCGTTTGCGTTTGAAAATCAATGATGACCTAGGAATATTAATTATTTAAAATTATTAATTTAAACTTATAAAACTCTTAAATATGAACCAATTTCTTTGATTATTATTTTCCTAAAAGACTTTAATATATAAAACAGAACCGATTAATATACGTTCATATTTGGTTAAAACGCTCATATATAGCCCCTTAATAAAATAGTACTTGAAACTTATAGTACTTTTAATTATGGATGGTTCTATTGAAATTAAGCAAAATTATTTTTTCTAATTATCTTGAATATGTGTAGTAAATTTCTGAAATATCGGTGCATCATTAAACAAACCAGTAAGTGAAAAAAAGTGTTATCCAAAAATATAAATAAAAGAAAATTGTAGTAAAAACAATATACAGAAGGAATAAATCATAGTTATTAGTATAGTGAGTTTAATATAGAATATGAAAGATTTATCTTTTTTATAATCAGAATTAATTACAAGTACTATTTAGTGAAGTTTTATAAAAGATTTTGAGATTAGAAACTTGAGATCCATTTGTTGTTATAATATTTGCAATTTTTGTTGTTATTTTCTATTAACATTCCTGAATCTAAGTTTTAATATTTGATATGGTAACACTGAAAGAAATAATTTTTGTTTCTAATCATGTTTTCTTTATTGAATCCAGCAAGCGCCATCCATTTACAATCAATTTCCTTTTGACTTGTTTTAAATTTGAAAGATTCATATATATATATATATATATATATATATGTATATATATATATATATATATATATATATATATATATATATATATATATATATATATATATATATATATATATATATATATATATATATATATATATATATATATATATATATACATATATATATATATCAATAGTTCAAATAGTTTTGATCAATTACTGAAGTGTTAATAGGAAATTAAATTTTGTAATTTGTAACGTTTGGGGTTAATGCTTAAAGTATATTTCAATTATTATAATGTTTGTTATTGCATTTTATAAAAATTTTATAAATTTTTAACTTATTACTTTCGACCAATTCACAATTCACACCAGTAACCAGCGAACTAATAACGATAAATAAAATTTAAATACAAATTTAAAATAAAAAAATTGTCAATTTCACGCTTCATCTAAAATGAAATTTAAACGAAAACAAAATATTTTTGGAATTTTAATTTTGTAACAAATGAAATGAAAAGTCTAAAAAGGTCAACAAATAATGAAAAAAGGAATAACACTTTAACAATTTTGAAAAGGGAAAAGATCAGTCTACTATAATGAATATATTTAAAATTTGTTTCTTGTATTCTAAATTTAATATTTCCAAACCTTTTTCAAGAAATTTAAAGTGTAAGAAAAATTATGTATTTTACGTTCACACTTTAGCTCCCCCTCTTAGATGAGAGAAAGAAAGAAATAAATAATAAATGTTAATGAACTAGTAGAGGAAAAAAAGAGTAATCTAAAGGTTTGTGTGTCCGTATGTCTTGTCAGTCAATGGTGTGTTTATGTGTACAGGTACGAATAAATTGCAACTGCGTTCAATAATTCTCTTGTCAGTCAATTCGACCTGAAGTACACCGACTCCTGTTTGTTTGGGCTGGGTATATGGCATTTGTTGCTGATAATATGAAATAAGTATTCGCACATGCGCAAACATTAGGACCAATTTTAAAACCTGTATAGTTTTGCTAGAGACACTCTAATTGCAATGGATAGCTACAATTGAATTTCCGGTTCTTCCAATTCAATTTATACATACACACAAACTCATGTACACTCATTCATTTCCTAACGGACAGATGTCAGAGGAAATGCTTAACAATTTCGTTCTTATATCTACAAAAAGTAAAAAAAATGTTTGATGATCGCATTTAATTGCGCAATTAAATAAAACGAAAATCATTAATGTGACCATTTAAGCAATTAACCATATTCATACGATTACCAAGTATCTACATAAATACATACATATTACATTCACATGCATGTAGTGTGTAAATTTACATATAATTACAAATGTAATATACACCTTAGTAATGTAATAGAATTCACGTATACCTGTGTACAGGTGACATCAATTGGTAAATATTTTATTTTGATAATGATGTCCGATAGATGACATTCAGACATTCTTACCTTTTAATAAATGACGTGTAAAACTAAAAGTTTTGAATTTACTTTATTAACCTCTCAAAACGATGATTAATAATAAGAAAATTAAATTAATTTTGTTATTCTAAATTTGCCTAATAGTTATATAAGATTACCAGATATGATTCTGCCGTCCAGCAAGAAATGATGATATCGTGATGTCAAAAATTTGATTTAATTAAATGTTTGACCTTTTTAATTGTAAAATTTAAATAAAATTGAAACGAATAAGGTATTTGAAATAACAATATGATATACATGAACTTGTCAACTAATCGGAGAATTAAATAGATTCCAACTTTTCCATGCGTAAATTCCAAATATCTGACTTGTAAAAATCATGTTTAAAAATTTTACCTTTTTCAAAATCGTGACCCTTAGGGTATTAAAAGACCGTTTTCGAATATGATTTTTGTGTCCAAAAACTTCTTTTTTGTTGATTATTTTAAATTTATACAAAAAATATTGTTTCTTACAAATTTTAGTTTAAGCAATAAAAATCTCCATCTTTCATCATGTTTAATGCCCTAAATGGGTGGGATATATAACATTTTTTGTTTGTGGTTTTTGGTATCGTATTTAAAAAATGTGCCTAAGTACCATAATTTTATTTGGATTCATTATTTTCCCTTCACATTTTCAGAAACTCTTTCTTTAATTTCGGAATTTGCCTAAGTTGAAGGCCTATACCTCTTTACCTTAAAAATGGATATTGCTTGGTAGTGGCTCATTTAATTATTTTTATTGACGTGATTATGTTTAAAACAGAGGAAAAGATAACTCAATGCAAAAATGAAGATGAATATTTTAGTGGAAAACTTAAAGAGTGTTATCCATTATAAAATCGGTTAACCGACTGAAAAAACAGCATGTCGATTAATAGAAAATATAAATTATTTGAAACCGGTTCGATTTATGAAATGCGAAAAAACCCTTTTTGTTGTTTACGTTTCATATGAAGCTATATGTTAAGGATAACTTGAAGGTGAATTTAGCTTTGTGTTGGGTGCTTTTTTGATTTTTTAATTTACCAATTTCAGATAGAGTTTGTGGGCAGATCTTTGCCTTTAATTTAACTGAATTAAGTTTAAACGCACTCTTTTCTTAAGTCCTATTTCATAATAAAATACCCTCATCATAGTTAAAGCGATTAAAAATTGATGAACGATAATATTTTGACTTATGAGTACTTTACATTACTGTGGAACTAACATCTTAAAAGAAATTTTATACTATACACCACTGTAAGCGACTGCAATATTATGCGTTTATGCAGATGTTTGTAACGGCAGAAAAAATTTAAGATTCGATTAAAGCATGTCCGTCCATCTTAACAAAATTTGGGGCGTACTATTATTTTGGTGCAAGGACCAAAGGGTCGTAAACAAATGTCCCCCGGAATGTGGTTTTTAGTACATAAAATTTCTAAATTTGAAACGGTTTCAAACAAAATGTTGCGAAAATAAGTCTTATAAATAATTATACTAGGAATTTAAAAGTCCCATACAATCCATATCCACCCTTCCAAATATCGCTTTGAAACACATAAATCGCACGTAAATGTTGATATTGTAATAATATATATAATTTTTCGAACTCCCATTTAATTATCTAGACAAAATTCCTTGTAGACGCATAAATTTCACATAAATGTTAGCACCATAATAATCTATTACACACATAAGCACGAATAAGAAAAGCTAATTATACGAAGGGCACACACACATACATGATAAGATATATAAACAATTTTATTATTATATTATAAAGCCCGACTATGAATTACTCTACACATCATTGTTGGGTATAAAATGGATATTTTCCGGGTGGTTATATCGGAGCTAGAAGAAATGTTAGACGTACCCTCGTATAAATATGAACATAGATTTTTATCTTAATTTGAAAAGTTGTTATTACCATACCAACGTATATAAAAGATTTTTGTCCTTCAAATTGATATTTGGAAAGGGACTTCTATGGGAGCTATTAGAAGTAATGAACCGATCCTTGCATAATTTAGCACATTGATTTGGAATACTTTAAGACTTACAGACAAACGGACGGACATCGTTAAATCGACCAAGAATGTGATTCAGCCACCTACGGTGGTGTAGTGTATAAATATTTATGAACCCTTAAAATCTTATATAGATCATTCTCAACATGCAATCGAAAATAAGGTACTATTAGTCAAAATTGCAATGAGGAAAGTGATGGTTTATATACGAAATAGTTTAAGTTTCACATATATTATTTATAATAAATTATATATAATTTTGCACGTTATATAATTTTATATTATTTTATTGTTTATAAAATATTTTCAGTTACTACAAATCATAAAACAGTAATTTTACTGTCTATGCGGGCAATGTCTGAGTAATTAAAATAAATGAATGATCAGTAGTTTTAACATTTTTGTAGGCAAAAATTTTAAATTTGAAGTAAAAGAATAAACATTTCTTACTGCTGAAATTCTTAGTCAAACAATCAACAATAACAAATAATTAACAAAATTATTTATTTCAAATGAAATTGTAAGCAGTGAGCTTTTCAAAAGAAATTTCATTTATTTTAAATGTGTTTTTTTTTAATTTACCTTCATAATGTGTTTGGAAGAGCTCTAGCTTCTCTGAGGGGCAGAGATGGACCACTTTCTCCGAGATCTTGGATGCGACCAATTTCGCCCGTATTTACATTTTTGTTTCCAAAAACTAATAAACAACTGTCCAATAATGGGTTAAAATTTTTACTCTATAAGAGTAATTCCACACAAGTAAGCGTATATTTTGTAGCGACTTATGAAGTCTATATAATATAATTTTTAACATAGATTTTTGAATATAGTTATCATAATTTTACTAAATATTATTACAATATCAACTCATATGTGTGGTTGTATGGTAGTAATGAGAAATAATGGACCAAAAACTAAGAAAACTATGGCCCCATCACAGTCAATTTCAATAAGATTCGTTCGAAAATAATGATACCTGATAAATTTTACTCAGAAAGGTATACTCAAAAAAGGTGGTAGCAATATTTTTTCGGCCAGTTAAAAAATTGAACAAACGCATTAAACACAACCACCAATGTTGGTGTAGGGTATAGTGATATTTGTTTTTATTAGATTTTTGAAGAATTTCGGAAATAATTTAATTTCTCAAAAATTTTTAAGACTAATTAAAAGCTTATAAAACATATTATTTACACACTTTAAAAATTATTTTGTTAATTCACATATAATAAATAACTAATTTAATTTTTCTAAATTATTTTAATGAAATTCTCGCTTAAACGCTTCTAATTTACATAAAAATATGAGTGTAAATTCTTTAAATAAAATAAATTAACTTTCTTATCTAGAAAATTAAAATTTCAGGATAAGAATAAACCGTAAATACCTAAGAATATCATCTATATAGCCGTATTCGTCATATATTTTGGCTACCTTGGAGACATTTCAATGGACTGATTGATTTTGTAAGAACCTAAAATCTATATCTGTGTACGAAAATTACGATATATTTTTACCTTTTTGTTTGGCAACTACAATTGGCAAAAACGTTTACTTTAGATAAAACATGAAAAATTAATGAAATTAGATGTAAATCAACATTGTTTCAGTGTTGATTTTGCTCCATAGGCGAACATTGTTACTTCAGTATTTATTTACAAACAATTTAAAACAAATATTGTCATGCCGAAATAACAAAAATAGGATTGAACATTTGAAATTATCATGACAATTGATTTATTCGTGTATCTATAAGTTCATGTATCTATAAGTACTTAATATAAATAAATAAGAGAAATATATCTTTTTTCAATATCAATATCATTTGACTTTTATTCCATTTCTTATATAATTTTCAAATTAAATAACTTTAAAAATGGATCTTTATAAAAACATATGAGCCCTAGAGAGCGCATCGAGGATGAATTCCTGAACATAAACATGGAGATTCTTTCGTAAACCGATCTCTATGACGGCCAACAGCAGCAATTTTTAAGTTACGAAGAATGGAAAAAATGTTACGTTTACAACGCTTTTGAAAAACGCTTTTATTTTAATTTTTTCTACTCAAGTAAGTTTTTTTTTAATTATCTATTCTCCAATGTTATTTATTAATTAAAAATTTTCTCATTTTGTCTAGATTAACATCGGAGATCTAAACAAAAACTGAAGTAAAGAGTGAGGTCGAAAATTTTTTAACACGCGTTTTTATCAGAAAATGTAACCCAATAATTTAATTAAGTTATCTTTGTTAAACATGTCAGTTATTATGTTTAAAGCCAAACAAAATATATTGTTAATCTGATTAAAATATGTGACCATAAAGAAGTTTATACGAAAATTATCAAAAATCTTCAACAAAACCTAATTTGATCCTACAAAAAGTTAGCCAAGCATTGTCTGCCGTTGAAATTATTAAATCTTAATAAATATTACCGGGAGAACTTGTCCACAGATAGAAGACCTGGTTCGGGTAAAACTTTAAGTATAGGAAAGCATTTTAAAAGAAATTCCAATCAATCCACAAGAAAAGCAGCCCGGTTAGCTCAGCGTTTGAACTATTTAAATTAATTCAGGTTTAGAAACATACAAGACCCAAAAAATCCAGACAGGAACACTGCTGAAGACTTGGAAGCCAAAACCAAAGCATTGAAATTGAAGTCAAGATTTCTAAAATATATTCTTGCTTGATTTTTAGTAACTTCCTTAAATTTATGTTTAAATTTTACGTTGCTGATCCAAGAGGGAATGTGCTAGATAGGTTTGGAACTCACAAGTAGTCATAACTTCTAAAAAAGATTTTGGTATGGCAAGCAATATGCAGTTACTGCAAAAGAAACCAATCATTTGTTACAACAGAATCTATAAATTCCGAAATTTACAAAAATGGTACTATTTTGCGAAAAAAAAATATTTCTTTCAATTTAAATACTTGAAATATTTGAATAATTTTGTCCACACATATAAAAAATATTTACGAAAAAATTACCAATTGTTCACCCTAAACATTCGGATAAAAAAAATATCATATTAATCTTTCTATTTTCTCTTATAAATTTTTGATGTATACGGGTTTAAAATATGTATGGTTGCCAAAAAAGTACTAAATTGTATTTTTATCTATTTCTGTTTTTTATTTTAGCCATTTTAAAATCACATGTCTATAATAGAATTTGTCTTCTCTGCATATTCTGAAAACTAAAAATACCGGAATTGTAAATAATTTGACTAAAGTTTATCGAAAAAACGATAAACGGTATTCGTTTAAATGGTATAAATATATTAAATTCAATTATATTTAAAGAAAACTTCATGTGACATCAATCATCAAAGTAACGTTGTAACAAGAAACTCATTAAACGTTACATGTAAAATAAAACAATGAAAAAGAAGAAAACGAAAAGCATAATGAATGCAAGTGAAGGCGCGGTATAAATTGAATTAAAAATAAAATGAGAAAAAAAGAATGTAATAAATAATTTAAGAATAAATGAACAGAAATGTTTTGGCAGTTAAACAAAAAAAAAAAAATAAATAAAATAAATGTAAATAGAAATATATACATTAGGGTGATAAATGTATTTTGCTTTATTCCCAACTTTAAAACTTTTCACAGGAATTAAAAATGTGTTTGGAAATACATTTACCAATGTAGTAAATAAAAGTATATATATATATATATATATATATATATATATATATATATATATATATATATATATATATATATATATATATGTATATATATATATATATATATATATATATATATATATATATATATATATATATATATATATATATATATATATATATATATATATATATATATATATATATATACTTTTATTTACTACATTGGTAAATGTATTTCCAAACACATTTTTAATTCCTGTGAAAAGTTTTAAAGTTGGGAATAAAGCAAAATACATTTGCTGTGCCTAGTTTTGTCCGCGACAGTATATTTACATAAAAAGGAAATTTTTAAATTGAAAAGAAAATACAAATAGAACAAAACCACGAATAAAAACTTTAATTCACATACCAAATATACATTCACACATATTTATGTACGTATGAAAATAACACATGTCTGACGTTTAACACACAAATAACGAAAAAGTTTGTTTTAAATAATTTAAATAAATATTTGTTATGCAGATTTTTATACTGCGGGGAAAAATTTAAAAGCGTATAGATATATATATATATATATATATATATATATATATATATATATATATATATATATATATATATATATATATATATATATATATATATATATATATATATATATATATATATATATATATATATATATATATATATATATATATATATATATATATATATATATATATATATATATATATATTCGTTTTCTTCTTTTTCATTGTTTTATTTTACATGTAACGTTTAATGAGTTTCTTGTTACAACGTTATTTTGATGATTGATGTCACATGAAGTTTTCTTTAAATATAATTGAATTTATATATTTATATCATTTAAACGAATACCGTTTATCGTTTTTTCGATAAACTTTAGTCAAATTATTTACAATTCCGGTATTTTTAGTTTTCTGAATATGCAGAGAAGACAAATTCTATTATAGACATGTGATTTTAAAATGGCTAAAATAAAAAACAGAAATAGATAAAAATACAATTTAGTACTTTTTTGGCAACCATACATATTTTAAACCCGTATACATCAAAAATTTATAAGAGAAAATAGAAAGATTAATATGATATTTTTTTTATCCGAATGTTTAGGGTGAACAATTGGTAATTTTTTCGTAAATATTTTTTATATGTGTGGAAAAAATTATTCAAATATTTCAAGTATTTAAATTGACAGAAATATTTTTTTTTCGCAAAATAGTACCATTTTTGTAAATTTCGGAATTTATAGATTCTGTTGTAACAAATGATTGGTTTCTTTTGCAGTAACTGCATATTGCTTGCCATACAAAATCTTTTTTAGAAGTTATGACTACTTGTGAGTTCCAAACCTATCTAGCACATTCCCTCTTGGATCAGCAAAGTAAAATTCTTTTAAAATGCTTTATTATACTTAAAGTTTTACCCGAACCAGGTCTTCTATCTGTGGACAAGTTCTCCCGGTAATATTTATTAAGATTTAATAATTTCAACGACAGACAATGCTTATTTATATATATAAAATATATATAAAATTAAGCACGGTTAGTGGAAGAATTTAAATTTATATAGAAATTATTTAAGTTGCTACATTCAGAGAAAAAATATTTTATGCGGTAACCATAAACGAGAAGCAACATACTATTTTTTTTTTTGAATATTGTTACCGTAATCAAAAATTTTGTTTATTTACATTGTGAATTTGCATTAATAAGTAAAGTTTTTCGTTATCACCACTGAAAGTATTGTTATTTCAATAAAAAATATTGTTGTTTTAATATAAAGTTTGTTTATTTACATTATGATTTTACATTAACAAAAAATTGGTTATTTGTATTGATAACAATAGTTATTGTTATCACCACTAAAAGTATTGTTAGTTCATATATTTTTGTTCCCTTTATTATTTTTTTATTTATTTATTTAATAAAAATATATATCGTATAAAATATTTGAATATATTTCTAATAATTTATGTTTACCTTTGGAAAATATGTAAACATTATTTAAAATATTTTTGTCATATAATTTTATTTATTTTAATTGCTTAATTTTTTATTCATAAATAATGGAATTATAAAATGAAATATGTATTATTTTCCATATGAACGCAAATTGTGAAAAAATATTTGTTCATATTTCAGAAAATATTTTTATTCAATAACAAAATGATGCGAACAAACACTTTTTTATTGGACAAACAATATTTTTGTTGGAATTACAATATTTTTATTGGCGATAATAATAATTTAGTAGCGTTAACAATATTTTTGGTGATTAAAACAATACTTTCAGTGGCCATAATAATAATGTTTTTATTGTTGTATTGTATTATTTTTATTATGAAGTCTTTTGAATGGAAGCAAACTTTCTGTAAATATTCCTTCATGTAATTTTCGGTATTGCAAGAACTTTTTGGGAAATTTTCAATGCTCTTGTTTTCAAAATTTGTCTTCAATCAGCAACGTAAAATAAAGTAAAACCAATTTTACCTTTAAAGTTTGTGTAAATGCAAATAACATTGCTTTATATTGATTTTATATTGTAAAATTTTAATCAGTCAAAAATTTCGAATCAACTATTTGAAGCAAAATCATAATAACAATACTAAATTATGTTTTAAAATATGTATTCTGCTGTAAAAAAAAAAAAAAAAACATTTTCTTCTTATAAAGA
This sequence comes from Cochliomyia hominivorax, assembly GCA_004302925.2. Taxonomy (NCBI): domain Eukaryota; kingdom Metazoa; phylum Arthropoda; class Insecta; order Diptera; family Calliphoridae; genus Cochliomyia; species Cochliomyia hominivorax. The sequence goes on from PYHX02000158.1 coordinate 58,359,591, forward strand.
AAATTACCTTTAAACATTTCTTGTTGAATGTGTACCGATTTTTTTTTCTTAACAAGCAGCAAATTTACGTGCGAACTTCCACTAATGAAATTTATTGTCCCCCACTCAAAACATTATTCAATTACCCACTTGTAACATAAATCAACAATAACAGGTCTCTTATTTGTTTTGCCTTTTTTGTTTTGTTTTGTTTCTCTGTCTCTCTCTCTCTCTCTCGCTCTTTTATGATTTTTTTATTTGTTTTTTTTAATGAACAAAAATAACATCTCCAACATGTTTCAACGGCTGCTCTTTAACTAAGTGATTTTTTAGACGCCATACTTATTTATGCAATTATTTGGTTCGATTGTGAGTGGAAGAGTAAAGAAAACAAAATAAAAGAGAAATTGAATTGAATTCAATTAAGGCAGCAACGTCGCAATTGGTGGTGGCTGCCATATTGCATTAAAAATTCCAACCCCCATTAATGGAATTATCGGTAGAATATGGGCGGAGCAAATAAAAAACATGTTCGCCACAAATAATTATATTCGTAAACTCTCGTTGCAAATATGTAATGTTCAGTATTATAAACTCGATGTGTGTTTTCTTTTACTCTGATGAAATTTCTTACTTGTTTTGTTGGTCTTACACGCACTCACGCACACCTGTCGACAATATTTTACGATCTTTCGTTGGTTAAACGATCAACGATCTGTATTAACGCTCATTCACACTAATATGCCAATAGATCGAGAGAACTATTGCTAGCAAGTGTAAATGAATAAACTCAATATATTTTTAAATTCTATTGAGAAGGGTTTTCAATAGGAACAAAGAGTATGACAAGATATTTGAGTGGCCATGTGGCCAAATACAATAACCGGTATTTGAGCCCACCTGATTGCGATAATAAATGAATGAATGAATATTTTCACCGGTAGACAACTCACACCGTTGGCAAAACAAAACAACTTTAGTAGTTTATTAGCGGCTTTTATTCAGTGCGGTCGTATTTATGAAAATTATTGTGTGGCGTTTAAATCATTGTGTTGTTGTGTCGGTCGGTCACGCCATTAATGAACCTAATGAAACGAAGAAAAAACAGAGCAACGTCTTCTAACTAATTCGTTCACAGTTATTCATTAATGTTATGTATTAAAAATAAAATTTTAAGAAAAGAAAAAAAAAACAAATAAGAAGAGAAAAAACGGTTAAATTAGAAAACGTGTAAAAACATCATAAATTACGTAAAGATATCCGTAAGTGTATTTTTTTTTTTTTTTTTTTTTTTTTTTGAGATTTTAAGTGATCTTAAAAAGTGTTCGCCAAATGAAACTAAAATGTGTGTTTCACTCAAGTTTACAAAAGATTCCAATTTGCAAAAAATTCCAATTGAAATTTATGGAAACAAATAATTGAGCAAAAGAAAATATCAGATTTAAGTGATTTTAAATTTATAACTGAAATTTAAATATTTCAACACCGACGGTCATTTATTCTCTCTCAAATTGATATACATTATTTATTAAACGTTTCTATGTGATTTTAATTAATATATATTCTTATTGGCTTTCATTCACATTTTAAGTGGTAAGTTTAGAGTTTAAATATGAATTTAATTATTATTATTATTATTATTATTATTATTATTATTATTATTATTATTATTATATTTCTTTTTTTGATTAATCGAAGATTATTTAAGTAAACCTCGCATTAGCAAAAGATTTAGAACTAATTGTTGAGAATATATACAAATCTGATATGTAAAATCACATCGTGAAATTATTATATAAACGGATAAATTGGTAGTTACGAAAAATAAATGAACGACCCTCGTATCATTCATATGCACATTATTAGCACACTAAGATTTATGTTAAATCTATGCGTTGTAAAATGAATTTCTCTGGGAGGTTTACATGAGAGCTACAAGAAATTATGAATCGACCCTCGTATAATTTTGCACATTAATTTTTACTTACATTTGTCTTAATTTGATCAATTATTTTTACAATAACAACATACACGTAAGATTTTTTCCATTAAAAGTGATATTGAAAGTGATATTTGTATGGGAACAATGAGATATAATGGACCGATTCTTGTATATTTTGGGGCATCATTTAAGAATATTATAAGACTTACTTGTGCCAAATTTCGTTTAAATCACTTCATATTTAGGAAATATCAAATTGGACCGAACAATTTCAATAACCATTTTCTTTAAGAAAAAATAATAACCAAATTTTATCGAGATATTTTAAAAATTGTAACCTGTAGACTGTTCACAACGCTTACATGGACAGCCAGCCGAAACGACAGACAGACGGATGGACATCTTTTAATCGATTCCAAAAGTGATTCTGAGTCAAACGGTATACTAAAAGTTGGATGTAACTCCATTTCTTTTTTAATTTAATTTAATTTAATTTAATTTAATTTAATTTAATTAAATATTTCACACACACACACATAACACACTCACACACCACCAATGTAAAAACATTTAAAACGATATTCAGTTATGATTTTTCCCATAAATGAAAATAATGGATTCGTATTTACTATGATGCATAAAATGAAACATGTTAATTTAACGTTGTAACATATGTAAAATTAATAATAATATTTCGATCTCAGTAGACTGAAAAATAATCGCAAATTGTTGGTATGCTCTATTTTCAATCGATAAAAGAAAAAAAACAACATTTTGCATTGCTATTTAAATCCATCTCAATGATAATTTTTTACATATTTTTATGTGTTAAATTAATATAAAATTCGACTCGAAATTGTTTCAATGTATAACTTCAATTCAAGTCAAATTTTTAAATTGTCAATTATAAGATTGATTGATAAAAACAAACTGCAGAAGCATTTTTAACATTCTGTTTTGCCTAAAAGAATATTTTTGTTCTGAGTAACAAAGTACACCGATTCAAAAATTTATAATATTTGAAATAATGAAAATGGTGTCAATATAATTGTCTTATATCTTAAGTTTTGCCTCCAAATTTGATTCAATGTTGATTTAACAACGTAATGAACATTTTTAATAAAAAAGCTATCTCATAGTCCAAAAATTTTGTTGTCAATGAGACATGGGTTTCGAATCCAATTGGCTCAGTATAGAAAGTTATACTGTAAGGCTTATCGACTACATTTATCGCATATTAAATATAGTTTAAACATAACTATTTATCCATACGATCGTCATAAGGCAAACATTAGTTGCTCTTTAAGCAAAGAATAATAAAGGAGCCACAACACATTATTGCAGTTGTCATTAAGTACTTGAAATACTTCTTTAAAAACTCCAAAACTAATTAAATAATTTCTTAAAATGATTATTCAGTTAAAAATATATAATGTTTGTTTTTGAAATAAGTGACTTTATGTCTTACGAAATTAGATGACATTTACGCAATTAGATGAAATTTACGCAATGATTATTTAATAGAGGGTTCGAAATAATATGAACGACTTAACCAAGTTACCCCAGCAAAGAATAAAAGGTGCAAGTTTGCATTTAAAATGACTATAAGCTTTTCCAGAAAAAGAGATCATAAATCGCAAAGAACAAAAAATTTTCGGCGAAATCACCAGGAAAAATTGGAATATTTTCGAAGTCATACTATTACTAATATTGGGGCCACATCCCCTCCCCAACTGTCCGATAAAACCGTGACAAAAGAAAGTGACAAAATTTGGAAATTCCAGATGAATTTCCAAATTTTTTAAATATTCTATAATTAATATTTGATCTAAATTTTATGATAAGTAGTTTTTCCTCTGACCGTATTTACCATCCATCTTCTCAAGTAGAACTGTTTCGCAAGAAATTGGTTGGAACTAAGTTAAGAACTCTAGTTCGGAGTTTATTGTCACACATAGACACAGCTGTAGGAAAGTAATGGAATATTTTTAGAGAGAGAGAGAAAATACAATACTTTCCTTTCTGTGTTATTGAGAAAACAAGGGCTGAAAAAAACTAAAATGAATTTGAAATGTGAGTAGTATGTGTGTTTATTTAGAAATTGTAAACAGCTTAACAACTGGACCGATTTAGTTAAAATTTTCACATAATAATCCCAATAAGTCAAATCAATTTCGGGAAAATAGAAAATAGAAAGAAAAGAAAATATTATTTTATTATATATCCATATAAACATTTGTCAGATTTTGAATATATATCCAAAAGTATTGCTCCGATATCGTTAAATTATTTATATAATTAAAAATCAAAAGTATTTGTCAAACATAAAATTGAAATCAATATCTTTACCCAGTCCAAAATTAAAAATTTGATTTAAAAATTCAAAACATTACAAATTTTTGTGTTTCTATATAAACAAATTGTTGAATTTTTGCAGAATATTTTGATTTAAATTTTGTTTTTAAAAAGTCTATAGGGCTAGATCTGGACCCTCACAAATTTTATATATATTTTTTTTTTTTGTAAAAATTTTAAATTTAACTTACATGTTCAAAAATTTCAAAGCCTGAATATTAAAACAAAATGTGGATTTGTTTGTGGTTTCGTTCCAGATCTGTTAGAAAATTAATAATTCTTTTTAATACTTTAATTTAAATTACAATATAAATATTTTTGAAAGATATCTTTATTAAACCCACCATCATCACATGTATTTTGTTATTACGATTATAACATCAATAAGGAATCACCTATTACCGAAAAAGTATGTATATTCTTGCATCAAATCAAAAACTAATTATCGTTCCAAAAATTTTTTGTGGGGTGTTAAACCACCTACAGTGGATAAGAGTAAGAAAGTTATATTCTGAAATATAACAATTTTGATATACCCCAGATATATATAGTCCAAATCAAACAATTCCAATTACAAAACTAATACAAACTTTAATTAAACATTAAATCAAAGATCTTAATACGGTTAAAAGTGATAAAAATTAATTGAAAGTAATAAATTAATTATTTTTTTATTTCTATAATTAAATAATTATAATCAATTTATATAAAGTATCAAATTGGTGTCATAAATCAATAAGTTATTAAATATCGATTGGTTGCTTTTTAAAGAATGATATTTCAGTTTAATTCTTGTTTAAATAAAAATAATGTATTCTTTTCATCGACGTGTTTAAAAACGTGTCAAAAAATTATTAAAACACACACACAAACATATACATAAAAAAACATTACTTAATCCTTGTCGATTATTCGAATATAAATCATCTATTTCTATTTTTATTAATATTTTTGTGATTTTGATTTGTTTAACTTTAATAAACTAATAAATAAACAAGTAAGAATGTATAGTCCGATCCTCGTATATTTAAGCATATCATTTTAGAATATAATAAGATTTACTTGTGCCAAATTTTGTTTTAATCATTTTATATTTAGGATTTTCATGACCAGGAAGGACAATAAAAGGTATGATTGATCAACTGTGGACATATAAATTATATACAGTAAAACCAATTTGATTTTTTTGTAAATCTAATTTCTAATAGCAGTGTCTAGGTTAACACTTGCATACTGACGTTTGATGGACCTATGGACCCATAGCATAAATGCAATATAAAAATAGTTTGATTCTGCATAAAATATGGTTTATTACAATTATGTTTAAGTTTGTTTTATGTGCTTAGTTTGTTTTAATTAAACTTATTAACAAAAATAATTATTTATTATTTGTAGTTCATATTTTTAGAATGAAAGTCACCGTCACTGCATCTATATGTTAAAGAAACTTTAAAAAGTTTCGCTCTTACCTACTCTGTCTAAATGCGTATAATTTGGTAACTTTTAAACTATTCTATCTAAAATTAAAAAAAAATGTGTAAAAAAAGAAGAAAATTTTAATTGCGTACAAAAAAAAATATCCGGGAAATATTCACATTGGTTAACTGTCCAAGTACCATAATCACTGGAATTATAAAACGTTTTAAAGATGACCCACCATGTGACTATCAAGAAAAAGTGGACTACCACCATCACTATTTGTTTGGGAAAAGAGTGTTATAATACAAATAATTTAAAAAGGGTCTTAAACTTCATCATTCGAAATTGCTGCAATGCAAACGACAATACTGGTACAGGTGTTCGCCTCCTTTTGTACGTCGAGTGCTTAAGTGTGAGTGATAAAAAATTTAGTACATTCGACACAAAAATGTTTGTTTAATTAATCCATTTTAATATTTCGATTGATTTCTGATCTGAGAGTGATTAAATATTGTACATGGCAGATGATGGTGACTTTTGTCAATAAGTGTATATAAAGGTAATATGATTATGTAAATTATTAAATACATTAAATAAAACAAAAAGCCAAATCGTCCCAGATCACTGCATGTATTTTGAATTAAAAAATTACAAAAATATATATCAATAACAAGCTTTTCTTTTTAACGAAATATAAAGGGGAATTTATTGAAAAGAACTTCCAACTGAAATAATCTTATGACGTCAATTATTAATTTAACAAATAGATAACACAAACATGTCTATACTTCGAAAATAATATAATAAATTGTACAAATATATTATTTTGTCAATTTGCAAATATCTACGTCAAATTGATTATTAATTATTCGGTTGTGCAGAATAATTAATAATTCAAATAATTGTAACAATATTTAGTTGTAATAATAAAAGATCTAAAATCTTTTCCAGCAAAGCAGTTTAAGGCGTTTAAAATTCTGCTGTTAAGTTTCAAAGATACGTGATATTAATAATTTCGTTTGGATGATTATACCACTCCCCCGCACTTTATCAAAAAATGTACTAATCTATAATTTGTTCATATAGAAAAAATTTAAACTTAACTGGAAAAGCTTTGATTCAATAATTTTGCTTCATAACAAAACACTTTGAATTCAACATTGTTTTATAATAAATTTTCCAATGTTGAATTAGTTTAATAGTATGTCGATTTGGTACTGTAAAACATTTTAAATTAATTTTGATTTAATGACGAAATAACAAATATAAAAAATTAAGTTAATATATTAAAAAATGTTAGCTCAAAATGGTTCCTTAATTAAAATAAAAAGTTCAAATCGACATCCTCATATATAAAATTACCTTTTTATATGTCCTATCGGCACCTTGCGCATGTGGTCTTCTATATCAACTCATGGGCATAACATTTAACTTCATGAAAAAAAAGGTTTACAGATCCCAATTTTATACTTTTGTAAGTTAATACATTATTTATTTAATTCAACTATATTTACCCTTATTTTAAAATTGTACAATTATATTTAAATTCTAATTAAAAATAAAACAAATATGCATAAGTTTAATTTAAATTTTTTATAATAAATGGGAAAAATTATGAACTCAAAAATTTATAACGAAATCTACATCGTAAAAATTAACGTCGTGTCTTTATCCATGTGTCAAATGTCATCAAATTTGCTGTTAAAGTTTAAGCGTTATGCGTTATAAAAAATCTCATTTGTAAAGGTGATGCCATTCTACCGTTCACACACTTAACCAAAAAAGGTAGTAAATACAACGAAAAAGAGTGTAGAATTGAAGAAATGTATGTTATATATAAACCAACAAATCTTTATTCATCATAACACAAATTTTCGTTAATTTTTCTAAATTCTTCAAATTTGAATATGAAATAAATTAATACATAAACTATTAATGATCAAGGGAAGGAGTACCCCTCATGCAAAGCAAATTTTCAAATTTGGTCCCATCTTTTGTTAACTTTCTTTTAATCAATTTTTTTAGTATATTTTAAGAAAATTCTTCAATTAGAAAAAATAATCTATTAATTGGAATAAAAGAATTATATTTAACACCTTTCTTCCTTAAAGTTCTTCGTTAATAATACCTACGACATTTGGTTCAGTGCAATGAATAAAGTTTGTGATCTATAACATATTGTTTTTAAGACATTATCCATGTTTCAAATTTCATTGAAATTGCTTTTAGATATATGTAATATTCAATACGACTGCCTTGTGCTCTATCCAAGTACAAACTTAATGCAATTTTCTATTTCAGTTCAGAATATACATGATGTTTAATGCCATCCATTTCTCCAAAGAATACTCCTATATCATCTTTTTTGAACTCTTTGGAAAAGTACAATCACCTGAAGGTCTTGAAGAGAAATTATTGTTGTAACATTGTTTTGATACAGAAAAAAAAATCATAAAAAATATAGTGATCACAGTCACTGTTCCAAAGAACAAAATCAGATATATATTTTTATAAATTTTCCGTTTATGAAAGTATATTGAAAATTCTAAATATTATCTAGCCATCAATAACTACCGCAGGCAGTGAAGTCCATTAAAGCAATAAAAAACATCTTAAGGAACAAAATTTTTTAAATTTTTCAAATATGTATATCAATTAGGTCTGTCCAATTTATAGAAAAATGCTTCAGGAATTAATTTAATTTTGTATTTGAATATAATTTCTTATGAATGTAATAAAGTATGTAAGATATAGTCTATAATGCCCCACTATGGAATACCTTGCTCCATGCATTGGTTGTAACTAGAAGCTACTTAAAATTAAAGAACGAACCTCATAGAATTTTCTATTCTCATTTGAGTTTAAATGTGCAATACATTATTATGATACTAAAACATGTAGGAGATTTATGAGTTTTAAAAAATATTCCCGGATGTTATTATAAGGGAACTATGTGAATTTATGACCCAAACGACCCTTCTTAAGTTTCAATTTCTATTATATATTTATCTTACTTGCAAAAAATAATTTTCTGGTTAACGTGCATCAAAGTGCTATTCGAAAGTCGAATTAGATTGTAAGAAATTATGGGCCGATCCTTGTTAAATTTGTTGCATAATTTTATACTTATCTAAAAGTAATTTGTGTCAAATTTTGGATTTTAAATCCCTTTATATAATTAGGGTTACATTTGCATGGGAACAAACAAATCTTATTAACCCTAATCACCAATTTCAATAGGCAACATTGTCGAGCGAACTGCATTTACAAAATTTTCACAAACGGCCTACCAAACCGATACATAATAAAACAACCACCTGTGGTGGTGTAGAGTTACTTATATTAGAATTTATAGGTATTTTTGTATAATAAATAAAAAATTAATTAATGATTTAATTTGGATTTCACTGTTATTCATGTTTGTGCATGTGTGTGGTTTCACTCTTTGTATGTCTGTCTGTTTGTATGTATTCATTAAAATTCGTTGATTAATATTACTTTCGATTAATTTATTAATTGCCCAAAGACAAAAACATGATTGTTGAATTGATTTTACACAAAGAAAAAATTTTGTATTTGAATGAAGTGAAATTATAAAAATTAAAATCATAATAAATAACTGCCAAAAAAAGTTATCCATAATTATACATATATTTATTTGTTGTTGTTGTTGTTGTTGCTGTTGCAGTATTCTACACTGTCATCATTATTATCAACATCATTATTAGTTTTGTTATTTAATTGATCATTAATCAATACAAATAATATTAAATGGAGAATGAAAAATATAAATAAAAAGCAAAAAAACAAACATAACAATAAAAACAAACATTTAAAAAAAGTGAATAAGAACACACAATGAGCACACGTTATTTGTCCATCAAAATCAAAATAAAACAACTATAATAAAAACAACAGCAAAAATAAATAAATAAATAAATAAATAAATAAAATTGTTTTACATTTACTGTTTATAGTTAATTAAAAAAGTTTGTGGTAAAATTAAAAATAAGTGAAGATATTTTTTAACATTTTATATATGTTAAAAAAACAAAAAAACAAAAACAAAAAAAAAAAAAAAAAAAAAAAAAAACTACCATTAAAAATTTCGTATTTCTAATATTGAAATGTATACGGGAACAATGTGTATCTAATTTTATTTTATTATCAAAAATATAAAATAATTAAAATTTTGGAAAATGTAAAACAAACATGGGAATTCGTAAGAAATATTCTGAAGTTTTATAAAATATATTTATATAATAAACTTTTTAACCTTTTTCAGTGTTGTGGTTACAAATGTCAATCAAATAGAGAGTTTTGGAAAAAATCTGTAAATTCAAATACACGATAAGAAATTTAAATAAATTTGACATTCTTAACATGTATTGAACATTATTTTTCTCCATAAAATGTTCAATTCTAATCCATGAGGAACACACAAAATAGATACTTGGGAAACTCAATACATCTAGGTAAAAAGGATAAAGACATTTCTTAAGAAAAAGAAGGCGAACATGAATCTTAATTACTGCTTGAGATTATTCAAATAATTTTTTAGATTAAACATATGTTCGCAATTGTGATTTAATAAATAAATGCTACAAATCTATATTATCCTTAATGGCTATTAATTTTTCAGTTTTAATAAATGATAAACAGTAATTTTTACTGTATTTGTTGGTATTTTTTAAATATTTAAAAACAATTGAAAACAACATTAATTTTCAATGAAATTATCAGTTGAAAAATCAATATTCAAAAATAGAAAACAAAATTATTTGTTTCAAATGAAAATGTAAGAGTTAAGAAAAGAAAATTATATTTAAGAAATTATATTTATTTTAAATGTATTTTTATGTTGACTTTTATGTACATAATTTTTTGAGAGCAAAAATGCATATTAAAGTGGTGTAATGAACAACACAATACAAATAAGTAAATTAAATATTAAAAAAACAACAAAAATAGTGAAAAAAAGAATTAACCTGTTGCGGTGATGATGATAATGTTGTAAATCTTTATGATTCTTATTGTAATTTTTTATTGTTGTAGTTGTTTGTAAAATTAGTAAAAGAAACCAACAAAAAAGCTAAATTACAAAATAAACATAAAAAATCATCTCATACATGTATAAAATATTGTATTTGTATGTGTATGTATTTTTATATCCTACAAATACACACACACTCATACATACATTCATACCCACCATCAAACCAAAAGGAAAAACAAGTAAAAATACTATATTCGGCTATGCCGAATCTTCTATACCCTCCACCACAAATTCGTGTGAAGTTAATACGTTAGGTTTCGTAGATATACATATACACACACATACACTCACAAATGTATAAATTATATAACACAGAAACACTTAATGAGTCATAAAATGAGTTATAATTTTAGCTATAATTTTTTTTCTACTGAACTGGCTTTTTTCTATTAGGCCAGATTTCATTGAGTTCTATCAATTTTTGAGGATGTGAGCAGACAGACAGTTTGACGAAAATCGACTGAGATTTTGATTTGATGCAAGAATATATATACATTATGAGGTCTGAAATAATTCATTCTTAACGTTACACACGAAATGATCACTTGAATTGTGAAGGGTATAAAAACATAAAATATGCTTATTATAAGCTCAAAACTGTTTTCCGGGAAGGGGTCTTATATGGGAGCTACAGCCAAATTTGGACCAAGATTGTTCATATTTATAATATACTTTGATTATAGTTAGAAAGATCATTGTGCTTAATTTTAATGGAATTGATCTTTGTTTAAATGTTTTATAAACTCAAAACCGTTTTCCGTGAATGCCCATTGTAAGGGAGCTATAGGAAAATATGGACGATTTAGGGCAAATTAATATAATATCTTTAGAACAATTAGCAAAATAATTGTGTCGAATTTCAATAGAATTGGTCTTTATTTATTAGTTTTTTAAGCTGAAAACTGTTTTCGGTGAGAGGCTGATGTGGAAGCTACATCAAAATGTGGACCGAGATTGTTCTAATTAAAAATATACATTAAAAATAGTTAAAAAGATGCATTGTACCGAGTTCCAATGGAATTAGTTTTTATTGAATTGTTTTATAAGCTCAAACGCCCGGAAGGGCCCTTATATGGGAACTTTTTTCTTGTTAATCAGATTTTGATGATCCTTTGCGCGATGATGGAGCACGTACAATTGTATGCTAAAATTAATTTTCTGTTCAATTACATTTTTAAGAGAAATTAGAAGAGTTCTTTTTCGGAATTTTTAGGTTGTTTCTGATATCGGTCTATAACTTCCTTGCTTATAAGCCGATATAGCTGGTTTAAAATAGCAAACTGCTTAGTACAATAACAAAAGTTCATTGAATTCGGACAATTATACTAGACGTGAGAATGTTTCCAACAGACAGACAGACAGACAGACAGACAGACAGGCGTAGGGTCTGAGATGATTCCTTCTTGACGTTACACACGGAATGACAAACTTAATATACCCTCACCACTTGTGGTGGTGGAGGGTATAAAAAACAGAAACATTCAGTCATAAAAAACGACATACGGCAGGCGCCTTGAGGGTATTCATTATACGCCAATACTAGTCAATTAGCCAAAGAATCATGGTGGTGGACTCAAAATTATATGAATGGAAAAAAAGAATGGAACAAAAGCATATATAAATGCAAACAACAATAACAATACTTTGTATTATATGAGAGAAGGTTATGGAGAATTGCGGTAAAAAATAAATAAATAAGTAAATTCTGTAAGAGAATGAATTCTTTTAAGGTTTTGAGAATTCACGATAATTTATTTTAATAAAGTAAAAATCACGCTTAAATAACTTTAAGAATAACAAAAACAATAAACAGATATAATTTTGAACACAATCGGTGAAAACTAAAGTAGTTGTCAGACTGGCGGCCTGTTAAAAAAGTCACCTAATTAATTGTTATTGTCCTGAGCAGTTTTATTTATTTAAAATCAATAAAATCGGTTCAGTAAATAAAATTTATAGATCTTGTATCTGAATTAACTGCAACATTTTAAAGATTTCATTATGGAATAGAAAAAAAGTTATCATAATAGAAAAATCACAAAAATCGATTCAGTTATCCTGAAAAGACAATAAAATTCCCCTTGAATGCATTTAGATAACACATCTCATTCGTTCAACCAATTTATCGCCATAAAGCTTATCGTAAGGAAACAGTGAAACAGATAGCACAAAATAGGTAGTAAAATGATGAGATACAATTCGTTCTACGACGTAAAGAGTATTGCAGGAAGGCAGTATGTGTGCATAATAATACTTTTTGTCTCCAAGTTTGCCTCTTAAAAAAGCCCATGTTAGAATAACTAGTTGGGAACAAAGTAAAATAATATACAGTGATGATCTTTTTAAATAGTCGGGAGACCAGTTCGGTACAGCTGGAAATGTTAAATAAAACATTTTTGATTATTGATTTAAAATTACAGATAATTTATATCTTAAATGGTTCTAAAGATAAATTTTATATGAGTGGATTCTTCTACAACAAGTTCAAACGTTATTCGATTCTTTCTTAATTAATCTTGAACTATGAAACGACAAATTCAATTTCAATTAAAGTTTTAAAGTAAATACAACTGTATTTTTTCTTTCATAAAAAATATTAATTGATCTTTTCCAAATTATGGATCAAAGAAGTTTCAGGTAATTCCCGTTAAAAATAATTTCGAATACCCGCTTCTGGTATTAAGGTCTTCATTTTTGGTAAAAACATTCTTTACAATCTCTGAATATTGGTCTTATTAACCCACGTAAAGAAAAAACAGCAGCTTAAATAATTCGTTGTATTACTCGAGATGAGACAGTTAAAACAGATTCATTCATTCAGACCAAATTTATATAAAATTAATTTTTGTTGTTGTTCATATTGTAGTGTTCATGTTGCTTTTTGGTTAATTTTTTGCATTTCTTGTTTGCTCCTCATCAATCTCTTATCAAAGATTCGACCTCACCGATGCACAGTGGTCTCAAAACGCCTTTAATGGAAAAAATCGGATAAACATTTTATAAATATGCGTTTCAAAATAATATAACTTTTTATTGAATCCACATAGGTATATGATTCGTGCACAAAAATTATTAAGAACTATTAAGAACAGGATCCAGATAATATTTAAGATTTTTTTGGAGCGGAATCGAGACCTCCAAATAAAAAAACAAATAAAAAAGCAAATAAAAAAACTGTCCAAAAATGGATACAAATTTTACTTTGCACTCTAAAAAATTTCATGTAAATTTACAATGTTTCGATTCCCACTAAAAATAGGGTAAAATTACACATTGATTTTTGTTTTAAATTTTCAATATTCAATATTATTCAAAATTTAAAAATTTTACATAAAATAAGGGTAATTTTAAATGAAACAATTTATACTATTATATATTGTGTGTATTTTTCTAGACAAAAATCTGTAAAAATTATATCAAACATTTTATGTTCACTTTTACGCATATTTAGTAATTTTACATGTAATCTTACTCATTGTATAATAGTAAGAGTAATTTTACATTCATTTTTTAGAGTTTGGTCTTTTAAATTGTAATATATATTTAAGCAATTTAAAATTCCCGACTTCAAGACTCACAAAATTATGCCCTTTTGCAATTTAATTGGAAAAAAATCAAGAATGTCATGTGAAATTTCATTAAAAAAGCTTTTTTGGACCACTGTGCGTCTTCTTAATAGTAGTGCCAACATACCATAATAACAATAACATAAGAAATAATATATACATACTGATGTTAGTATAAATATCAGAAGGATGTTTTAGTTTTATCGACTTTTTTTTTTTTTTTTTTTTTAATCATTTGTATGCATTTTGAACATGGTTGACATGAACGTTTAGAAAATGTATACAAAATGTTTGTATTAAGTAAAGAATCAAGTGATAAAACCATTAATAATTTATTGGTGTTGGCTGGTGACAACAACAAAATAACAACAACAAAGAACACACTTAAAGATAGAATTGTCTCAATATTGAGACAAAAAACTAAAATATGGACAGACAGCCAGACAGACAGACAGACAGACAATGTGATTATCCATCCAGAATTCAACCTCAACCCATAAACATACAAACATGTACATAATTTTTTTAGCCAATACAATTAAATAATAAATGTGAGTCATGGATTCGGAATCCAAAACTTTTTTCTTATTCGTTTCAAGTATAAACATCATACTAAACAACAATTTTTTTAGTAATTTTTGTTTTGTTTTTGGATTGTTGCCCATACGACATGTCTCACTCACCTGTTTTCTTGTTCTTAGTTGTTGTTGGCTGCTTTTTTTTCATTATATTTTGAGTCGGATTTGAATATTTAACAGTGGCGGCAGTGCTATCAGCAATATTTAGAAAACAACAAAATAATAAAAAAAAAAGCAAACAAAATACACTCAAAAAAATTTTACATTTACTGTTTGTAGTTTATTTAAAAAGCATTCGGTATATGTAAAAAGAAATGAAATTATAGTTGTTTCCTGAATAAATCTATTTTTTGCCTTTTAAGCATGTTGTTTAAAATAACAAACTACGATAAAAAACAGTTTTTTAGTAACATTTAAAATTTTCAATAAATTTCTTGGTCTTTTTGAATTTAAAAAATTATACAAATTGTGAAAAAAATAAAAAATAAAAAATAAAAAAGTTATAAAATATTTAAAAAATTTTAAGACAAAGAAAAATGCAGGAATTGGTAAGTAATAATTAAAAATTGCATTAAATGCACATAATAAATCATATTGTTTTTTCAGTTACATGTCGTGATTAATTTAAGATGTCCACGTCGAAATTTTTGCAGATAATAGTTGATCCAAAAGAATTGGTAAGATATATGAAAAAAATCTCTGTGTAAAACATTTATTTACTATTATTTTATTACAGAATTCAAAGCTTCAATTTCTGCTGAAGAGATGAAGAAGAAAGAACAGGAACAAATTATCTCCAAGTCAAGAAATCGATATACATATAAATTGTAATTGTTTTTATTATTTTTAGCTATAAATACGCATATATATAATATGAAATTCATTTATATTTCATTTTTTTTGGAGGGTAATTAAAAAAAGAACTGTAATGTCTATTGTTAATGTAGTTATATTTCGAAAATTTAAAATAAATGAAAAAAAACAGTAGTTTTTAGAATTCTGTAAGTAGAAATTTTTAAATTGATATAAATGAAAAAAGCTTTTATTAATATTGAAATTGTTTGTTGAAAATTTGACATTTAAAAATTAATAAAAAATTTACTCGTTTCAAATGAAAATGTAAGTTGTAAGCTTTTTAAAGGAATTTTCATTTGTTTCAAATGTGTTTTTCTATTGATTTTACCTACATAATTTTTTGAGTGCAGATTAAAAAGTTAATATACCTTCATCACCGTATTGTACTGCTAATGAAAAATGGATCGAATGATATCGAGTGAGATGATCGCTGGCTACCTGTGTTAAATACAATTGATTTGCTTGGAATTAACAATAATCTGATATTTATTGACAATATAAGACTTACATATTTAAATTCACTAAAATTCAAATATTACAAATTGAAGGCCATGATATCACTTTTATAATAAAATTTTTATTGGAATTTAGTGCTAAAATCTTCTTTTCCTAAAAAGGAAAACAATCAATGAAAAATAAATTCAAATAGAAATAATTTAACTTTTTTCCAGTCATGATTTTGCAGAAGATATAAACAAATTATTGAAATTTTCACAGTAACTTTTAAAATTTGAATTTCCTATTAAGTATTTAATTATCGTTGCAAAAATATATATTTATATATATTCACATTGAAAGATTCTGGTATGTACGATATCAATTATCACAAACGTAAAAACGTTTAATTTAAACTATATGAAAAAATATCAAATCAATTGTGTTCAACGTTGATTTTGCTTTATGTTTTTTTTCTGTGTGTAATTATTTAGTTTTTTTTTTTGGGTGATTTTGAGCTTCTAATAGTATCCATTTCTATTCTTAGTTTAAACTGTCATAACAATCGGAAGAACAATATATACATTTTTCTTTACTTTAGATCTTTTCTCGTTTTCTTTTTTATTAAGGAAAATTTTAATTAAAATTTTTAATTGAAATTCATGTAATTTTTCTTTTTATCAATTTCTGGCAAGCCCTTGTTGGTTGTTGTTAAAAAACAACAACTATAACATGGAGGAGAAAAATCAACTCGTCTAATGTTATAAGCACATGTAATTAATGTGATGTTACGACACCAGTAGACGCCACTTTAACCATTACGATTATCTCTCATTTCAACCGATACAAAAGACTACTTACTTACATGCTTCCTCTCACAAAGCATGCGAATGTACACATGTTCCCTAAAGTATTACATGTACATCTGTGTGCATGTATGTGTATGTATGTGGATAATATAGCCAAAACATTTATAGACATTAATGCAGATGACCAGTTAGCTGGAGGGTTTAGTTTGGTTTTATAATTTTCAAACTTCTGATAAATACATATGTATTTGTTAGTGTGAGTTTTGCTATGTACTATGGCTAGATGTCTGACTGACCGTATCGCAGTAAATTCAATGTTACCCGTTTTTTAATATTTGGGGGCTTCTGAAAATAGTTATGAAAGGAAAATACTATAGTAACACGAAGTTTCTTTATATCTGATATGATGAACTTTGTACAATCAATTTGGTACGTTTTATTTTTAAACAAGTAATAATTTTTTATTTGGCTATGCCGAATCTTCAATACCCTCCACCCCAAATGCGTGTGAACAAATACGTTGTGTTCCGATTTTATTAAAAATCGGAAAAAATATATATTTTTTAACAATTTTCAATTTGACTAAAATTCAAGTTCAGGTTTGGAAAGCCTTAAAATTTACAAAGGGGTGAAGATGACAAATTTAGTCCTGAACCCATTTTTCTCAGATATTTCAAACAGTTAAAAATTGGAAATCAGTTTTGATAAAATTTTTGCAATCAGCAAGTACGAATTATCCTAAAAAGAAACTTTTTTCCCATAAATCCGAGAAAAAAATTAAGCTTGATACAAAATGGCTTAATACAAGGGTATAGAAAAATATTATCCTTTAGTTGTTGTAATCCATCACTAACTAAAAAGTGTTTTTGATTGAAATTTCTTTTTAAGAAAATTAAAAAAAAAAGATAAAAAAATGTCATTCAGAGGGAAAAAGGGAGGAATTTTATTTTTTCATAAAAAAACTATTTTTCCTGTATATTATTCTGTTATAACCTCCACCACCACAAGTACTGATGATTCCATGTGTAATGCCAAAAAGTACCAAAAAACTGTTTATATTTTTCCATAAAAATAAAATCTGAGTCGACTTAACTTTGTTCGTCTCTCTGTTGTTGGCATTCTCACATCCTCAAAAACTGAACAATAAGACAGAGCTCAACGAAATTTGGCGCAAGTAGTTGTAATTGTACTAGGAAGTTTTTTATTTAAAACTGGCAAAATCATTTCAGTAAACAAACAAAACATTTAATATCATATATCTTTACACTCAAAAAATCATGTATGTAAAATCAAAGGAATAATAAGTCACTTAAAATAAATGAAATTTCTTTTGAAAAGCTTACTATTTACAATTTCATTGGGAACAAAGAAATTTGTTATTCATTTTGAAATGTTAATAATTTGACTAAAAATTTCAGTAATAATAAATGTTTTTTCTTTTATTTCAAATTTAAAAATTCCACCTACAAAAAAATTTCAAAAAATTACCCTCATTTACAATTGAAACGACGGTTTTACCACTAAAAATTAAAAATATCATTTACATTACTTTTATACATTTATTTCAAACAATATTGTAAAAATATAAGCAATATTGTAAATGAAAACGAAAATTATGTATATTGATTTAGTTTTTTGATCCGTAAGATTCTATGTAACCTGGTTTGGTTTTCCTTTATTCCTGTTTAAAATTTGATAGAAAAGATAATAATCAGAATGTGTTTAAAAGAGCTTTTTTTTTATTTTATTCTTACTTATTTTCTCGAAGAAGAATTTATTTTGGAAATGTTCTTTTTGGGATACATAAATCGCACCTCACTGGAAGACAACATGCCTTGTTGAACGTATATTATAATGCAGTATTATGGATTTACTTACCAATTTTTTTGCTTTCTTTTGAAAATATGTTCGTTTAATAAATTTTTAATATTTTTATATATATATTTTTTTGACATTAAAATTAAAATATATATACGAGTTAAATATAGATATGTATGTATATTTCAATATTGATTAAGGTGCAAAAAAACCGTAACTTTTAACTAAGACTGAAAATAGTTTTTTTCATGTGGGTTGTTTTTTTTTTTTTTTTGTTTTAATAACATGTATAAAAAATTTTAAAAGTATTTTCTTTACATAACAATTAAAGTTTAATTTGTTTTTAAATTTACGAAAAACTTTTTTAATAAACTACAAACAATAAATGTAAAAATTTTATGAGTGTATAAAGAATTCACGAAATTTAGCACTTAAATAGTGTTTTGACAACGCTTTATTGAAGACAACAAATTTTATGGATTATGAAATTTTAAATGACGCATATTTCTGAAATGGCTCCAGGAATTGTTATAAAATATATCACAACGTAATTTTGTGATAGAGTACGGAAGAGTGGTACACTCTTACAAGCAGAGTTTTCAATGTGTTCCCACACTAATTTCTAAATCGATCTTGGTGGAGGATATTAACGGTTTGACTTAGACGAATATAGTATTTCTACTTGTTTTGTTTGTACCAGATAAAAAATAAAATAGAAAAAATCGAATATGTTTTATTGGGAAGAGAAAAAAAATGGATTTTTTTATTTCAGAAAAAGTAGAAAAAAGGATAAAATTCAATAAAAACAAGTGTAGAGTTATACCTAATTCCATATTTTACTAAGATCGTTACACGATTATATTACAATTGCAATAAAATTTATATATAATTAAAATGTATATCATTATTATTTGTACTTTCCTCAAATCCAATTAGGAATCTATTCAGAGATAAAACAATATTTTCGTATTAAAAATTCTTTTTTCCATTCAATTTTATGGCTGAAGAAAATGTGTAGAATTGTGAATTATCATTCACAAACAAAAAATATTTAAAAATCTTAAAAGAGTTCAAAGCCCTTTAAGTCTCATTTATCAGTTTAAACAAAAGAGAATTTTACGCATTTAATGTTAAAATTTATGATTAGATGCATGACATAACGATCTCCAAAGTGATTATTGGCAAAAGAGATTAAATAAATTGCATTTAGTATAGTAATCTCTCCATTTTTACTACAAATTTTGTTAGTGATAATCATTTTAATTAAAATTTTATTGCTCAATTGATTAATAATATCGGATAATTGAAGTAATTGAAAGTGTTGACTATTAAAAGTTCTCTTACATAATTATGAAAATGAAATCAGTTGTAAAATGCATTAGAATTTACTAGTAATTTAATTGATTTTAGCAGGAACTAAAAAAAGTATTTAATGAAACATTTAAAATCATCAGTAGCATTAACAAAATGACTACATGTGACGTTTCTCCTCAGGACATGGATCTCATGGATAGAGGCAAACAATAAACATCATTCATATCGTAAAACCAATGGATGTCTACTGTTACTATAACATTTATTTAATGGTGTTGACGAACACATTAATATTCATGTTTAGTGTTGTTGTTGTTGTTGCTGTTACTTTTTCTGACCACTACAGCAATTTGATGAGGCCTGTTGGATTTGCATCATGTTACTTAACAACCAGACGGGTTAAAACAAAACAAAAAAGAAAAAAAACATATATTTTATAGTGATAAAATGAAATGTATGGAATGGGTAAGACGTTTGACCATAACGTTAAAAACAGAGAAAAGGATCATAAACGAATAGGCAATTTTAAAGAAGAGACTCCAGTTTTATAATTTTTTTTCAGCAGACAAATTTTACGATAAATATTTAAACAGAAGCACTTTGTTCGTACACCAACTGTATGATATATATTTTTTATGTGTGTGTATTAAGAAGCACACAATATCATATTGATGTATGTGTATTAATTTTAACATACTTACACTTGTTGTTGTTTTGTTTTTGCATTATTTCTTGTTTCTTTGCAAGTTTCTCTTTTATTTATGGTTTTACATTTACATTAAGCTTAAACACATCAGTCACATTTTATTGATCAGTCAAGAATTCACTGATAATTCATGATCATTTCATTTTAATGACATTTTAAATGTCTAATAATACAAAATAAAACAAAACAAAATCGTAAAAAGAATAAAAAAATATTTAATAAAAGTGTTGATTTAACCATGAACGTTCATCATTTAATGTAAAATATAGTAGAGAATGATATATTTTTCAGTTCTGACACTAATTCATATCACAGAACATTATTTATATTTATATTGATAGACAAACACTTTTATGTATTTATAATTGCCAAAATTAAAATGTATTGTTGCATTAAGGAAATTCGATACAAATTGTTTCCTGACATGCGATATTAGTCTACTAATTCTGATTAAGTCACTTATTAAAACGACTGTTCTCGCATCAGTCTGTTACGCACAAGGCGTAATTCTTAATTTAGAAATATAATTTCTGGACATATTATAGAAATATTATTGACGGTATTGACGATATTGGCAAAATGCAATAAATTAATCCATACAGACATCATCATTACGATTTCCGATTTTTTTTATTAATGGAATTGTTTGACATAATCTTGTTTCATCTGAAATATTCTGAAGATTCTACTGTGTCACTTTCGAAAATTATGAATTATCATGAAGAAAATTTTTATTCAAATGTTCTTAATTTAATACATCATTTAATTTATTTAATACATCATTTTTAATTTATTCCAAAACAGGTCATGACAAAATTTTCTATTTTGGGATAAAGAACATTGGGTTCTAAAATGGAAAATGTTCCTTCATTTAAATGTTTTATAGTCATTTTTCAATTCGATTGAGATTAAGCTACTTAATTAAGCAAATTTTTCTCTAATTAGAATTCTCTAATTTAGAATTTCAACGATACTTTTCTCATAAATATCGCTCCAAATTTGTTTACTTTCGTTTTTTCACTTTATTGAGAGTTTTGCTATATTTTTTTTTGTCTTCAATACGCTGAAATGCTTTTTCATTATTACTCGAAGACATTTTCTGATTTCTGGGTTTTGATATATAAAAAGGTTCGACGAATATATTTTTCTGTAGTTTTGGTCGATGACCAATAATTACAATTTTTTAAATAGAATATTGTGAATCTATCTCTCGCTATTGTGAATCGACTGTAGAAAATGTATTCTAGCTTGTTTTCAATCTCCCATGAATTATCATTTCGTTTTGTTGGTACATATATCCTTGATAGGATTAAAATAATAATGATTAATACATTTATCTATTCTCAAATATATTGGAGCCGTTTATAGAAAATATTCTAATATTCCCAATTCTTAATTTTATGCTGTGATGATTCTTAAGTAAAACTAAACTAAAAAAGTTTAAATAAGTAATGCCCTTAAAGGCGATTTTATTGAGAATGTGTATCATTTTTATAATTGAATGTAATTGAATTCTTACATATTAATCAGCATTTACGGTCCAAATTACCAATTTCTTCTGATTACCATTCTGGAGCAACTACTATTTAACCCAGTAACTGTGTGCAACTAAATTTTATGTTTAAAATAACCAAAAACAATACTTCTGAATATTCAGAAGTATTGTTGTTGGTTAATATCTTTAAAAATTATTTATAATAAAACACACATTACAAGTGTATTCGTAAGTATTCGTCTGTAAAATCCATCTGAATCCGATCTGTATATGCGATTGTTGTGTTGATACTAGAATATTAAAAAACTCTAAGGAAAACTTTATTTTCAAATGGTCTTAATTTTTAATTATCTTTGCGAAAATTAAAAAGTAAAACTCTTTTTCTTCGACTAAAACTTTCATCTTTATATACAACAACATTAAAATATGTGAATACGTTTGAATATTCATAAAAAGGTTGCAAACGTACAAACATCCTTTTTCAAGTTTTATAAAAAATATTTTTCTTCAAAATAATTTGTGCGAATTATAAATTTTTAAACTCTTTTTCGATTTCGCTCGTTTTTTTTATTTATTAAACTTAATAAATTTTATTCAATGAGCGATGAAATAATTAATCTCTTTTAAACTCTTTGAATCCTTTGATCCTATCTTCGGTAGAATGAAATAAAAGGTCGAAAATCGTACCTTGGTTAATACTTAGTTAAAAATACTTTTATGAAGAGTAAAGCTGTATCTACTGATTTTGCTCTTATAATGGAAAGTCTTTAAAGTTTCAGACTGATTATCTTCAAAAAATATCAAATATGACCAAAGAATTTAATGTTTTATTTCTGAAACATATATTTTCATCATAAATAACAAATCATTATGGAAGAGATCAAGGACATGTTATCAAATTTAATTATATAATTAATGTCACAATGTCAATATCAAACATCTTTTAAAATCTTGTCCTCTTTTTATTGGCATTTTAAAGTTTTCAACACAAGAAAGGGGAACAACACATCTTCCTTTTAATACATAAATTCAAGATGACAATCATACTGAACGCATAACTACTAAATAAGTGAAAATTGCCAACAATAATCAAATCAATTTGAAAACTATAATTTTCAGTTTCACCAGCATTGACGGCAGCATCACTCATTATTATCCTTTCACATTTACCTTGTACATCAATATTATTTTCTACATCATGTTCAAAATGTCAGTCAGACTCAAAGTCTGAATATCACCTACTCCAAAAAATATAATAAACCGGTAAGAATGCTATATTCGACTTTATCGAATCTTCAGTACCCTCCACCACAATGCGTGTGAAAAAATACGTCATTTTTCGTACATGAACACTTACGCATACACTCATAGACATATACAACAAATACGTTTTTCTTAAATATAACATGGAACAATTAATAAGGAATAAAGTTATATTTTTGGCAATAAATTTTTTCTATTGAACCGATTTATAATTTCTGGAATGGTAATAAAGAACTTAATATACTGAAATGGTTTATATAGGAATCTTCTCAGGACTATAAGAAATACTTGAGCCAAATTTCATTAAGCTCTGTCAGACAGACAGACGGACAGCTAAGTCGATTAAGATTTTGATATATATATATATATATATATATATATATATATATATATATATATATATATATATATATATATATATATATATATATATATATATATATATATATATATTATATATATATATAAGCGTTACACACAGAATGACAAAGTTAATACACTCTCTTTACCGTTTGTAGCGGTGGAGGGTATAAAAAACACAATAAGACATAAACCAACAACGATACAACATGTTCGGAAGAACAAAATCGAACATTTATTTGATTTCATAACACAAGTGTCTTGTCATCATTTAAAATATCGAGTGAAGACGTTTCGTTATCATTCGCCTGCATGAAAGGACGGATTCGTTTGTTTATTTTGTTGTGTTAACTACTATTTAATAAAGTCTCCATCACAAGGGATTATGAGGGTATATTTACTTTGTCATTTCGTGTGTAACGCCTTAAATGTATATATATTATTGCAACATTAATTTTAACATACAAATATATGTGCTCCATCATCGTGCAAAAAATCATTAAAATCTGATTAACAGAAAAAAGTTATAGATTATATTATGCAAAATTTTGATACACCTCAAACTCTATTGAAATTCGACACAATTATTTTGCTAACTGTTCTGAAGATATTATATATTACAGGTCCATATTTTCCTATAGCTCTCTTATAACGCGCTTTCCCGGAAAACAGGTTTAAGTTTATAAAACATTTAAATAAAGATCAATTTCATTGAAATTTAGCACAACGATTTTTCTAACTATAATGAAAGTATATTATAAATATGAACAATCTTGGTCCAAATTTTGCTGTAGCTTCCATATAAGACCCCTT
Organism: Cochliomyia hominivorax; assembly: GCA_004302925.2. Taxonomy (NCBI): domain Eukaryota; kingdom Metazoa; phylum Arthropoda; class Insecta; order Diptera; family Calliphoridae; genus Cochliomyia; species Cochliomyia hominivorax. The sequence continues at coordinate 58,384,354 of PYHX02000158.1, forward strand.
CCCGGAAAACAGTTTTGAGCTTATAATGAGCTTATAATAAGTTGAAGAGAGTATATTAACTTTGTCATTCTGTGTGTAACACTAAGAATGAATTATTTCAGACCCAATAATGTATATATATTCTTGAATTAAATCAAAATCTCAGTCGACTTTCGTCAACCCGTCTGCTTGCTTACATTCACAAAAATTGACAGAGCTCAATGAAATTTGGCCTAAGTATTCACTAAAGTCCTAAGAAGTTTCCAGAAAAATCTCCTCAGTTTTTTTCAGGATATAGAGCGATATCTGATGCAACCTCTATGTTAAAGAGTTAAATTGGAGTTAAATGAAATTTTGCCATAATATTATGTTATGTGGGCTTCATTACCATTCCAAAATTACCAAAATCAGTTCAGTAGAAAAAATTTATAGCCAAAATTATAACTAATTTTATGTCTCATTAAGTGTTTCTGTGTTATATAATATAAACATTTGTGAGAGTATGTTTGTGTATACGTATATCTACGGAACCTAACGTATTAACCTCACACGAATTTGTGGTGGAGGGTAGTGAAGATTCGGCATAGCCGAATATAGTATTTTTACTTGTTTTTTATTTTTTTTATTCGTTTCATTTGTCATGTGTGTGACATTATGTTGGAACGCAAAATATGTCAGAATTGTCCAAATAACATTGTTTATAAAATGTCTAAATGGCAAATTTGTGTTCATAATTGATTTTAGTACAACAATTTATTTATGTTTGTCGGTTTGTTTGTTCGTTCGTTTTTGATTCCAAAGTTTTTTGTTGTTGAAACAAAAAATAAAAGAGAAAATAAAATAAATGATTTGCTAAAGAGTGTTTGGTGTCTGAGATTATTATACGTCCTTTATGTGCTCCCATTCGATTTATTGCCATTTCAATTAAAGATGTTGAACATATTTTGCTTTGCGGCAATATAAAAACGAATAAATGAAGTCAAACTAGTTGTAATCAACAACTAAATAAAAAATATATATCTCAGAAATAACAACAATGTCAGCAACTTTATTTGATCAAGATCAGAAGAAACAATAAAATTATAGTTTTGATCATTGAAAATAACATAAAAGATACTTCAAAAAACTGTTTGTTGAAAACACTAGTGTTTAATCGAATATTTGATATAATTTTTTCTATTGAACCGATTTATAATTTCTGGAATGGTAATAAAGAACTTAATATACTGAAATGGTTTATATAGGAATCTTCTCAGGACTATAAGAAATACTTGAGCCAAATTTCATTAAGCTCTGTCAGACAGACAGACGGACAGCTAAGTCGATTAAGATTTTGATATATATATATATATATATATATATATATATATATATATATATATATATATATATATATATATATATATATATATATATATATATATATATATATTTATATATATATATAAGCGTTACACACAGAATGACAAAGTTAATACACTCTCTTTACCGTTTGTAGCGGTGGAGGGTATAAAAAACACAATAAGACATAAACCAACAACGATACAACATGTTCGGAAGAACAAAATCGAACATTTATTTGATTTCATAACACAAGTGTCTTGTCATCATTTAAAATATCGAGTGAAGACGTTTCGTTATCATTCGCCTGCATGAAAGGACGGATTCGTTTGTTTATTTTGTTGTGTTAACTACTATTTAATAAAGTCTCCATCACAAGGGATTATGAGGGTATATTTACTTTGTCATTTCGTGTGTAACGCCTTAAATGTATATATATTATTGCAACATTAATTTTAACATACAAATATATGTGCTCCATCATCGTGCAAAAAATCATTAAAATCTGATTAACAGAAAAAAGTTATAGATTATATTATGCAAAATTTTGATACACCTCAAACTCTATTGAAATTCGACACAATTATTTTGCTAACTGTTCTGAAGATATTATATATTACAGGTCCATATTTTCCTATAGCTCTCTTATAACGCGCTTTCCCGGAAAACAGGTTTAAGTTTATAAAACATTTAAATAAAGATCAATTTCATTGAAATTTAGCACAACGATTTTTCTAACTATAATGAAAGTATATTATAAATATGAACAATCTTGGTCCAAATTTTGCTGTAGCTTCCATATAAGACCCCTTCCCGGAAAACAGTTTTGAGCTTATAATGAGCTTATAATAAGTTGAAGAGAGTATATTAACTTTGTCATTCTGTGTGTAACACTAAGAATGAATTATTTCAGACCCAATAATGTATATATATTCTTGAATTAAATCAAAATCTCAGTCGACTTTCGTCAACCCGTCTGCTTGCTTACATTCACAAAAATTGACAGAGCTCAATGAAATTTGGCCTAAGTATTCACTAAAGTCCTAAGAAGTTTCCAGAAAAATCTCCTCAGTTTTTTTCAGGATATAGAGCGATATCTGATGCAACCTCTATGTTAAAGAGTTAAATTGGAGTTAAATGAAATTTTGCCATAATATTATGTTATGTGGGCTTCATTACCATTCCAAAATTACCAAAATCAGTTCAGTAGAAAAAATTTATAGCCAAAATTATAACTAATTTTATGTCTCATTAAGTGTTTCTGTGTTATATAATATAAACATTTGTGAGAGTATGTTTGTGTATACGTATATCTACGGAACCTAACGTATTAACCTCACACGAATTTGTGGTGGAGGGTAGTGAAGATTCGGCATAGCCGAATATAGTATTTTTACTTGTTTTTTATTTTTTTTTATTCGTTTCATTTGTCATGTGTGTGACATTATGTTGGAACGCAAAATATGTCAGAATTGTCCAAATAACATTGTTTATAAAATGTCTAAATGGCAAATTTGTGTTCATAATTGATTTTAGTACAACAATTTATTTATGTTTGTCGGTTTGTTTGTTCGTTCGTTTTTGATTCCAAAGTTTTTTGTTGTTGAAACAAAAAATAAAAGAGAAAATAAAATAAATGATTTGCTAAAGAGTGTTTGGTGTCTGAGATTATTATACGTCCTTTATGTGCTCCCATTCGATTTATTGCCATTTCAATTAAAGATGTTGAACATATTTTGCTTTGCGGCAATATAAAAACGAATAAATGAAGTCAAACTAGTTGTAATCAACAACTAAATAAAAAATATATATCTCAGAAATAACAACAATGTCAGCAACTTTATTTGATCAAGATCAGAAGAAACAATAAAATTATAGTTTTGATCATTGAAAATAACATAAAAGATACTTCAAAAAACTGTTTGTTGAAAACACTAGTGTTTAATCGAATATTTGATATAATTTTTGCTATCAAATATCGTGTATTTCACAAACAAAATGACTTAAAACCCTATAAAAAAGATATATCAAAGTATTGTGAGTATACTCTTTCTCAAAAAATTATCAATTTTAAGAATTCTACTTACAAAAAATTAAAAAGTTATTTTTTTTCCATTGATTTTTTCACTAAATTTACCAAACTATATATATATATATATATATATATATATATATATATATATATATATATATATATATATATATATATATATATATATATATATATATATATATATATATATATATATATATATATATATATATATATATATATATATATATATATATATATATATATATATATATATATATATATATATATATATATATATATATATATATATATATATATATATATATATATATATATATATATATATATATATATATATGTAAACAATAACCTCAAACTTAGTAATCGACAAATCTTAATATCCTGACGCCAATGTGAGTACAAAAGATAATTGAATCCTTCCAAACAACATTACAGAAAAACGATAAGTATAATCTAGTCACGAAGTCAAAATTTCCATCATGGAAACGCTCGACCTCATAATGAAGGAAAGGTTAAAAACTATTTAAATAATTTGAAGTTTTGGCTTAACCACTTAGTAGCCCTGGTCGATGCTGTTCACTTTTGCATTTCAATTATAAAATAAAATGATAAAGATATATATTTTTTATAGTTTTAATCAATAGTGATGAAATTTAGAACCTTTTTCGGAAATCCTTCCATTGACCTATTTATTGAATTTTCTGTCAATCCATCTCCGTCCATTTTTCTTTTATTTTTGCGTGTCCAATATTTTTTCACAGGCCTTAGCTCCGGCCAGTTTGACGAATTTGTTTCTTTAGTTACAAACACTACATCACTGTACCAGTTCCAACAAAACTTTTCTTTTTCATTCCTTCGATCATAAGCCACAAAAAAATTTTGACCAGCAAGTTTCGAAAAATCTGACCGTTCATTATACAACAAGTATATTTTTTTATAAATCTTGACTTCAACTTTCGTCTCTTGTTTTTGACCTCTACCTCCTGGCGCTTCTGCCAGGAACTTTTTAACTTTGGAAACAGTTTGATGGCATATATATATATATATATATATATATATATATATATATATATATATATATATATATATATATATATATATATATATATATATATATATATATTGATATATTCGATCTCACTCCTTATATCACATTTATATATTTGTGAAAAATTTAACATAAAAGATGTAATTTAATAGTTTCATAAATCCTTTAGGTTAATGACTTGTCGATTTGTTTACATATATATGTTCTTATGTACTTATATGTTCTCAAAGCCTAAAGCATAGATTTTAGATCGGAATGTAGATTTGTAATCCCTTATAGTTGTGCCCTCTAAAGACCAAAATCCAAATAGTAATTTTTTTTAGATTTTCATATTTTATTGATATTAAGTTTTTCATGCCTCCAAGAAGGAGTATTCTAAGACCCCATAAAGTTTATATATTTTTTTCATTATACACTCATAAAATTTTTACATTTACTGTTTGTGGTTTATTAAAAAAGTTTTCGGTAAATTTAAAAATAAATGAAAATTCAATTGTTTGCGAGGAAAATATTTTTTTTAACTTTTTGTACAAAAAAAACAAACTATTTTCAGTCATAGTTAAATTTTTCAGTTATTTTTTAACTTAATCAATTTTGAAATATACATATCTATATTAAAATCGTATACATATTTTCATTTTAATGTTAAAAAATATAAAAAAAATCACAAATTTATTGAAAATGAGAGCAAACTAATTAGTATGTAAATCCATAATACTGCAAAATATACGTCCAATAATTCATGTTCTCTTCCAATGAGGTTTGATTTTTTGTCCCAAATAGAACAAATATTACTGAAATTTTTACTTAAATTGTTAACATTAAACATTTAAAAATAAATAAACATAAATTTCTTTGTTTCAAATGATAATATAAGTAGAAAGCTTTTCAAAAGAAATTTTATACGTTTGAAATGTATTATTCCTTTGATTTTACGTACATAATTTTTTAAGTGTATTGAAAACATTTTAATGATCACAACAATAATCCAAATTCTATAAAACTTTGTGAGATTGTTTGTTATTGTCCTAGACAGATGTGCCATTCATACATAGCCGAATAAAGCCTTCCTATTTGTTAATGACTCCATTTAGATTATGCACAAATTATCGAAAAAATCAAATAAGTATTTATATAATTTGATATAATTCAGATTTAAAAACCTAGAAAAAGTAAATACCGATTAAATGCAGTTTATTATTGCTATTCGGATAAAATTCGACTTTCATTCTAAAAGGTTCTACTTTCATTTTAAAAGGTTTTAAAATGACCTAAAATCCTAAAAATTTCAGGATCTCAAAAAATTATGCAATTCCGATAAATCATGGGATTCCAGAATTTCGATTTAAGAAATCTGAAAAGTGTACAGGAGGATCTCACAAGTTATAACTGTCTCAAATTCTAACTGGAGTTAGAATCATCCATTTTCAATCTGTGGTTCAAATTTCTGGATATTTATATTCATTAAAGTCATTCACTGATATAAAAGAGAAAATATCACAAAACGTATTTTGCATAAATTATTTCAAACAAATACATAACAGTAAAAAAAGAAATTTAAAATTCTTGCATTAAAGTGTAATAAAAGGGCTTAAGATTGATTTAGCCGATATCTGCCTTTATTCCTAATTCGAAAGTGCTTTTTATGAAAGTAAAACTGTTCAGAAATTAAAAATTCATCTAGAATAAAGTGGTTATAGACTCTGGGAGTCTACTTATTTAAAATTAAATGGAAAGCTTTTCTAAATTAAAAAAAAAAAAATATGACGCTTTTAAGCGGGACTTAATCGAATAAAATAATGAATAATCATTTCAACAGCACTAAATTATTATATTGCAGACGTCAGAGTGTTGTTGTTTAAACAGGCATGAAATATATATACAGATACATACATACATACATACATACATACATACATACATACATACATACATACATTCATTTCTACATTAACACATTTTTTGTTTCCTCTTTCAAACTTTAAAACAGTTCAAACAGTTTTATTTTTCAAAAGTTAACAACCAACCAGTATGTTTTTAAGATTGCAGCTGATAAAGTTAGTTGGCAATAAAACGACATGGTCTTTGAATCTTATTGTGTTGTCGAGATCGATGTTGAAGATGATGATGTTTTTGATGTTTTTGCCTTTTCTGATGTTGATCATATATAATCAGTTAATAACTCAACATTAATAATTTTGTATTCTTTTTGTTGTTTGTTCGTGGTTGTTGCTGCTGCTGCTATTTTTCTGTTATATAAGTTGTCATTTAATATATAATAATATTATGATGTTTTATGACAGATATATGATGTTAACAAATTCTTCGCATGTCCGAGTGACAATATTAATTTGGAAAACGTTTAAATCTTATTAATTTATTTATTATGTTTTCAAAATATTTAACTTCTATTTAACATTTATTTTATATGTATGAGAGAATGTTAATGTACAACAAACATTTGAGTTATTGAAATTATTTTTCTTTTCATAATTATCAATTATTATTATTATTATTATTATTATTATTATTATTATTATTATTATTATTATTAATTAATTAATTATTAATTCATAATAATTCGGCTATAGTCTAATTTTATAATAACGATTTTTTCTGTATTTTTTTGTATAAAGGAATTAAAAATTCTTATACATTCAAAAGAATTCTATTAAAATTCAACAAGAATAAAAATAATTTCTTATAAATATTTATAAGTTACAAGAATGTACAATATATGAAGTTTGATTCCTAAGTTGAGTTCATATTTGGCGCCAATTTTTGTTGCAATTTATAATTATGGTAAATAAAAAAATTATAAAATATATTGCTGTTAGTTTTAGCTCAAAATAAGAGCTCTTCTTCTCTTTTCTCATTTTAAAACGATTTTGGCACTTATTTGTGGCAAGTTTATAGGTATGTTTTTATGGGTGTGTGTTTGTGTGAGTATTTTGTGGCAGTTTACCTGACATTCTCGTGCGTTTGACATTATTGTGTTAATTTGCTGCTTGATGCACGCAACAATTATAAAAAAATGTGTCGGCAAAAGTTTTAAAGTGAAGCACTCAAATGTCAACAATAAAATCAACAAATATCTGAATTTTTTATTGTTGTTGTTGTTTTTTGTTTTCTCTTTTAACAGTTGAAATGTATAATATATATATATATATATTTTTTGTATGTTTGTAATTCACTAAATGTCTGCCAAACTGTCATTCTATCTAATTGGCACAATCACATTTTTGTCCGTTTATAATTTTTTATTTCAATGATACCTGTTGCGTTACTTCATCTTGTTTTGTATAAAAGATCAAAACTGCACAGATCTTTAAATGGGCGAATTGATATAAAATATCGAAATTTTAACTTCCAAAATTCAAGAATTACATAAAATCGAGCTGCCATAAAGAATCAATATAAAATTCTCGAACGAATGTGAATATATATGGTCTGATATACAGCTTTTTATCATCTGAACCCGTTCACCGCTATTCAGACTTCGATTGATCGATTTAAATATTAGATTTTCTCTTGGTGTTACATTCAGAGTGAAGGTGAAGGATATAAGTAAAGTCATAAAGACCCCGTTTTAACAGATGGAGGATATAAAAATCAATAGAGTCTAAAATGGTTTAGGACTGATAAAATATTCCCAAATATTAATATCGAAAAAAGAGACAGTCAAGTTTTTAAGCGTTCTTATATATTAGTAAATTTCAAAATGTGCTCTAAATGACTTTAGCTCTGAATAGATGTATATAGTCAAAATATTAATAGATTTAATTGTAAAAAAATACAAGAAAATGAAAGAAAGATTATGAAAACTCTGCAACATATTGTTACTCCTAAATAGTATTTACAACTTACAAATTTTTATTGGGGAGTTTTATATTAAAGCTATGAGAAATTATGGACTCTTTCGTGAAATATAGAACAATTATTATGTTTATATTTATCTTATTTAAAGGAAATAAAAATACAATACAGACGTATATGTAAGTTTTATTCATTTTTAACTGATATTGGAAAGTGGGTCATGAATGGAAGCTATGAAAAATAATTGAACGATTGGTTAAAAGAATTTTATTAGATAAGAATTCCATTCCGAGGATACATTTCTATGGGGCCTATATGAAATAATGAAGCGACTCCAAATAATTTCAATTTTAAAAATGTGACTTGTACTTTGGTGGACAATATTCTTAATTCGATTTAGAAAATTATTATGAGTTGACCGATATACTTAAGAATGTTGGTATGCAACCTCTTATTTATAATTGTACTATTGAACACTTAAATCTTTATTTTAATTAAATGAATTTATTATTTCAAACAGCTGCCTTTCAAACATATACGAACGTAAATTGTATCACTCATACAAACACTCAAATCTCAAGACTCATGCGGCGAAACATATTTTTTGTATTGTACTTGTTGTTTTTCTCTTATTGTTTTTGTAAATAGTGGTTTGTGTAACTTTGTTTGTATGTTAACATTTATTAACTATATTTAATAATTAGTAGCATTTGTGCCACAGTTTGTTCAAGTTTGTTGCATGCAACTAAATAATTGCTACAAGGGAGAATTTCATCAATTATATTTACTAAACGTGAATGCTAAAACAACTCAATAAAACAACATTTATATTAAACAGCCGTCATCGCCAGCATCAACAACAAAAATCATATAGAAATGAAACGGAAAACAGCTGCAGCAACTGAAATAGCAGCAACAGCAATAGCAGCAGCCATAAAAAATTCAAAGTTATGCATTTATAACTTTATTAGCCACAAATATTTCTTCAAACGATGATCGGTAATAAAATGTTTATGATTATTTGTTGTTGATATTGTTGTTGTTATTTGATTGTTTTAGTTATTATTTGTTTAATTTTCAAACATTTTTAATTCTCTTTGATGTTTTTTGATGTTTTGTTTTTTTACTTCAACATAATTTGAAATATGCCACTGAATGTTAAAATTGAGTTGAAGTGAGAGTATATCCTCGACTTTGACGTTCTATATTTAATGTTTAGTATTTTAATGAAACGTAATTTTTAGTTTGTCAGTTTATCTTTTTATTAAATAGTTTAAAAAAGTGTTTCAAATTTCAAAAATTATATTTATATATATTTAATCAATGATTGCGTAAACTTCGTTCGATTTATCTTGTGACCATTCTCAGGTAATAATAACTCATTATGGAAGTAGTAGAGTAACAAAAAGTCGTTCATGACTTTACGTCCTTAAAAATCTCTGCTCTTGAGCAATCAAATGAGTTTATGGATAACAGGAATGTCAAACTTATTCCAAATTCGGATAATGAAAAACATCTTCTTTAGAAAAAAACTCAGAAGAAAATAACTTGAAACGAGATTGTCACATTCAAAGCTGATGCTGTGTATTGCTAAGGAAAGCTATTGATGTTGAAAAGAACAGTATAACTAGGAAATATATTGAAAGTTTGACAAATAACAAACATACACATTTTTCTTTGCATGGCAGCGATGAGAATAAACCACCGTTAAATTTGGAAAGCCCATTACGATATGCTGATAGAGAAAGCTATAATATTTGCGCAACATTCCAATAAGTGATGTTTTTCAAAACACGTAGTCGTTATTCATTTGAATATGCGTCTTTTGTTGTCGCCATATTGAAACTATGATACTTCGGTGGGAGCTCGCAAAAAGTTTCCTTCACTTTTTTACAATTAAGAAGAAGCTCCATGCTATCTTAAAAGCCCATGATTTAAAAGGATTTCAAAGTTTTGTTGATTGTTCTCTTTCATTTCTTCAAGATGCTTTGTTTTATTTAAATGATTTTTGGACTAATCTATAGCAACAGGGAGAACGTTTTATTTAGTATTCGATCTAAATTTAACTTATTCAATTGAGATGAAATTCTCCATGTATAAAAATCAAAAGAAAAATGATTAAATTCGAGATGCATCAACGACGCTGTGTTGGGAATATTATAGATTAAACTTTTTTTGGATAAATGAGTTTGCGTTTTTGTAAAAATCTCAACAAAAATGTCCTGTTTTATTTTCCGGGGCATTCTTGCCACCCGAATGTTAAACTATGAGGGAGAAATACAAATTCAAAGGGTGTTTCAGGGCGACAATGTTCCGAAGAATTTATCAAAGTTGATTAAAGATTAGTTAATAGCAAATGGGATTAAAATCTCTTTGGTATTTTAAAAGAGCGAGTTTGAATACAACACTTAATAAATAAACATCATATTTATTTCAGCCAATTTTACATTGTTTTATTCTGTGTACACTTATAGATACATACGATATCTTTACATATATTCTTTTAAAAAATACACTCAAAATAGTTTTACATTTACTGTTTGTAGTTTATTTAAAAAGTTTGCGGTAAAATTAAAAATAACTTTTTATATATTTTGTTTAAAAAAACAACATTTAAAAATTTTCAGTAATCAATATTGAAATGTATACAGGAACAATGTATATCTAATTTTATTTTATTGCCAAAAGTATAAAATAAAAGTATAATATAAAAATATAATATAATCGTAAGAAATAAACTGGAGTTTATAAAATGTATTTATATAATAAATAGAGAGTTTTGGAAAAACTCTGTTAATTCAAATACACGGTAAGAAATTTAAACACATTTTACATTCTTAACATGTATTGATCATTATCTTTTTTCATAAAATTTTCAATTCTAATCCATGAGGAACACAAAAAATAGATATTTGGGAAACTCAATACATCTAGGTAAAAAGGATAAAGACATTTCTTAAGAAAAGGAATCCGAACATGAATCTTAATTACTGCTCGAGATTATTAAAATAATTTTTTAGATTTAACATAAGTTCGCAAAAATAAATAAAAAAAATATTTGTTTCAAATAATTTTTATTTAAATTATATTTATTTTAAATGTATTTTTATGATGACTTTACCTTAATAATCGTTTGAGTATACAAATCAAGAATCAATCAATTCTCATTTATTATTTGTTTTACAACTTTAAGAATAAAATTTTACACGATTATTTGATCTTTAAACGCAGCTACAAACAGCAGCTAATGAATTTGTACATGTTCATATATATTTGAATTACACACAACATTTTATTGTTGTTATTTTTATTATTGTTATTGTTGTTGTGATTCTAATAGAATATTTATCTTGTAAATTATATATTTAGTTCAGTTAATTATATTAAATTGAAAAAAAAAACTAATAATGATTATTTGTAAGTTACAAAGCAAATTTATGTAAAAAATTAAGGAAAGAAACTAAAACAAAAACCAACATTATGGTAAATTTTATTTATTCCTTCGTTTTTATACCCATCACCTAACTGGGCAGAAGGGTATATATAAGTTTGTCATTACGTATGTAATTACTACAATTTTCGACTTAGATCCCGAAGGTATATGTTCTGGATCGGTATTAAAAAAAGAAATTGATTGAGCTATGTCCGTCTGTCCATCACTGTGACGGTTGAAATCTTTATGAAGTCGACCTTTAGTTAACATTTATGATATGCATAGGAAACAATTGGAAATGCTATTAAAATCCAAGAAAATTGGTTCATAAATGGCTTAGATATTAGAAAAAAACTTTTTTCTTTTTTTCACTTTTTGTAGAATCTACAAGAGTTAAAGACAGATAGATTTCAATAAATTTAGCGGATTTATGCGCTGAAGATATAAAATAAATATAATATAAAATAAATCAGACCATTAGTTCCTAAGTTATAGGCAAAAACGTATTTTCCAATATTTTCAAACCCCTATAAGACCTATGGACTTGGTTATGGCACTGATTGATTATAATTTTTTCCCCGAATTTAATAAACCATAAACCAACCAGCGAGATATGGTCAATTCTTTTTTTAAAAATTTGGTCCCATGTGGTTGTTGTTTATAACTATATAACAAATGGGTCAGAAATACTTTTGTGGATTTTTCATTTGAAGACGTAAACTCAATTGGGCCATTAGTATTCGAAATATGGTCAAAAACTTATTTCGACGATCTTGGGGCAGCTGCGGATCTACTTACCACAATTAATTTTTACAATTTTGTTATATATATATATATATATATATATATATATATATATATATATATATATATATATATATATATATATATATATATATATATATATATATATATATATATATATATATATATATATATACCAATTGCGTTTTCAGCACACATTTTGGAGAACCTCACTACTCTTTATGTTCTTTATTCACACTTGACGTAAATTTAAATCTTAATAGTTCATGAACTTACCAGTTTCACGTTAATATTGCCACCGAAATACACTCACACACATACATACATTATTATTTGGTTCAAAAGAAATATTTTCGTTTCTATGTGCAAATGAGAAAAAGAAACATTGATTTCCTCTTAAGAAGGTCAACACGTATCTTCTGTATTCCAATACGAACATTGATATATGTGTGTACATTTGTTAAGGTGGTCGATTGATCGTTTAGGCGTTCGGATGTAGTTGTTGGTATTCCAACAGTGATCATGACGTAGCAAATTTATGCAATACCAACAATAGCATCACAGAAATATATGCTGCATATGAAAGTGTGTGTATTTGCAATATTTGCGTCTTGTAATCTTAATAGAAATGTTAAATTTATTCCCATATCAATGAATTTGATCGTACAGCGATCATGTTACAATTTCTTTTTTTTTTTTTTTGTATTGTAGGATTATCGATTCGATATTAAGATGAAATTTTTGTTGTTGTCGTTGTGTTTTGCATGTACTCTTTAGTATTATGTTTTTGAAACCGAAATGTTGTTTAAATTATCGCCAGTTATTAATGAAGATACTATAACATGTATCTCCATATAGATATATATATAGTCAAGTAAGTGTGTAAGTTGTTGACTGCCACAAAACATGCTCCAGATAATATATATTTAATTGATAATATATTAAGATACACTCAAAAAATTTTTACATTTACTGTTTGTAGTTTATTAAAAATTTTTTTTCAGTAAAGAAAAAAACAAATGAAATTATAGTTGTTTCCTAAATTAATCTATTTTTAACTTTTAAGCATGTTGCTTAAAATAACAAACTACCAAAAAAAAACAGTTTTTTAGTAACATTTAAAATTTTCAATAAATTTCTGGGTCTTTTTGAATTTAAAAATGTTTTCAAAAGTGTACATATTGTCAAAGAGATAAAAAATTTAAAAAATATTTAAGAACTTTTAAAACAAAGGAAAATGCTGGAATTTGTAAGTAATAACTAAAAATTGCATTAAATGCACATTATAAATCGTATTGCCTTTATTTCAGTTACATGTCGTTATTAATTTAAGATGTCCACTTATACATTTGGGCAGATAATAGTTGATTCAAAGGAATCGGTAAGATATATGAACAAAATCTCTGTGTAAAACATTTATTTACTATTGTTTTATTACAGAATTCAAAATTTCAATTTCTAGTGAAGAGATAGAGAAGAAAGAACACGAGCAAATAATCTGCAAGTCAAGTAATAGACATACATACAAATTGTAAATTGTAATTGTAATTTTTTATATTTTTAGCAAAAAATACGCATATTTAACATGGAATTAATCGATATTTCAATTTTTTGGGAGTGTAAATAAAAAGACAGTTATTTCTATTGTTAATGAAGTGATTTTTTCTTTGTAAGTAGAAATTTTTAAACTGATATAAATGAAAAAAGCTTTTATTAATATTGGAATTGTTAGTTGAAAAATTAACATTTAAAAATTAATAAAAAAATGTACTCGTTTCAAATGAAAATGTAAGCTGTAAGTGTTTTTCTTTTCATTTTACCTACATAATTTTTGTAGTGTATAGTTTGTAATTTACATTTAAGATAAACTTTATTATCTAACTTACAATAATCATTAGAAATATGAAAGATTGCAAATATGAGTCATTAAATCACATCATATATATATATATATATATATATATATATATATATATATATATATATATATATATATATATATATATATATATATATATATATATATATATATATATATATATATATATATATATATATATATATATATAGAGAGAGAGAGAGAGAGAGAATGATTTTTACTCACATTTATGTACATTTTTTTATACGAATATAATTTGTTTTGCTGTTGATGGAATTGTTTGTTAATTCATGAGGATCGTTGTAATGGCCACATCGCGAAATATATTCTAAAAGTTATTCTGAAATTTATGCTTTAGTTTAATATAATATTATATACAATATGACAAATTATAATTTATATTTCATTCCTTTACTCATTTACATTTTGTGTTAAATGTAGTTTACTTTACCTTAATTTATATTACAAGACCCGAAGGTTGATCCATTGTTACTTATTTGTATTTTGCCACTTTGTTCTGTTTAATTTTTAATTACTTTCTTATGTTTATAATTATCAATGAGGTGGCGATCTTTTATTTCTTTTATTAAAATTTATAAGTTTTTTTATTAAAGTTTATACATTTATACATTTATATATACATGACGCAAGTTCAATTTTTGGAGACTTTCTCACTAGGTAATTTTGTTTGTCTCGTCTTACTTCCAGTAAAATTATGAATGGATTTTTTTTTGACAAAATATGAATAAAAAGATAAAAATCAATCAAATGTGAAGCTTTTTATTTAATGTGAACACTTGGAATACAACTTGTAAAATGAAACAGGAAATTCTAAAAGTCAATCTAATTGCTTTCAAATTTGACACCTGAATTTAATTCAGTCGCCTGAAAAATATTATTCTATCATATTAAGTATGAGAGAAAGCATTTTATTTTTATTTAATATATAAGTACCAAAATTACAATCAGATTTAATCATGATAATAATGACTGAAAATAAAAAATATATATTTTTTCTTCGAAAAAAATTAAAAAAAATATATTTCTAAAAACAAATTCGCAACAACATTTTACGTTCAACATCGGGAGCTCCATATATTATTTTTATTATTACTGTAGAAGATGATTGATTGATAAATTAGAGTTTGAAAGTTTTAAACAAGATAATATTTTTTCTAAGCGTTCCATTATTAGTTTTAAAATTTAAAGTTATAAATAATTAATAATATTTTCTAATTTAAAAAATTTGGAAATACAAAATTCATTAAGTTTCGGTTGACTTAAGTTCTGCAGGACACTTTTTAATTGTGTTCTAGAAATTAAACTTTATGTATTATCCCATTTATACAATTCTAAATACAAACAAGCTGTGAGTTCTTTTAGATCAGCTTAAAATTGTATCTATTGGTCTCATACCCTTACTCCTATAACAGTGCCGCAACATAGCTTAGTGTGCCATTCAAAGCTATATAAATTCTAAAATCTGGGTTTGGAAATTTAGGACGTATGTAAATTCCAAAGGTTATGAACCTAGCTTTATAGAAGGTTTGGATACAATGTGGATTTGATTTGTAATTTTCTACGCAAAAACGAAATTTAGAAACACATTTTTTTAAATTGTCATGTTAAAAATTGTTTATATTTGGTCGCGCCAAAAAAATAGTGTCTTCAGTCTTATTAATTTGATAAATGATTTAGAGCTATAAATAAGTAAAATAATTAACGATATCATGGCAATACTTTTGACATCAAAATATCAGAATCAAAATCTTGAAAAATTTTGAAAGTTTTAAATTTTAATTAAATAACACATATCAGCACTTTTTTAAATGACTCGTCAAGGACCAAAATATGATTGACAAATTTGAATGAGAAAAGGTTAAAATTTAGCCTACAAAAATTTTAAAACTACTAATTTTTCAATAATTTGAAATTTTCAGAAATTAAATACAAAGATAGTTAAAATTAATAGGATCTTGTTATTGGCTTGGATGTTGACAATGATCTATAAAAGATTTTAATATTCATAAATATTTATAACCTACACCACCGTCTATAACATACAAAAATATAGAGAAGCACCCACTTTTGAGTAAACCGTTCGATCCAGGATCATTTTCTTATTCGATTTGACGATGTCCGTCCATCTATCTGTAAGTCTTATAATATTCTAAATCGGTGTGCTAATTTATTCTAGGATCGGTCTATTACTTCTAATCGTTTCTATACAAGTTCCTTCAAAATCTCAACGTTGCTATTGTAATAACAACTGGTCAAATTAAGTTAAATATAACCTAAATTCAATGTTCAAAACTGTACTTGGGTCGTTCTATCATTTCCTTTTCAAACCATAAATTTCACAAAAATATTAGTTTTACAATAATGCACTGCACACTTAAGAAAATATCAGAAAAAAAATTATACGAGGGTCCTTCATAAATTTTTCGTAGCTGTCATTTTTAAACAATAATGTTGTATAGGGTATTACATAGCCGGGCTTGACCGACTATATTTAATACATTATATCATACCATATTTTAAGAAAGTTAAACAACGTAAACAATTCCACTACAATAGATTACTCACTTGTTAACATCGGACTGGATCTATATCTATGATATGCAATTCTTGTTAAATTTATAAAATGGTAAAAAAAATTGTTTATCTATCTTAACATATATATTGTAACAAAATTTTAACAATAATAGTTCCTGTAATATTCAGTGTACTAACTAATTCTTATTCATATTTAATTGTTTTTGATTTCTTGAATATTTTTATTTTATTTTATTTTATTTTATTTTATTTTATTTAATTTTATTAAACAATAAAATGAAGAATACATAAAAATATTTTATGTACAATTCAATGTTGATTATTTAACAAAATTACTGAGAATTTTAAATGTAACTGAAAATAGTTTTTTTTCTGGCAGTATGTTTTTTTTTTTTTTTTTTTTTTTGAATAACATGTAGAAATAGTTAAAATTAAATTATCTTTAAAAACACAATTTTTAACTTAACTGAAAACTTTTCGAATAAACTACAAACAGTAAATGTTAACATTTTTTGTTTAATGTACACACATATGTATGCATTTATATAAACACCCTGTATTTTCAATATTTTCTTTCTATATTTGGCATCAATAAAAATTTAATGAATATTCTGTTGTATATTTCGATTTCTTTATTTGGAGATCCATTAAAGTTAAAATTAAAATCAAAATAATTATGAAGATTCCCCCAAATGATGGACAGTTTCAACATTCACATATTCTCCGTATCATTATCTATTTATAAAATTTTAATTAAAATACATTCATTCCATATTTAGTTGAAGTTAAATGATCAATTTTTAACCAACTAGAAATACTGATCATAAAATTGGAAAACAATTTAACGTTGCTTTGGGTTAAAGATACGAATATTATTGGAATATGGGAGTGGAAGATTGAATCGGTGTAAATTGTTATACATTAATTTACATTAAAAAATAAATTAAAAAAATAGTTTAAACTTTCAATTAAATATATTTTCAACTCTGCCATAAATTGTGAAATGCTTTAAATGTTGTTTAAATGTGCATAATTGCTTGTAAGTATTAAAATTTATGAAAATCAATTAAGTAACCAGTAACCAGAACTCGTACAAAGCCTGAGCTGAAAAAAAATATAATAATAAATGAAAAAAAGGAAAAAGATTCTACAAGATTCATTATTTATGCAAAAAATCGATCATTTAAGGTAAATATATATGTGGGAAAGTGTGTGTGTGGGTGAGTGAGGGGTTATGTGTTAGTATATATATGTGGATTGGTCGTGTGCCTTTCGGATAGTTTTCAAGAAATTCAATTTAGAGACGTTTATGGAATGATGCTGTTCACGCATTCAGTAATGTGTTGAATAGCAAATGGGATTGCATGCCAATTTTTATTCAAACATTCTCGTACTGAAATGTTAAATTGAAATCCAGTCAACGTGTTTAAGTCCAATAAATGTTAAGATTTCTGCTGCTGCCCATGTTGTTATTGTTGTGGTTATTGCAATCATCATTGTTTTTTCTTTCCAAATGTGAATGAGAACTAAGGATTCGTTTGACTCATTTTATATAATTATTTATGTATGTATTTTTCGATTTGTTGGACCGTCCGTCCGTCTGTTCGACTAACTTACTGACAGATTTTTTAGATGTCTGTCGTTGCGTCAGACTCTCCATACAATTGTTTGTGTAATCGTTTGTATGAATCCCAGTACTGTTCAATATGAAAGAAGTTGCATTAATATATGCGTGGTGTTTGAATAAAGCGTGACTTAAAGTTGTGAAATGATATTGCTTGTGTACACCTTAAAACAAATTGTTTGATACCTCAACCTGACAACAGCCACAACACCAATCAACGCTATTAAAAATAGCAACAGGAACTCCTAAAATAAAAAAGAAACCCTTTGCCATTTTCATTTCCTAAACTAACTTACAGTCACACACATACACTTATACTATCATACAAATAACAAAAATTTAAAGTTAATTGTTAGTTGATGATTAAGTTGTAACTCCTTACAATTTCCCTTGTCAACAATAACGACAACGATTTTTGTTGTGGCAGAGAGTTTATTCGTGTGTCCGTCTATTGGTTCGTTCGCATAGCAAATGTACCATATTTGTAATGTATTGTAGACTCAATTAAATTTTCTGAAATAATTTTTTGCACTCTTTCGGTTGGGACCCAAGTATTGTGATTTTGTTTCTTTTGCTCAAAACACAAATCATAAATATATAAAAATTCTTAAGAATCATCATTAGCTACATCATAATGACAATTGATCATTATGTCACATATATATGTTTATAGGTTATATAAAATATATTTGCATTACACAAATATATATAAAAATATTTGTATATATATATATATATATATATATATATATATATATATATATATATATATATATATATATATATATATATATATATATATATATATATATATATATATATATATATATATATATATATATATATATATATATATATATATATATATATATATATATATATATATATATATATTAGTATGTAGTTAAACATATTTGCTTGCAAGTCTATGACGAGTTAGTATTCATCAATGTCAATCAGTATTAATGATGCAAACAATTAAATATAATAAATTCAAGTTGTGGTTGTATTTATATACATATATATTTATACATGTAAAAATATTTCTTTTATTTTCTCATTTATTTGCAAAAATTATAAATAATTTATAACATTCCTTAACGTTTTTCATCTCGTCTCATTTCAGTTGAAATTTCTGCATTTTATTGCATTAAAAAATTTTGAGCCCATACAGATTATGGGCATATCAGAGGAAGTCAAACTGGAGGAATTACCACAAGAAGCCAAATTAGCCCATCAGGATGTCATTCCTGACCGTTCGGTATCATGTATTGTGACAACTGGTGCCAGTGGTGGCACCAATAGTCCCATTTCGGATACCAATAGTGATGGGGAATTGGATGAATATGCACCGAAAAGAAAACAACGTCGTTACCGTACCACATTTACTAGTTTTCAATTGGAAGAGCTGGAGAAGGCTTTCTCACGCACTCATTATCCTGATGTATTTACAAGGCAGGTTATTGTAATAAATTTTAAATTAAAACTATATAGTTTTGATATTTTTATATATTTTGAGTTGTATTAAAATCTGTGATTGCTATGATTAGAGAAAAAAGATATTCATGCATATGAATATATAATGACTTCTGCGAATTTGTCATCGGACAGTCTGAAAAGAGACACCACTTTACAAACATGGTGATTTTTACAAGATAACTTTCCTTCCCTTCTAGAAAGAAAACCTATATAGAAGGGATAAAACCTAACCGGTTCAAAGTAAACCTTCATCTCAAAAAAAATAATAATAATAATAATAATAATAATAATAATAATAATATTCATATGAGTGAATTTTGATAATTAAGGCCCACAAAAACCTCATTCATATGTGCGTATAATGGATTTAAATAGAATAAAATTTGGCAAATTTCAAGGATTTTTAAAGTAGTAAAGAGATGCATTTTGCTAATAGATTTTTAAATTTGAATCTGATAGCTGGTTTTAGAAAAATTTAGTTTATAATTTTAAAATTATAAATTAAAATACAAAGAAATAAACACATAATTGATAAATTTGAAATTGTTTTTATTTGGTATAAAATAATTTGTGTTGTAATCAGTTTTAATTGATATTTATTTTATGTAACAAAATGATCCCATACAAATAATGATATGAATTAAAAGTTTATTTCTTAAGTCTTTTGTTTTTCTTTTAAGCTTTACACACAAAATGTCAACAAATTTTACTTAAAAGATTTTAATTAAATTTAATTAAAATTACAAAATAAAATATAAATCGCATGACATTCAATTAAACGGATAATCCAATTAAATTTTTTGCTGTATTTTCTGAATATTAATTTTTTTTTAACCCAAACATTAACAATAAAAGCAAACAACCATAATAATTAAGGTTTATTCAAGTAATATCAAGGCTAAAAAAGCTTACATATACACAAAAACAAAAACAAAAAAAAAAATCGAATGCCAGACATTTATAACTTGTACATATTTGAACGTCAATTACTTTTTTAAATTAAAATCGTCGCATTATTATTATGATTACCGGCATAACAGCAGCAGTAACAACAAAAACGACTAATATTAGTTGTAGTAATAGTAACCATAACAACAACAATAACAAACGCAAAAAATTGCACTGAAATTAAATAATAAAATAAAATCTTGGCCTGACTTGGCGAGATATCTGTTTATGCTTAACTTCATTTTACAAAACAGAAAAAAACAACTGGAATACTCGTCGTCATATTCATAAAACAACATTTATTGCTATAAAAGCAAAAAACAATAACAATAATAATAATGAAGCTGTGAGTACGTTTCATTATTTTTCAATTTATTTACCAGCGTATGAATGTTTTTAATACATAAATCGTTGTATGTTTGTATGTCCATCAATCCATTCATGCATCTATCTGTTTGTCTATAAATATTAAAGTGTGTGTAGCTGAGTATGTATGTGTGTATGTTTTAATAATTTTTAATGTAATTACTATAATTTTTATAATGAATTTCCATGTTTTCTATAATTGAATTTATTTTTAATAAACTTTTACAATGTGATTGGATTTGCCGACGCTATTGTCGTTGTCGTTGTTGTTGTTGTTGTTGCTGCCATTTTAGTCAGTGTACGTCTTTAGTGTTTCACTTAAGACTCCTGTTGTAGCTAATATTGCATTTTTCAATGCAACTACTGCTGCCAATATTTATTGCTTGACTGAAATAAAAAAACATTATGATTTTTTAATTTTTATTTATATTTTCATTTTCTACATTTAACATCCACAACAAATTTTAAGGTTTCATACAATTTTGTTTTTGTTTTTTAATCTGATTACAAAGTGAAGGAGTCTTTTGTTGCCAAAAATGTATATATGTATATATGGGCTATCATATCTTGACTATTATATGAAACTTATCTCTAAAAGGTGTAATTTCATGTGTTGGCTTTATAACATTATATTGAATTCCATATAATTGATTGTAAGTTGTTTTATTAAATTTTCCCAAGAATATTTTGTGGTTATGTTTTTTATTATTATTATTATTTTGTTTCTAACAAATTGCTGTTTTGTTGTTAAGAAAAATTTTATTTTATTTTATTTTTATATTCATTAGTTGGTACCAGATATTTATAGATTTATATCTACATATATAGTTTTTGCCAAACTGTATATATTTTTAAAACAATTAAAAATTATCTTCTTAAATGAGAGATGTATTAACGTGAGTCAATTTAACAATGCCCGTTGAACAATGTAACGTTATAAATACTCTACAAAAGTAAATGATATTTATGTTCAATTTCAATAGCCAATTTTTAAAATCGATCCGCAAAGGGCCATCGCCCCTCATACAGACCCACTTCTAAAGACACTTTAAATTACATAAATCTTTAAGAATTTTAATATTGTAATAATATTACGTATATTTAAAACTTAAACAATCAGAAAACGAATATGAAAGTTTTGCGAGGATCGATCCATATATCCCAAAAAGTCTTATTTTTAGGATTTTTCTTCAAATTTTTGAGAATTCCTGAACAAAAATATTGCATTTTAGAGCAATCTTATGCCACAAATAAAAAATGCTACACTGACATATTCCATCTGCCTCCATTTACATGTTTTGTCCTAGTTATTCGTTGTTGTATGGAGATATATCTTTATCAAAATTATAAAAATTTTTAATCCAAATATGTCAAATCGTATAACTATTCTTTTTTAAGCTACGAAGAAAATAAAATTAAAACTAAAACGCAAAAATTGTATTGGGAAACTTATTGCTCCAGTCAACCGAATTAGCAATATATCTTGAAGATATATACTGTTGCATATTCCTATAAATGAACATAACTTTTTTAAGGAATAAGAATAAATTAAACAAGAAATATTTAAATTAAATCAATTAAGACCCTTCAATATTTTTAATTGTATTTTCCCATAAATGCACTTAAGTTTATCAGTCTAAATAGCATTCATAATAATGGTTGGATGATCATTTGTTATGAATTTGTGGGGATATACGGGCCATTTATCCCCACAAGTTCCTCATTAAGTTAAAGTCCAAAGTAAAAGATGGCCATGATTTAAACATGTACCGCAAAAACAAAACATGTACCGCAATATTATTTTCAGTAAAAAAAGAAAAATGAGTCTCTTTCAGCAATTCGCTATAAGTTGTGCTATTCATTTTGTTTGGATAAAACTAATTTTAAATTTGCCATCCATCGAAATTTCGTTTTGTTATCCGAATTTCGTTTGATTTCAAATCGTGCTAATATCATGAGTATGAGACAGGACGTATTAATTAATTTGTTTTTCGTCAGAGAAAATTACCATTTTCCTCCACTACTCTGCCCATTCGAATTTTAGATGATTTTCTTTATGTTGTTTTTATGTTATGTTTCCATCTCTTCGTAAAATGTGAGCAACGTGTTTGGAATTCAGAGGAAGAATTATTACGATATTTATTGTTTTTCCTAGGAAAAAAACAAAATTTACACCACAATTCTGTTCTTTTATTTAAAGTTCCCTTGGGCATCATTAAACGTTATGTAATTTATCGATTAAATAAGAAAATTCTGCAGTTTAAATGAGACATTGTCAATAAAAATATTACTTTATTTATAAAAAGCAGTTATATATTTTGATTTTGCAACCTTTTTAAATTTATATTATCCTGTAAAGTTTAAAGTTGTCCCATCCTAATGTAGGATAATATTATTGGTGAGTTACAAATTAAAACTAAATGATTTTATAATTTAACAATTCTTCAATTTAGAGTCTGACATATTATATCTTTGATGAATGAGAATTTTCAAATTTAGTCCCAAACACTTTATCAAGGAACTGTTTTACTAGACAAAATGAATGGCAGCCTCCATACAAAGAAAATGTTAATAATCGAATATCTAAAAAACTATTACAGTGAGAGTTTTCAAATTTGGTTTTAATAAATTTTTCATGCAACTGTTTTACTTGACAGAATGAAGGGCGGATAGGATCATGGAGAAAGGTGTCACCATGCAAAGACAATAGGACGGATAAGATCAAACATTAATTATCGAAAATATAAGAACGGGAGTATTCAAATTGTTTACAATTACTTTCTCAGGGATCTTTTATACTGGCCAAAATGTAGGACTAAAGAACTTTAAAATGAAAGTTCTCAAATTCCAATCACTTTCTCAAGGAACTATTTTAGTGAACAAAATGCAAAGAAAATAATGTTTATCGAATATCTAAACAACTAAAATTTGATTTCAAACAGTTTTATTGGACAAATTGTTGGACGCAATGCAAATATTAATATATAATTTTAGAAGAGACAGGGCCAGTGGTGTTTGGAAAAAGTGTTTGTGCAGCAAAGTGCAACGGGTAAAAGTTAGTTTCACATAAAACTTAATTAAACTTTTATTTGTTAATTGTTTTTAACAAATAAAAAGAAAAATATCTCTCTATAATTGATTATGTTATAAAAGATAGTTTTTATCATTAAGTAATCAACTAATCAAATAACTAAAAATTAATTAAAACTATTATTATTTTCTAATCACCTCTTAATCAAGGTATTTGAATTATATAAACACTCACACCTGATCGTTTTTTGCTGTCGTTGTTTCTTTTCAAATCTACAAATTGAATAAAAGTTTCGTAATAATATTTTGGTCTGAATAGTTTAAAAATATTTTATATACCGCATGTCAGTCTATCTCGTCTAACATCTTATCGTTGCTTGTTATCTCTTGTTGATATGAATTTTTAATTTTCCAAACACTCATTCATTTCTTCATACAAAATATTCCGTTCCCCTCTTCATTTCATTATAAATAACTTTTGCTCCAGAGTAAAATCATTTCTCTGATATGTAATGGCATTCTGGAATTGTGGTGTTGGATTGCATACAGAAATAAGTCTGTTGCTGCTGTTGCTTTGAAAAAACGATATACAAACGATAATTGTGTTAATTTACAAAAAAGCACATAAATTGGCTTCCTGCTGGTGTGTTGAATTTTTTTAATTAATTAAAGAAAAAATACTTTGTTTTATTTTTTTAATGCTTTTCTATATTTTTATTTTTGTTTTTGTTTTTATACATATACATATACGTATATATAGGTATTTTTAGTGTGTAAATATGTGGGATGTTTGGTTAGTTGGCATGAAATTGAAATATTTTAATATGTTTTTAAATATTTTTATGCTCTTTGGTTTTTATATTTTATTTCTTTTTGTTATCTTTTTCATTACTTCCATAGTCGACACTAATTTGGAATTTTTAATACGATTTTAAATTGATTTTATGTTAACAAGTTTTTTCAAATCGATAACAATAGATTTATGTTGATAAAACATCATTAGAAACAGATATTGATTTTATCACATTATAATCATCATTTTATAATACCATGATAGTGATATATACATAAATTGAGAGTTGTTTTCGAATGTTGTTTTCAAATTTATACAAATTTTTATGATATTTTTTTCGATTTTTTTTTTTTAAATTGCAATAAACACATAAATGATTTTCAGAGTTAACAAGTTCCTAATAATGACCATAAACACAACCATTAAAACCACCACCAACACCACTACACGTTCATACATTTATATAATTTTTAATGTAATGTTTTCTTTCTTTCTTCAGTTTCATTTCATATAGAAAAACAAAAGACTTAAGACACAAATATACTTACGCTTTCTATTTCGCCAGTTTGTTGTAATTTGAAAAAAAGTTTATTATTGCTGTTGTGGCTGTTGCTGTTAAAAGTTAAAAACAATATAAAAATTAGCTAATTTAAAACAAATAAATTAAAACGAATTCCTACATTAAAAAAAAGAAATTTGCAATTTTCTAACAATTTGTTTGTTCGTTGTTAATTTGTATCAATTAACGTGACTTCGATAAACTCAATTAAACTTTTTAAACTCCTAACTCTTAATTACGTGACAAATAAATTATCTGTTGGAGTTTATTTTTAAGGTGTTTATTTTAGCAGTTTTCAAATAAGTTAAGAATTTAAAACTTAATTTATATAAACTTGTCGAGTATAATTTGGGATTTCAACTTTCAAATTAATAACAAATATTTTAAACAAAATTATTTTTGTGTTTTATATTTTTGTTAAATTTACAAAATGCTTGCAACAGTACTTCCCTTAAATTAATTTTTAACGATTTTTCGCTTCATTGTCTTTAATAACTGAATTTGCAAATAAATTAAAAAATAATAATAAATAATTGAAAAAAAAACTAAACAAAACAAAATATAATAACAACATTTAATCTAGAAGTGAAAAGATTTATTGATTTAATTAATGTTCAATTAATAAAACACAGAAATGTTTAATTATTTTATTCGTCTTTTTTTAATTAATTTTTGAAGCAAACAAAAAACAAACAATAAAATAATAAATAACTGTATTTTTACCAGCTGCCAAAATTAAATTAAAATCAGATTCCTATCTCTTTTTCTCGATTTTACTCTTTTTTCTATTATTATTATTATTATTATTATTATTATTATTATTATTATTATTATTATTATTATTTTTTTTTTTTTTCAAAAACTTCAAAAGTGCATCGAAAGATGTGAGTTGTTTTTTGGTCTACTCTAGTTGTTTAAAGCGACGGACGGACTGACACATTAAATGTTATAGACTAAAGGAAAAAAGGAGAATTTATATGTGATGGTGTTTAAAGAAAACATTAGATATAATTAACTCTAAATCCAATTATACAAATGCAAATGAATGAAAATATAATTAATTTATTATAACGTTGTATGTAAATTTTACTATTTTGTTTTTATCTCAATTACAGAGAGGAACTGGCCATGAAAATTGGTTTAACTGAAGCGCGTATTCAGGTGAGTTTTCCTTTAAATGTTAAATTTGAACCTTTGAAATATAAATTACTTGGAGAAAAAGTAATTCGTATTATTAAATATTTTAATAAATCATGGTTCAACTAAACTACAGAATTTATATTGATGATACTTGAATGGTTCAGTTGATTAAAGCTCTTGAATCGTTGGAACTTTGACTTTTGTAATAATGACAGTGATAGAAAAGTGCAAGTATTAAAAAAATATTTCTCACATCACAAAAGTTGATGTGAAGATATGGCTTACAATTAACATCAAGTATTATGATTGAACCACCCTTTATATATAAAATCAAATAGCTTGAAAACAGTTAATCTTTGAATATTCATTAGTCATTTAATTGTTATTAAATAACTATGATCAAATCGGAAAGTGATTTGTTAATATTATTGAAATATGTACTTGTTAACCCATATCTATTTGATCCTTTTTTAAAGTAATTGTATTACAGTTGTAATAATGAATTTAAAGCGTAATTTAACACTTGGTTAAATCGAATAAAAATTTCGATTTTATTATCTTAAATGAATCAGAACTAAGAGTGTTTCAAAACTATATTTGTCTACATAATTTCGATATCCTTTAATTTCAATATTTGGAAACATCCTGCAACGTTTAAGCAAAAAGAGAATAACTGTTATCTTATTTGTCATTACGGAGGTAAACTGTGCCATCTCATTTTATTTAAGGGCCAGTATATTTATAGGTTAAAAACATCATTTCAATTTATCATCATTAGATTTTTACTCTTATTAATTTAACTATATATTTTATTTACGGACATAAATTGTAGCATCTGGCTCATTCAAATAATTGCATTCTCTATCACACCATTCTGAGGACACTCTATCACTAGTTTCAACTTACATCTTCCATATGCCAAATAAGACATATTCTACATTTTATCGAAGTAAGAGTAAAATACAAATCGACTCAGAAAATGAGTCCAACCACCTTTAAGTAGCACTTATTGTAGTGTAGGGAATTACGGTGTTCCATAATTTATACTTTTCAAATCTATATTTGAAAATTTATTTGTACATCAACTATATCGAATATTCTGTAATGTATTTTTGTCAATAACTTCCTTCAATAATTGAAAAGTTTTATTCTTTCCAAACTTGCTAAAAACCCTCTGGTCAATATTTTGATCTGGAACCTATAAAAAATCTGTCAAAACATAGTTTTCATTACAAAAATAATTGATTTCAATCTCTATTTAATATTTCCGACATTTAAATTGGCATTGAGTTTTTTAATACTTTGCCTTTTGAATGAAAACTTGATTTTTATTCTTTCTAAACCAGTTTATTCGTATCCAGATATTGTTGAAAGCATGTCTTTATTTATTATCTTTTTAAAATCTTTCTGCTGGAAATTCATTTAAATGTTTATTTCTTTTCCAAAAACAAAAGTTTACTTGACAATAAAATCCCCATCTATTGAATGGCTAAATCGGATGTTTCACTTGTAGTGTTAAAATTATTTCAGAGAGTTAAGTGATCTCAAGCACTTAAGGGTGTGCATTTTGAATGAAGTAATAGTGATTACTCTCTTAAATATTATGAAAGCAAAATACGCTCTAACAAAGGAATCACGATCGTAATGTTTTCAATTAATGGAATTTTGTATGGCAAAAAAAAATGGTAAAATTCACAGAGTTATATTTGTTTAGCTTTCACAAATTGCCAAAACTGCTCAAAGTATTTGAAAAAATGGAAACAAATCTTTTAATATTTGTTTACTTTTATTTATTGTGTATCTTCAAGTGTGTTTATTAAACCCCACTGTGCATTATTTATAAACAAAAAAATTTTTGCAACAACTAAACTTAGATCATATGAAGAAAAAAAAACATGAAAAGAGTTAATTAAATTCATGGAAATAAATAAATTACAAATTAAATGAGTTTATATGTAATTTTGTTTTTCTTATTTTACCTAAAAAATACTTGTAATTAGATTCACTATTTTACTTATAATTTCAATTTGCAATTACAGTTAATTGGAAAAATATAAAATAATAAAATAATTATAAATAATTTTAAAATTGTTATTTCAAGGTGTGGTTTCAAAATCGACGTGCCAAATGGCGTAAACAGGAAAAAGTAGGACCACAATCGCATCCTTATAATCCATATTTACCTAGTGGTCCTGGTTCCATACAAACAGTAGTAGGTTCCACACTGCCACCAAATCCGTTTACCCATTTGGGTTTTGCAAATTTACGTAAACCCTTTGATAGTCCCGCAAATATAGCAGCATTCCGTTATCCACATTTGGCGGGAGCACCTATGTTGTCAACGGGTTATTTTAATCAATTTCAAAGGTATTTTTCTTTTTTTTTTGTTATATATATATATATATATATATATATATGTACCTAACAATATTTTTATTTATTTAATATTTTATTAATAGAGCACCACCTCATATATTGCCTCCAGGAATGGTTTCTATGTATTCACCCTCAACATCATTCCAATCGTTGTTAGCCAATATGACAGCAGTACCAAGACCACCCCCTATGCAAGTTGAACAACCCATGCATGTTGGCTCTCCCGATTTACATTCACCTAATCATCTAATTGCGTCACCACCCACATCACCTTCTTCGGTAACCTCACAAACAGGTCCAAAAATACCACCACAATCACAAAATTCTCCCGGTTTAGGTTTACCATCAATGACAGCCCATCAAGAAATACCTCCAGTTGTGGCTGCACCACCACCACCTACTGTACCACAATCGACGGTGGTAATGACTCATCACTCACACCAGCAACAACCAGGAGCACAACCAACGAATGCCATACGTTCCTCAACACCACCGGAAGATCGTCGTTCATCCTCCATAGCTGCCTTAAGACTAAAAGCTCGAGAACATGAACTTAAACTAGAAATGTTACGTCAAAATGGCCACAATGATGTTCTCAGCTAATAAACACTCCCAAATACAGTTTCCAATTTCGTTTGTGAATTAATTAATTTATTAAAAATAAATTAATCACTAAATGACTTCCCACATAAAAAAAATCTATTTAAATTACAAAATATAGAGAGACAGAAATAGATAAGTGCTAAGTAGAATAAAAACCTTTAAAACAAATTCCAATTCTAAATTATATATTTAACGAAAATCTGTAAATTAGAAATAAATATTAATAGTTTTAATAAAAATAAGAGTAGAATATAAAATAATTATTTAATTTTTTATTTAACTTAAATAAAATATTATTTATATTATTATAATAATTGTATTTAAGTATACGATTACAAAATAACGATTAATTCATTTATTATATAAATATACCCTAAGTTTATTCGTATGTGTTTATTTATAAATTAAATTTATTGGATTGTGAAAATTGTTCATTAAAGTAAAATTTTTATATTTTAATTTTGTTCCCATAAACTTATATTTTGAATATTTTTAAAATTTATTAATTTTTACAAACAATTTATTCCCACAAAAATTAAACAATTATCATAATTATAAAATTTACATGGAAGTTGTAATAAAGAAATAAGTTGTAATAATGGTCCTTAGACATACATTTGTACTTAAATAATGTCCGATATAGAAATGTAAAATAAAAAACGATACAGTAGAAAAAACAAAAAAAAAAAAAAAAAAAAACAAAAAACAAACATTCTTTAAATTAAAAATAATTAATTATATTGATTTTGATTAATTATTTCATAGAAATCGATAAAATGAAATATCAAAGACTTTATTTATATAAACAAATAAATGTGATATTCACAAAGAAAAATTTAAACAAAAAATAAGCAAATAAGACACTTTATTATTTGAAAGAAAAGAGAAATATCAACAATTTAAAACTATAAGTGATTTTTAGTACTTTTACAAGATATCTTCAGATTTGCCTCTTGTACAAAGGCAGGTATCCAAGTAACCATTGGGGCGAACATCGTTAATTCGACTCCGATAATTATTCTAAGACGAACAATTTATGTAATGTTAATGGTGCAATTTTTCCACGCTTTGTTCTTCCAAATTAATTAATCAAAAATATAATGAAAATATAGTCTCATTTTTCGACAGCGATAGCGCCGACAGCGAAAATTCGTTAATTATTGAAACAAATTTAACATTTTCAGTTGCTGCTGTAACAGTTTTTTTTTTTTTTTTTTTTTTTGAAATTTCTTTCCAATTATGGTCATTAGTTTGCAAATCCTAAATTGATTAATTCTGGAGCGAATATTTAATTGTCCAGGGAACAAAGTGAAATTATGAACAATAGAACATCAAAGAATATGCCAATTGGGAAGGTGAGAATAAACCGACAGAATACTTTGAAATATCAGCAGAATTGCAAAGAGAAATTGGAGATACTGTACCCCACATTATCGTTGTCATCATTGTTAAGTTACTGAAAATGTTACGACCTTTTCAAAGTATCACGGAGAAAAATATGGATCTGAAAAGTAAGGCATACGGATAATAGACAATTTAAAAAGCCTGGAAATGGAAGATTTGTAGTTCGTAAGCTCACACTAATCATCAAATCTATTCATCAGAATTTTAAACAGGTAAAATATAATATTTAATACGTTTATTATTAAATTATAAAAATTTAAGAAGCAAATATTTAGTGGGTAAATTATATTTTTATTAAATCAAGACTTCATTAAACTGAGATTTGCTAACTGAGGGAAATTCTGCCCAAACCATAACACTTCCACCTTAGAATTACGTTTTGTCAGCCGAACATCGTTCCAAACTGTGCCAATGACATGAGTATGAGTCAGGACCGTATATTTTATGTTCATCATAGAAAATTACCTTATTCATGTATTTTCGGAAGAATTTTATACAATATTCGTTAAGCTCTTCTTTGAGCATTGTTTTACTTCCATTTAGTGTTTTCTTCTCTTCGTGAAAGCGAGCAATCCGTTTCGAAGCCTTAGGAAGTTTAGTTTGTTTATTGTTGTGTAGAAATTAATTTTGTATTTTTCTTGTAAGGTTCCCAAACACCATAATTCTGCCCCTTTTTAAAGAAATTACTTTCGGAACGTTTAATTTTACGACCAATTCTTTCGTTCGAGCATGAAAAAAATTACATGGATCTTTACTTTATCAGTAAAATATGGAATGAATTAGATAATTCCGCAGTAAAATTTATATTTTGTTATTAAAAACATTTCTGAAAACGAGGGGCGGTCCGTAATTTCCTGTAGTTCCCATACAACCTGCCAAAAGAAAATTATTTTTAAAATTCACAAATTAAAATTAGATGTTAGATGTTAGTGTCACAATAATATACTGCACATTTAAGAATAAATCAGAAAATCATATTATAAGTAGAAGTTCTTTAAAATTTCGTAACTACCATTCTGGTGTAGGGTATTAGGTAGTCGGGCTTGACCTGTTATTGACTTGTTTTTAAGTTATTAAATAATTGAAATAAAGAATATATCGCTATTATTATAACACTGATGTGTTTATATAAATCGCACCCTAAGAGGTAGAGTGTTATAAAATTGTCCTTGGCCAATTTGAACTTTTCTATTTTATTTTTTATTATTATTGTCTCCATTGAAAATCATGTTTTTAAACATTTGTTACATTTTCTCCAGTTGTTTTTTTTCACAGTTGCTGTGTGTAAGTCATTCAGCTGGTTTTTATTTTTCATTTTCACGCTTTAGTCAATTAGCCACATTAGAGCCGGCGTTTATGCGCTTAAGATAAATTTTTACCCAACCACTCTACCAAACCAGCATTCGAATAACCATAAAATAACACAGACAAAAAGTTCAAGTGGTGATCTTTCAGTCTACATACTTTTTTGTTTTTGTTTTTGTTTTTCATTTTCATTTTATTTATCTTCTTGAGTGATTACAAAGGCGCCAACAAAATTCTTAAATAAAAACAAAAAAACGAATCAGAGAAATAAAAGACAAAAACAAATAAAAGTTAAAACATTTAGGATCATTTAACATGTTTAGACTTTAATAAAAATATGTTAACACTGTTACTGTAGTTATATTCGATAAAAAAGAGAATAGTGAAAATGTATCGTGTTTTTATGAATGAAAATATTTTGTTTGTTTTGAATATTTAAAATCTGTTTCATATTTATTAAAAAAAAAGAAAATATTATTAAAAGTATTATAGTTTTGAATGTAAATACTGACTCATCATACATGAGGGTATATTAACTTGCATCATCATCAAAATATCAGTATATTTGGCAATGTCCGTCTGTCTGTTGAAACCATTCTTAAGCCTAAAGTAATTGTCTTAATACAATGAAATTCGGTCTGAGTATTTGTTATTGTCCTAAGCAGTATCCTCAAAATTCCGAAAGAGAATTTTTCCATTTTTTTCCAACAAAATCATCAATGTTATAAAAGTTATTGGCTAAAATATGAAAAATTTTGATACACACCGAACAAATTATATTGTGCTGTGTTCATTATTAGATCTAGTTTCCATGTAATGCTCTTTCCCAGAATATGGTTTATAAAATTCTTAAATAGCAATCAATTTTATTGAAATTTTGGCATAGTCCATTTTTAACAGATCTAAATATAAGTAATTAATTTCATCAATAACTCCCATGTAAGGCCCCCTCTCGGAAAACGGGTTTTAGCTTTAAAACTCTTAAATTAACTCCAAATCTATTAAAATTCGGCACAATGATTTTTCTAACTATATCTGATATATAATAATAATTTTGCAAATTGAAATTTGTTTCAATTAATTTTCATATTTATTACAATTATAAAAGTCTTGATTTGAATGTGTCTTATTTTCTAAGCGAATATCAGACCATAGTATGCTCTAGTCTCGCTCACGGAAAAAAACTTTAAACTTATAAAACTTTTAAACTTTAAATAATTCTATTAAAAATCTGCAGAATTATTTCTCTAAATATCCTAAATATATGTTAGTAATTTGATGAAAATAGATCCATATTTCGCTTAGAACCCATTTAAGGCCCCTTCCAAGAAAAGAGTTTTAAATTTGATCCGCTTTTATTGAAATTCGGTACAATTATATTTTTAAACTGTCTTAAATATAAAAATCTGATTTGAGAATATCGGTCCATATTC
The DNA here is from genome assembly GCA_004302925.2 of Cochliomyia hominivorax. Lineage (NCBI taxonomy): Eukaryota > Metazoa > Arthropoda > Insecta > Diptera > Calliphoridae > Cochliomyia > Cochliomyia hominivorax. The sequence goes on from PYHX02000158.1 coordinate 58,418,287, forward strand.
GGTTATTACTTCCTTATAATCCCACTTCCTGTAATATTGTTTAAGGCTTTTCTTAATATAAATTTTTTCAATATATGTAACTAATTTTATTTATTATTTTATTTATTTATTTAAGGTTTTATTGTAAAATAGTCATAAGTGAAAATTCTAAATTTTTATTTTTTTTTACCCAGTAAACTGAATATTTTATTACAACTTCGCTTCTAAATATACGTACGTAATCTAATAAGAATTGGTATAATAATAAGCAAAAATCGTGATATCTTACGAGGGTCGGCACATAATTTCTTTTAGCCCCCATACAACGCCCGCAGAAAAACCTTTCGTAACGTACAAATCCCACATAATGTGAGTACCTTTAAAATTAATTAACTACGAGGGCTGTTAATTATGTTTGATAGCAGCGATTGTTAAAATTCTCCGGTTGATTGTGGAGGATTTTTTGATTGAGTTTAAAATTTAGAAATTTTTCTTTTGCGGCAAATTATTTTCACACCGCGTGAGTAAAAGTGCCAATTTACATTTGTCTAATCAATAAATGACAATAAGAAAACAATACTTGTAAACATATATATTAGACTCCTATTATGACTCCTGTACCATACTTGATGGTTTTCTTTCAATTTTAAGATTGAAGATCCTCAATGGATTTTCCCAAACTTAACTTTTCCAAAAGCCTCAAATTTACATGTGACCTTCAACACAACTTTAACCAATAAATCATGGTACTTAAGTTAATGTCGAATTTTTTATACGGCAATATAACACGACTTAAAACCAAAATTTCAACTAATTGTAATAGATCCAAGAATTGACCTTTCTTTCACTTGCTGAGCAGATAATTACGACCGTAACTTAGTTTATTTGAAAATTTTGAAACATTTAGGAAATTGTTCAAAACGGATTGTGCCATCAATGTCTAAACTTTTGATAAATCGACAAAAATTTTCCAATGATTAATAAGTTTATTACATAGTTTTATCATAATTTTCCGGAATTGATCAAGGTATTCTTTTTACTTATACAAGATTAAGAAGAAAACTTTATTTCTAAAAATAGTGTAGGGCATAAAATATATGTTGGCATTGTTCGAAGTGATATTTCTTAGACTGCAAAAATTTCATTCGATTTCCTTTTATAATTTATTGATTTAAAAGAAAAAAAATTCAACAAATTGATGGTTGTATAAAACAATTTTAATTAAATTGGATTAATTGCTAAACAACTACGTTATAATAATAACAATAATAATACAAATAACAAAATGGCAAATAATTACTTAATTACCAGTTTTAATTGATTAATATTTATTTTGTTAATAAAAAATAATAAATCGATTTATAATTGAATAAATATCCACAGAGTTTTAATTACTTGATTATAAAATTGTGCTGAAAAATTCAACAAGTCAAACTAATTTAATTTATTTCTTCTATACTAAATATGAAATTAATTAAATTACTTGAAATCATTTAGTTTATATTTATAGTTAAATTAAATATAAATACAAAAACATTAAAGTAATTATTTAATATTTTCAGTTGCGTGATTTCATTACATTAAAATGGGACTTTGTCCGATTTGTAACCGTTCGGATGGGGGAAATCGTTATAATTTGAAGCCGAAGTTTGGTTTTATAATTGTTTCCAAACATTTAATAATTTCGTTAAATTATCTGAATTATCTTATAAAATTAATTACATATTAAGATTAGTTGATATATAACAAATAAATAAATAAATAAATAAAAAAGTAAAAATATAAGTTGGATAATAAAATATTTTTTTAACATTTGAGTACGCTGACTCCGGTGGTAAATCCAATTAGTAAAAATTGCTAATCTTTAATCAACTACGAAAAATACATAGACTTTTGTCGTCCTGCGTCGACGTGCTTATCAAACAGTATAGTGTAAGGTATGTCCAAAATATCCCTAACAATAAAGCGATAGAAATAGGTTTAATCCAAAATATTGGATTAATTTAGATTCACCAATAAACACACTTCAATACATACAAACATATGTGCTTTAAACAAGTCCAATCATATAGAGGCCAATATCGGTCTGTTATTTCTATAGTAACTTTATTTCATTAATATGTCTGTATTAATTTATAACTGTTGTTAAAAAAATTCAATAATTTCCAGCATAAAACCTATTCCGAAAGAATTACCCGCCACAGCTGTTTTTTTTAATTAACAGAGCTGAGATATATAACATCAACAAATTGGGTCGAATTTTTTACACATTTTTTTTGATGTATTTATTCTTTAGCGATAGGAGCTATAAAAAAATTACGATTTTTATCGTTAATTTTGTTTTTGTTGTATTATTACTTCCAAAGAGGTAACTATATTAATAAGTAAAACATTATATACATTTGTCACCGAGAACTAAGTTGGAAATAGTTGCTTAGGTTTCGATCTATACTGTATGTAGAAAGGAAATATATATTTTATTAATTAAATTTTAAAACAAAAATTGTTCTTTTTTGTAATTTTTACTTTTATATCATTTCAAATAATTTTAACTTATAATAATTTTTTTTTATAAATTTATATACAAAATTGTTTTTGTTCTTAATTCTAAATCGGTTGCAAAAAAATTATATTCTTTACTTCCTTTAAAACTAACCATAATGATAATATATGTAATGATAATGAAACAAATCTTTAAACACGAGAACTATAAAATGAAAAAACAAAAACACGGAGGTTCTAACTTTTTGAAGAAATGGTTTTGAGTTGAGATGTTATTTTTTTTTCTGGCAAAAGACATCCATATTAAAAATAAATATAACTTATTTCTTTTTTTCACCCGAGAAATTATTTCAGATGAATGGAACGTATTATTCTTATTAAAAGTTTTTTGACAAGAAATTAGAAATTCCACAAAGAATAAAAGACTTAAGTATATATTTTTTAAGCTCCAAACTAAAAAAAAACAAACAAATCATACCCTTTTGATTGACATTCAATTTCAGAATTTTTCTATTCAGTTCCCAAAGAATTAAAGTTTTATCCTGAAATTGTTTCAACCCTTTTTAAATTGCATTGGAAACATTATTAAATTGACAAAAAAAAAAAAGAATGAACATTAAATATAACAATATCACCGGTCAGTGCTTTATTTACATTTGTATTCTTGTTTTTCGGATAAGTTAAGTCTAATAAGATACGTATTTCGGAAGTATAAAACAGCATTCATTATCTCCAGTCAATCTGAATTGTGACTTAATGAATCACTTTTTTACTGCCTGGTTAGTAGTCAAAAATATAATATATCGGAGCATGTAATCTATATGTTTTACTTCGGAAATTAGCAAAATGTAACCACCATATTTATTGCCATATTAATGGTTAAAGTTAAAAAATGAGAATGAGTTTAATTCGTCTGTAGAATATCAAACATCACATTATAATTTGTAACCACGACAAATTTCAACATTTGTGGAATTTAATTCAACTATTTAAACAAAAATATTATTATTTTTTAATTTAATTATAAATAAATATTAAAAATAAAATTTAGATTTGTCAAATATGATCGACTATATTAGTCTTCAATTGTTTCCTGAATTATAATAGCTTTATGGCTTTTTTCGTTACTATACGCTTTTCACAAATTATCCTTAAGATAATTCATGATGGAAACTGACTTTTTAATTGATAATCATCTTCTTTTTGATATTTTTAATTGCTCCTATAGGAAAATAATATTACTAATTTATTTCAAAAAAGCAAAAATCCTTTAGAGATTAAATTACAACTAGTTGCAGAGAATATTATACGCATTTAAACAACATTTAATTAGGAAGTTCCTTTTAAGTGTTTTATGGATACTTTGATGTGTTTTTTGTATATAAATAACGATTTTCTATAGAAATTTTAAATTTAAATTGTAAATGATAGATGAAGATGTCTATGAAAGTGAAAATATCTAAAAAAATATTTAATGACAAAATTGAACGAGACTGAAAATTGCTAAATTTAACCGCCATTTGCAACAAAGATGAATTTTAAAGTTTCCCTATTGTTCATAAACGCATATCTTTCAAATTCCTTGTCTGCGGAAACAAATTTTTGTTTACTCTGATTTATTTTGCAGTAAATCATAGTAAATTGTCAATTCTTAGTATCTGAAAACCGCTGTTGTTTCCAAAATTAAAAATCTAAATAAAATAAATTAAAAATTTTCTTTCATATGAGATGAATAATAAAGGAATGATAATTGTTTATTATTAAAGTAAAAAAGAAACACATTCAATAATGGGTATATTGACCATATCAGATGGAAGTGCAAGCGTTGAATGTTGTCTCTTTCGATTCATGTATAAGACAAAAATTATTCTTATACACTCACCACTTGTGGTGGTGGAGGGTATAAGAATTATCGTTCAGTTTGACAGTCAACCGATTATTCGTTCTTTGGACATTCAAAAAAATAATTGCAATAATTTCTCTTAAACAAGTACACTCAAAAAATTATGTAGGTAAAATCAAAGGAATTATACATTTAAAACAAATGAAAATTCCTTAAAAAAGCTTACCGCTTACATTTTCATTAAAAACAAATAAATTTGTTACTAATTTTTAAATGTTAAATTTTTTAATTACAATTTCAATAATAATAACTGTTTTTCCTGTTAAATTAATGTTGAAACATCATACGAAACATTAAAAATTACTGAGTTTCCATTTCTTTTAAGTCTTCAAAATTACCTTCATGGACATTAAAAATGAATGATTTTTTCCTTTATTGAAACTATAATTTTGTTTTATATTTATTGCAAATAATTTTGTAAAATATTTATAATTCAAAATTAAAAATAAAAAGGAAATTAACTTGGAATGACACTTTTTACATTAAAAAGGAATAAATAATAAAATAATAATGTTGTATCGCGATATGTTGCTTTCGTTATAAAAATCGGATTGCATCTGATCACTTGTAATTGATTTGAAATATTTGAAGCATTTTATCTATTGAGGAAGGGAAATGGTTAGAATCTGTGCATTTGGTAAGAAATACATTCGAATATGAGAACTTACAATTGAATTTATGGTGACGATTCTTTGAAAATTTTTGATTTGGATTTTTCACCAATAAGAAGATTCAATTGCTGTACTGTAAACAAATATGTGTTATTATATCAATTTACTAAATTGTCTAGTTTTACTTATTTAAACTTGCATATTTTATTATTTTTTTTTTAATAATGTATATTTTATTATGTTTGTATTTTTATTTGACGACGAAGTCAAGAAAACTTGTAATAACAAAAAAAATACTGAAAATTTCAAGTGTTACCAAAAATAGTTTTTAATTGTAGTTTATTTTATTTACTTTACTATATATTTTTTGTTTAGTTATTTATTATTATTATTATTATTATTATTATTATTATTATTATTATTATTATTGTTTTGTTGGAAACATTCTCACGGTCACATTAATAATCAAATTCAATTGAATTGCTAATAAGCAAAATAGTTAGTTTATTCATTTATCGACTAAAAACATATAAATAAAAGGATCTAAGAACTAAATAAGTTTGAAATTTAAAAAATCTAAAAAATAATACAAATTATGTAAAAATATAAAATAGAAAATATAAATGTTTTAATTTGTTGTCGAGTATTTTAAAAATTTTTCGTGTACTTTGTAAGATTTTAATATTTTTTTTATGATCAAGCACCTTTAAAGCTTTTCGCTTAAAAAGCTTTGCAGATATTATATAAACTTGTAATATAGAGCTTTATAACAGCAAATAAATTTTAAAATGTTTTTACCCTGTATATTTACGTTTCAAATTGTACTAGTTGATTAACACAATTATAAAATTGTTGTAGAATTTCATTATTTTTTAATAAAACTTAAATTGTGTTAGTTTTCACTAATTTCTTGTAAAATTTTAAATAAATCTGAAATTTTTGATCAACTGGATGAATTTGTATGAAATTTAACAAAATGATAGCAGAGGTATAAACATTATAATTTTGTGTACCTCAAATATGCAATTTCTAAAAAAGTCCCGAATTTTAGTTTGTTAATCAATTCATTACAATTTTCGAGTTATTTGCATTTGAATTTTGAACTTTCAAAATTTTGCCAAGATCTTCAGTCAGTTTTCTCAATATATTCGAAAGTATTGCCCCAATATTGTTATTTTCTTCTTCTTTTTTTTTTTTGCCGAAAAGTGTCTTCATACTTAAATGAATCTTTATACAAAATATTTTAGTTTAAATTTTGTATCGGAAAATCCTCCAAATCGTCACTGAAACATTTTTTATTTCCCCAAAAATCATAAAAGTGGAACAAATTTCGGTTTCTTTTAAAGCGGAAACAACATCTCATAAATGTTATTATTAAGATAATATTTAATATTAATATGTTTTATACAAGCAGAAATTTCATATAAAATTTATTGCACTATAACTTTACGTGCTTGCGCCAAAGTGTAGGGTATTAAAAAGCCGATCTTAACCAACTATTACACTCGTACTTGTTTACTTTTACTACCGAACATTTTTTTCAAGATTTTGTTTACTTTTCCAAGATTTTCAAAGATTTTTATCGCTTATTTTTTTATTTTTTTTTTTTTTTTTTGGAACATTCCCAATTTTAGATCAGATACTTTTTGTATTAACATATATCTCATAAATTGTCCTTCTCTTGAATACTGCATAGATATCGGGCTCAAAGAAGTACATAAATATTAAATATTTAAAATCAAAATTAAAAGCAAATTTTTCAAATCATTAAAACAAAAGCATCTATTGTATTTCAAATTTATATTCAACTAGCTTTTTCCCGGTGCGCTTTGCTGCACAAAAATTCTCCTTAGTCCAAGCTTTCAAAAAAAATTTCACAAATCATGAGTAATAAAAAATTTGCATGCAACAACCATTTTGCCAAATCCCCCTCAGCATCTTGTTTTTTTTTTTTTTTTTTTTATAAATTTTATTTAAAATTTACATTTCCTCTTCCTTTGATCCTAACCGACCTACATTTTGTCCAGTAAAACTGTTTGCTTGAGGAAATTATTTGTATCAAATTTTAGAACTCCTGTGTTATAGTTTTATAGATATTTTTGATAATCATTATTTCCTTCATCAGGCGATACTCCTCTCCATGGTCCTAACCGTATTTCATTTAGTCCACTTAAACAGTTCTTTGAGAAATTGATTGGGACCAAATTTAAGAAGTCTCTCTGTTGTAGTTCATTAGATATTCGAAAATCATAATTTGCTTTGTATTGGGGGTATCCATTCCCTTGGTCCTATCCGCACTACATTTTGTCAAATAAATGATTGGGGCAAAATTTTAGAAATCTCGCTGTTATAGTTCTTTCGTGGATAAATATTTGTTTTGTATGGGTGGGTGTATTCCTCCCCCTGGTCATGTCTAACCTACATTTTCTCAAGTAAATTGATCAATGGAAAAGTTATTGGAATTAAACTTTAGAACTTTAGCTGTTCCATATATACTCGATAATTGGCCTACATTTTGGCCAGTAAAACAGACCCTTGAGAAAGTGATTAGAACCAAGTTTTAACACTCTCGCTGTTAAAGTTCTTTAGATGATCGATAATCAATATTTGTTTCTTATGGAGATAATCCCTCCTCCTGGCGAAAACGATTGGGATCAAATTTATGAACTCTAGCTTTTACGGTTCTTTTAATAATAGACAATTAATAATTAATAATAACATGCTTTGTATCCCAATACGCTTCCCCCTGATCCTATCGGAATTTTTATAGCCTTCACTTAAAAAAATTACGTAGGTAAAAGCAACAGAAAAACACATTTAAAACAAATAAACTTACTTTTAAAAAGCTTTCAATTAAAACAAAAAAATTGTATTTATTTTTGAATGTTAATTTTTTAACTAACAATTTCATTAATAATTTTTTTCATTTATATCAATTTAAAAATTCTATTTAAAAAAATGTAAAAACTAATGGCAACCGAACAATTCAGTTTCAGTATATATACATTATGGGACCTGAGATGATTCCTTTTTAGCATTACACACAGAATGACAAAGTTATATAAAGTTATCAATTTAATATGTTAAATAAGAATGTTGTGGAAAATATTTTGGAAGGCACAATAAATAAATAAATAATACAAATATATGCACATATATAATAGGACAAAAGAGGAAGGTAAGGTATTTATTTTTTTTATTATATTTATAAGTGTACCTAAGTATAACTAAATTGTCCAATAAACTACCATTATATTATCGACTTTAGGAAATCAAATTATTTAGAAAAAAATATAAAAATCGCTGAAAACTGTACAAAATGGCTTTATGGATATCACAATAGACTTAAATATCCAAATATGATTTATTAATATCATAAATATACCAAAAATATACGAATAATTCCTTTGTATTTAAGAGAATTTTATTTTGATTATACAAGTTATAACCTACAGCAACCAAAAATGCTGTAAAAATTAACTTGTGAAAATTCTTAATAAATAAATGCAGAGGTAATCAAAAAATTAGGTACATTTACAATAATGTACACATTTAGAAGTGTATTTCTTTCAAAGATCTTGTTGATTGGGGCCTGTATAAAAAAATAAATTAATAAATAAATAAATAAATAAATAAATAAATAAATAAATAAATAAATTTAAAATTAGTAATATTTTCTTCCCCAAAAATATAACTTCTGGAGCACTTGAATAAGTTGTGCATCGCGGATGTAAGAAATGCATTACAATAACAGGTATGTATTAAAAATATATACCTAAGTTTGTTTTTTTATGTATTTAATAGGGCCTTTTAAATGCAGTCATCATCAACAACACCAATAGTGTTCTATTATCAGTTTAAATGTCATTATTAAAAAAAAAAGAATTTATATATACAAATAATTTCAGATATTGAGAAATTTTGAGAATTTGGATCTTAAAATTGTTAACGTATTAAAGTTACAGAATAACAGAATGATTTAAGTTTTGAGTAAATTTTATGTTTATACGATTTTTTAGTATTTTCAGTTTAATATTCTAATTTAGATAATAGATATAATAGATTGGCTAATTACAATTGCTTGTTTGTATTCGATTTTATAACTAAAAATTTGCCAAGGGAGCCCCAAGCTATATAAGATGGCTGCCAAACAATGCCAAAAATCATCAGGAATGCGTTGTGATAAGTAAACTCTAATGTTTGACAATGAAAGATAAACCTATTTAAAGTCTTCGTTCCACATTTTTATTTTCTATCATTTTCAGGTTATTCTGAAGATTTTCATTATGTAATGACAAACTTAACTAGTGCAATTGTTTATCTGAAGGAATTGAAAACTAATATCAACAACATATGATTACATCACCCAGTATTCAATATTTCATACAAATGAAATTTCACTTATCAACAAAATTTTCCAAAGATTTCCTCAACTAGTGATAAAGCTCCGCAAATTTAAAACATAAAAATTTGAATGAACGTAAAAATTATACTAATTTAGTAATTTTTATTTATTAATTTATCATTATTTTAATTTATTAATTTATTTATTAACATATTGATTAATTAATTTTATTATTAACTAATTTATTCAATTTCAATTATTTGTATGTAATTAAATATAATTTCATTTATATTAAATTTATATTTATGGATTAAAACAATAAATAAATATTTTTTGGTAAACTATAAACTCAATTTATATATCATATTATTAGGAACAGGAACCAAATTAAACCATAACGGCAACCTACATTTTAGTTGTGGGTTCCAACTTAACTTTTCAATTCGGTTGTATAAATCATTAATTCGATTACAACTACTATATATATTTCTAATATCTGTGTTCACAACCACTAATATTAGACGACATAACCATAATATTAAATATAGGAATCGAATATACGGTACCAAAAAACGAATTTTTCGGTTGGTAAAAGCGAATTGGAAGGTAGTTGCTGCAACCGCACAAATTCGGCTGGCTAAAAATTCGGTTGCAGTTACCATTCTGTTTTCTCTGTGTAAGTAAAAGTTTAAAAAAATACAACTTATATATTTGCGGGTGACCTGACTTGCTTTCGCCCATCCATCTCAACCTATGCACCAGAAAATGTAGCTTTGAATTCTATAATGAAAATGTAATGTAAAATGTAAAATTTTTTTGAGTGTATAATGTGTTGAAATATAAGATCAACTAAATCAATTATTTTTCACTGTAAATTAATTTTATTTTAATTATGACTATTTACATCAATTATATTTTAATCACTCTAAAACTTTATGAGCTATAAATCACAGAGAAACATACACATACGAATAAATTGATAATAAATTGAAATGGATCAAGAATATTTTTATTTCCCTTTTAAACATAATGAAAAATATTTGTGAACATCATGAAGTCCTTTTTCCAGTTACTTGCATGTGAATATATGTGAATTCATCGTATCATTATAAGAATTTTAAATTTGAATCTGGCGTCAATGTGTCAATTGTGTTTTAATCTTAACTAGTAAAACTAAATGGTCAAAACAACAACAACAACAACAATAATAATTATAACAATAACAACAGAAAAACAGAAAGGAATGAAGACAAGAGAAAGAAAATGAAAAATATCTCACATTTCTATATAAATTTGTATTTGAGTGTGGGGCAAAAATGAATAAAATAAGACTTCATTAATTGACGCACATAGGACGAAAAACTTGGAATCTGTTGTTGTAAAGAGAACGTTGTTTAACTTTTTTGTTTTTGAATAATCCAAAAATATCGAAACAACCAAACAAACCTACAAAACATAATTCAAAGTTGAAAATATAAAAATGAACAACATAATGGGAAGAGTCAGTAAATAATTTTTCATACAATATTTTCATAAAATGAGTCAAGAATATAATATAGTATGCCACACCATTCGAATCCATACTCTTCTGTTCTGTTCTGTTCAATTACATCACATATATCAATAGTGTCGCTATGTTATAATGCCCACACTGTTGTGTTAACATAAACATTTATGAGAAATTTGTTTATGTGACTTTTTGTTGCTTATTTTAATGTAAGATCACCACCATTAACAACAGCAGTCCTTCAGCCAGCGAACCAGTCAACAAGAACAATTCAGTATACAACATACAAAAGATTTAGGAAACGAGAATGTCACTTTAAAAGCAATGAAACACAAGTGAGAGTCGCTTAATACTAACTACATAACACTCTACACCAGAAAGAAAACATGAAAAATAATGAGCCGATCCACATAATACCTGCATTCTGAGGATTCAAATAGGCTTTGTTCGTCACCCTAAACAGGAATATGTGTAAAATTTCATCGAATATCATTAAAATTCACAATATTTACATGAACAGACAGACGGATAGATATCATTCAATCGATTCAAAAAGTGTTTATGAGACGACCAGTAACACCATTCTGACAGTAGCACCATTCCTTCTATATTTTACATCTATCAACACAAAAGGAATAATATCCCTACCACCTTTAACGGTAAAGAGTATAAAAGGAAGATCTCAACCAAGAACAATTTCATTTTTATTTTTTTTTTTTTTATTTCTTTAGTGTCTCGTCTGCTACTGATTACGAAAAGGTTCTATATTCAGACTTAAAAATTATAAAACAAAATTTTAGAAAATAAAACAAATCCATTAGGGTGGCATGTCTCAGTCATGTTACGACATGATTAGGAAAATGGAATTAAGATTAAATTATAAACCATTTATTATTATTTAATTTACACAAAACAATCAAACATATAAATAACAAAAAGTATATTACAATTTATTTATGACTTGTAAAATATCAATATTAAATAAAAAAATAATAATAATAAAATAATAATAACATTTACTGGTAACTAGATTTACTGGCATTTATCCTAAGCAGTTTTCTATCTTGAACTAGCTATGTCACTGCAATAACAAACAAGTTATAGACCAATATCTAATGCAATCTTAGATCTCAACCAGAAGTCTTTTCCTGAGACCAGTCCTAGAAAAAAATGATGTATGGAAGTAGCCTCAGGCGATGTTCTTAAAGTTTTTCACTCTTTTAGTTGATAAGCTAAAAAATATTATTGTAAAATTTCAATATTTAAATAAATTGAAATATTTTCCAAGTAATAGTTTATTAAAATATCAAAATTTTTGTCAGAGTGATTGATTTGCTTCAAATATATATATACTTTATGGAGTCTTTTAAGCGTTTCATTAAGCAAGGAATGACAGACTTAATATTTCCACTTTGACTACTTGTAATGGTGGATGATAAAAAATCAAGATCTTTTTTTCCAAATTGGGCCCCAACTACTTTCTTAAGAAACTGTTTTACTAGACGAAACGTTAGACGGATAGAACAAGAGGGAGGGGTACCGCCCATACAAAGCAAATATTAATTATCAAATATTTAAAAAATTATAACAGCAAGAGTTCTCAGGTATCCCCATACGAAACAAATATAAATTACTAATAATCTATTTAAATCGTATGATAATATAACATTAATGTCTGCTTAGGATTATCAACTCCCGAATTTTTTACAAACCGAAATTTGCAGGGTCCGCTAATATATAATAAAAATGTGTAATGTGTCTTTGTTATCTCATAACCATATTTTATTGTATTTTGTTGTCCCACAAACGTATTTTTCTCTCCCATGTTTTGGTCAAAAACATGGGTATGTCAACACTCATAACCATAATATGGTTATGAGTGTTGACAAAAAATATGGTTGTACCACAACAATATTTTTTTGTTTTATTCCAAAATGTTATGGTTACGATTATGGATACAGCAATAATATTTTTTTCTGCGTGTGCTTAGTAATTAAAAATGACTAAATTATTCTTACTGTTCCTTTTTAATTTTTTTATCATTAACATGTTTACATAATCAAAAAAAAACTTAGTCGAGAAAAACGTGCTAAATTTTCGAATTTCTTTATCATTAATCATTATTGGGTCATCTCAAATAACCCTGAAAAAAAAAACAACTAATAAAAAATGAAATTATCGATTTCAATGTTTGATACACGGCCTTACATTGTGGAACGCAAAATATTAAAAAATATATATACTGTTTAATTGGTGATTAGAGGGAGACGGGTAGAGAGGGTACTTACGCGGGGAAGGGTAATTAGGATAAATAAATAGAGGAGAAAAATCTTTTTTAAACGTTACTTATTCAAGTTTATTGGATTTAGTAATGTTATATATAAAAAAGTAAGTATATATGTACAAAGGGTAAATATATAAAAATTCACGTTATAATTTTGTGCAATTTTTAAATTAGTTTTACTTATTTATTTGTTTGTTATTATTTATTTATTTATTTATTTATTTATTTATTTATTCATTTATTTATATATTTATTCTTGGGGTAAATATTTATTTTATTTGTTTTAGAAATAAATTTAATATATTTAGTTTTTAGGTAAATAATAAACAAATTTTAGATTTTTTTTATTTCATTTCAATTTTAGGGTAAATATTTAATTTTAGAAGGGTAAGTTTTTTAAACACTTGTTTAGTTTTTAAAATATATTTAACGTATTTTATTGTTATTTTATTAAAATAACATTTTTTTATTTATTTGTTATTCCACAAAAAAATAAAATCAATTTTTATTATAGCGAAGACGAGCGAACTTTGCGATTTTCAAAAATGATCTGTAGATTCAATTTTTATCGTTTCCTTAAAAGCCAAAAGCTTATGAAGTTGTGGATAAATTATGTTTAGAACCCAGGGATGGCAAATAAAATAGGTTCGTCAATATGAACATTCTCTCGGGCAAGACAACTTATTGTTGAGGGTTATTGGTTAAAAGATCGCATCACCAACCAGTCAAGTGATGGCATGGTGTTCGGGTATGGAGTCCTCGGCAAAACCTTCACAACATCAATATTGACCTTGCAATCTGATTAGCAACATGTACTACCACAGTTGAAACAAAAGTTTTTGTCATTGATGTGATGATAGGGTTGACAATCTTTGCTGATCTTGGAGCTGGAGTAGGTGATGACTCTTGGTTTAAATTTTTATGTTTGGGACTATGTAGTGTAATTCAATGTTTTCCACTGCATTTTAGCTTTAGTTTGGTGAGTAAATTGTGTGTCATGTTTGGCAACAACGCTGCACCAAGTTCCAGTCTTGGTATTGATAAGGCGCGACTCTCGTCTTTGCGAAGAGTAGGATTACGGAAATAGGTCAGTTTATGTGTCTTACTTGTGCATATAAACATAAAGATCATGCTTTTTCAGAAGCATCTGAAAATCCATGAAACTCAATTTTTGCTGAAGGTGAAAAGTTAATCCATCTTGGAATACGAATTTTATTAATGTCATCGTAGAACTGCAAACATTTTTGCCATTTTTTAAGGGTGAGTGGGTAAAGACATTCATCCCAAGCTATTTCTGGTAAGGTTCTAATAGCCAAATATGACGCACAATCTATACCAAATGTGACTGATTGCAGTTCAAAATCTTGAATGGTTCCTTGACGCTTTTACAGAGTAATATCCGTTAATATGGAGTGTGGGTAGGGTTGAACAAAATTGCCGATACATTTTTTCAATGTCGGCATTATAAACTATTTTATAAAAGTACCATTTAAAGATCAATATAATTAAATCTTGTTGTAGGGCGGGTCCATTATGTAGGGTAGCATTGATGTTCGAAGATTTGCTAGAAGCATTAAAAAAAATTCGAATGTGATGGGGTAAATAATAATGGGTATCTGGAGGAATATTTGGGTTATATTTAACTTATTTCATATGATCTAAGGCGATATATTCTTGTAGCACGTTGTCATATTCCATTTTAAGCTCAGGCTTTTTCATCAAGCTTTTCTCATTCCGTAAGAATTGAGCCATAGCAACGTGTCTAGAGTTTCCTGACTCAACGGGTGGGTATCGAAATGGAAGATTTACTTGATAACGGCCATTCTACAATCGACGGGTAGTGATCTTAAAAGTTTCTTCACGCAAAGAACTTTCTTCTGAAACTTTCTCGATTTGTCAGAATTTCGTTAAAACTTTATCAAGCGTAACAGAACTGAAGTAAGAAACTATCGGTTGGGTATTTTGCGAATTCTGGACAGGTCCTATTAAAATCAAGTTTCTGAGCTAGTAAATTATTGATTAGAGTTTTAACAACAATTGCTTGGATATTTCATTTAAATTTGTCCAGGGTATTTGAGCGCAGTAAGTCTTGATATAGTTTATTTGATTAGGCTGAAACTACTGTGGGTAAGTGGAAGCTACACTTACCCGCAGTTTATCTGTGATAAATGAGAAGTCTGAAGTTGGGTCAATAAGCGCTCTGACTGGTAACAATTCTACCTGAACTTCAGCATTCAGAACCGCTGTTCCTAATAATTTAGTACTGTCATTAAATATGGGTTTGCTTGATTGAGTATGGGTTGCGAAAAACTGTACTGCGTTGTGTGATGTTGAGGGTTAGTTGTTGTCAACTTGTGTGTTAGGGTTTGAATTGGGTTTGTGCAGGAGTGAATTATGTTTGCCGCCGCAATATCTACATGTAGATGTGCTATAACAATCTTGTAATACATGGCCAATAGCTAAACAATTGTAACATATTCCATTCTTTTTCACAAATTCAATTCTCTCATTTTAACTTAAAGTTCATCATTGTTCATCATTAAGGAACATTCTCTTAGGGTATGACTCTTCTTGCATAATTTACAAATAGACCCATCGGATCCATTTTGGGTGTTTGGGTGGGTGTAGAGAATTTTCGTTCCTGAGAATTAGCGTTCGGGTAAGTTCTATTTGCAGAATGTGTTACATTATGAAAAGCTTTAGCTCTTCTGTCAAAGTTGTAATTATTTCGGGTAAATTTTTTTTAGGTTTATGGTGGGTGTTAGGGTTTTGGTTTGGGTTTGGGTTGATATTCGATTCTAAGACATCATTAACAGACGTCAACTCTTTAAACGTCTTTATTAAGAACATATCTAGAGTCAACCACGGCGGCATTTCTGCACTATCTTCAAGAGATTTCTCAAATTCTCTTCGAGTTTCTTTGGGCAATTTTGTTGAACAAAGATATATAAAGTTAGGATCCCAATTATCCTTATCAATATCTAATGAATTTAAATTCGAAAACAAATTATCTTTCTTTGAAGCTTTCTTATGGAAGCACTACACATGATCCTTACTGAGGATAAATTAAAATGGGTTTTTAATTGCGCATTTATTTGCATTCGTCGGGTCCACTCAATATGAAAGCCATCATTTGTCAAGCGTTGTCGACTATTTCTTTGGTTTCGCGGCTTGTCTTTTGCTTAAAATAAAAGATTTGTTCAACTCCACTTAAGCGGGTCTTATTACCATAAATGGCTTTGAAAAGATCCCGGAAAGATGCCCAAGTTTTAAAATCGCCATTGAATGTGGGCATATCGCAAGGAGTACGTTGAAGGCAACGGAATTGTTTGTTTCTGAAATTTTCGCATTTGATTCATCAATTTCAATCATGCTCGTCCTGTAAAAATAACTTGCAGATCTGACATTGTGTACAATTTCCGTTAAATTAATTTCTTCTGCTTTCTCTGTGCGGGTAGAGACTGAAAACTTTCCGGGGAAAAGCGAAAATCTTCATAAAATGACTCTAAATCCATTTGGATGTATCGTATTAAAGTGGCGGCCAAAGAGTCTAAATTCGACATTTTGCGTGTAAAAAAAATATATATATATATATATATATATATATATATATATATATATATATATATATATATATATATATATATATATATATATATATATATATATATATATATATATATATATATATATATATATATATATATATATATATATATATTATATACTTTAATACGATTTAAAGTCATTTTATGAAGATTATCGCTTTTCCCCGGAAAGTTTTCAGTCTCTACCCGCACAGAGAAAGCAGAAGAAATTTCCTATTGGGTCTTTAATATGTAAATTTGTACGTTACAAAATTTGGGTATTAGTTTATCTCAAGCAATATATAAAAATATTTCGAAGATTCTTTGTAAAGGATGGAAAGGGTAAATTGAAAATACTTTTATATTATATTAGTTGAAATATAAAAGTAATTTTATTGGAAAAATAGGAAATTTAAATTTTATTAGTAAATGTAAATATATACACTTACCTTGTTTGCTGGTGGTAGGGTTCAATCCTTCTCAAGAGAAAATAAAACAAAAAGTGGCAAACAAAATAGGTTCATTGATATGAACATATACATTGAAAATTATCCTTTATTTATAAAAAGTCGTATGTACTTTAGTTAATTAAAAAATAAATAAATAAATTAACACTACTGTTATATTTTGAACTCTTCTCCAACGTCTTATATGTTCTCTTTAAATATAATAGAAAATATTTCTTATATTTTCAGTTTCATTTACTCATAAGCTATAATAAAAAAATAAAAGGCGTGAAAATGTTTCCAACAGACAGACAGACGGACATACCTAAAACGACTCTGTTTTTGATTTGATGCAATAATATATATAATGTATATATATAGGGTCTAAGATAATTCCTTCTTGGCGTTACATACGGAATGACAAAGTAGAAATGAACAAATTAAATTTTTTGAAACGGTTTTGAAACCCAAGAAAATTTTCTCCAGTATGTACTCATAAAGTTATGTAATGTTCTGACTGCATTATTGACCCAACTTCAGACTTCTCATTTATCACAGATAAACTGAGAAGGAAGCTACACTTACCCACAACACCATTAGTTGCCGAAATTTCCGGAATTAATGATAGTTTCAGCGTAATCAAATAAACTATATCAAGTCTTACTGCGCTCAAATACCCTGGACAAATTTAAATGAAATATGCAAGTACAGTTTCAGCTTATAAAACGAGTAAATAAAAACCATTCTATTTAAATTCGTCACTATTTTTTTGCTAAATGTTCTGAAGATATTATATTAATTTGCGCTTTCCCGGAAAACTGTTTTGAGTTTATGAAAAGCATATTTTTTGTTTTTATACCCTCCACACTACAAGTGATGAAGAGAGTATAATAACTTTGTAACACTAAGAGTGAATTATTTCAGACCCCATAATGTATATATATTCTTGCATGAAATCAAAATCTCAGTCGATTTTTGTCAATCTGTCTGTCTGCTCCCATCCACAAAAATTGACAGAACTCAATGTCATCTGGCCTAATAGAGAAAAGTCTGTTCAGTAGAAAAAAAAAATAAAAGCCAAAATTATAATTAATTTTATGACTCATTAAGTGTTTCTGTTTTATATAATTTATACATTTGTTAGTGTATGTGTATATGTACATCTACGGAACCTAACGTATTAACTTCACACGAATTTGTCGTGGGGGGTATTGAAGATTCGGCATAGCCGAAAATAGCACCTTTGTTTGTTTATTAATGAAATACAAACTGAATTAAAACAACCATCGCGATTCCCTTTGTGCCGAAACATAAAATTTAATCGTCGTAAGAATACTTTTGTGGCTCTTTGTGTACACTGAAACATATTCCTATTACCGCACATAACAAAAGATTAGAATAAATTAAACAAGAAAATATTTGGTGGGCAAATAATAATAATTTTATTAAATCAAATAAGATACTAAAATATTGTTAACTAAAAACATTAATTGTATTTAATTTTGTTTATTTTTTAACTTAATTTTACAGTTTAATAGCCATTGTTAATGGATTTTAGACTTGCCAACCGCAGAAAATTTTACCAAAACCACCTTCAAAATTACGTTTTGAAATCCGAAAGTCGTTTGATCTGAAACCATGTCAATAACATGAGTATAAGTCAGGACTGTCTAAATTAATATTTTTTTCATCAAATAAAAAAGCCATTTGTCACTCCTCTCCATTTTATTGGTTTACAGTTTGGCTTCCCCATTTTATATTTTCATCTCTTCGAAATATGTGTTTAAAAGTCACAGGAACATATAGTTTGTTCTTTATTTGTTTTCACGTAGCGAAAAGATTTTTTATTCAAATTATGAGAATTTTTATTAAAATTGAAAAATTTTTTTTCAAATTTACTAATCAAAATTTTTTTAGTAAAAGATGTTAATTGAATAAAATTTAAATAAATATCAGATATTTAGTAAAAACTGCAGAAACGCATTTTATCGTAAATAAAATAACACACACATTTATTCAATTCTACATACTAAATAAAATTAATTTAAATATTTTTTTTTTAATTTAACTATTTTTTTTCGTCAAATAATTTTGTATATTTTCATTGTCATATTAAATTAAAAGATGACAAAGAAAATTTAAACTGAATATAGAAATCTAAGGAGAAAAACATTTTATAGAACATCCTAATTAATATGACTGAAATTAAAGCAATATTTTGCATAAATTCATAAAAAGTAATTGGGACCAAATTCTCACTGTAGTAGATCTTTAGATATTCTATAATCAATATTTGTTCTTTATGGGGGCTACTTCTCCCCTAATCCTATCTGTCATTGGAAATGTCATTGGAACCAAAATTCTTGCTGTTATAGTTCTTAAGATATTCTATAATCAATATTTGCTTTGTTAATAGGAGTACTGTTCCCTTGGCCCTTAATAGTTTATGCATTAATATATTACAACAATTTAACGTACAACAAAAAATTTGTAAATAAATTCTAAATTAATTTAATATGATATCATTCATCAATATAAAGAAAATTTTTGTCAATTTGAACAATGTATTATTCAAATGGAATAATATTTATTCAAATTAAACGTATTTTTATTAATGAATTCAAATAGTCATATTAACAATGTTTCGTCCTGTTCCTCTTCCCGTTAATTTAGTATTTCTTTTAATAGGTTTCGGAAAACCTAATTTTTCTGTGAGAACATCCTTTCTTATGAAACAATTTAATTTGGATATGTTCTAATTCGGACAGAAATTCTCTAATTGGATTTATTTATTTAGATATTGGATTTAAAAACAAATTTTTATTAAAAGAAAACGGACATTTTATAATATTTTATTTTTAGCAACTGATAGCATGTTGAAGGCAAACAATATTCATTAAAATAATGCGATTTTTTAAGAAATGTATACAATCAATATCTTATTCTTTAACATTTTAATCATGATATTAAATGCGATTTGCTAATTCATTTGGAATTATTTGAATAAATAAAATTCATATTGTGTTTGTTCATATAAATAATAAAATATTCCAAAACAAGAGTTAAAAGAGAAAATTCATAAATCTAAAACGTGTAATAAGATTTGGATATCAAAAACAAAAAAAAAAAGAAGTAGAAAATATAAAAATCCATAATTAAAGATATTAAAACATCCCACGGCAATGTCAATAATAATTAATGACATTAAATTATTACGATGTTTAATTAATTCCAAAAAAAAATAACACAAAAACAACAGAATAACTATCGATTGTGTGACCTCTCTGATTTCTATTGTAACAAACATAAAAACTACAAGAACAACAATAACAACAATACACTATTGTACGACTGATGATGACCACCGTTTATAATGATAAACAAAAGATAAACTATGTGTGTGCATAATAAAATATGCACACACATACTTACACACATATTAGAACAGATGAAAATTTATATATATTCAAGAACATGGGTCGACCACAAAAGCAACCTCTAAATAATTTTATTATATAAATGTTTATGGTATAAATATGTTATTTTGTTTTTGTGTTTTGTTTTTGTTTTTTTTTTTTCTTTTAGTTGATTTTCGGTAGCATCAAAGTCTTCCAAATTGTAGTTGAAAAGGGGAAAAAACGAAAAGTTGTGCAGTGTGGCACACCGGAGATTATAACAACCTATAAATTATATTTAATAAGTTAATTAATTATAAATTCTACTAAATTAACATGGAAATTAAAATTGAAATGAAAAAAATTTGATATGAAGTAGAAATATTATCGTAACTTAATGCGAGTTTATTGAAATTAGGAAATGTTCTGATCTTTAAACATATATATTTTAAAGCAAAATTCGAGTTATTAAAGAATTTAAACGATGTTAACATATAAAAAAACTATTAAAATTGATATATTTGGCTATGCCGAATCTTCAATACCCTCCACCACAAATTCGTGTGAAGTTAATACGTTAGGTTCCATAGATATACACATATTCCATAGACACACATACACTCACAAATGTATATAGTATATAACATAGAAACACTTAATAAGTGATAAAATTTTCTATTAGGCCAGATTTCATTGAGTTCTGTCAATTTTTGTGGATGTGAGCAGACAGACAAATTGACGAAAATCGACTGAGATTTTGATTTGGTGCAAAAATATATATACATTTGGACCAATATTGTTCATATTTATAATATGGAATTGATCTTTGTTTAATTGTTTTATAAGCTCAAACCGGTATTCCGGGAAGGGGCGTTATATGGGAGCTATATCAAAATATGGACCCACGATAATAAAATTTATAACATACATTAAAAATAGTTAAAAAATTAATTTTGCCAAATTTCAATAGAACTGTTTCAAATTCAAGAGTTTTATAAGCTATAAATCATATTCCGGGAAGGTGCCTTATATGGGAGCTGGGTCAGTTAATGATCCCAGAACAATATGACTTCTTCGGATTTATTATTGTATCAAAATAAGTATTAGTGACAAATTTCAGTAAATTATCTTAAAAATTTCGGCCCATATGACATACAGAGCCTATAACTTTTTTCTTGTTAATCAGATTTTGATGATCCTTTGCGCGATGATGGAGCACGTACAATTGTATGCTAAAATAAATTTTTTGTTTAAGTTCAATTACATTTTTAAGAGGAATTAGAAGAGTTCTTTTTCGGAATTTTGAGGTTGTTTCAGATATCGGTCTATAACTTCCTTGCTTACAAACCGATATAGCTGGTTTTAAGTAGCAAACTGCTTAGGACAATAACAAACGATGAATTCGGACAATTATTCTAAGCGTGAGAATGTTTCCAACAGACAGACGGACGGACAGTCGGACAAAGCTAAATCGACTCAGTTTTTGATTTTATGCAATAATATATATATATATATATATATATATATATATATATATATATATATATATATATATATATATATATATATATATATATATATATATATATATATATATATATATATATATATATATATATATATATATATATATATATATATTTATATATTTATATATTTATATATATTGGCGTTACACACGGAATGACAAACGTAATATACTTTATTATATTATCAGAACCTCTTTAACTCAATGTATTTTCTTATATCTGCAGTTATACTATTTATTGTTCTATATTGATATTTCTATCATTTAAAATTGGTGTATTTATCTTTTGAAGCCCCAATATTATAATTATATAAAATATAGCAGAAATCGAAAATATTACCACATATGAAAATATTACGAAGACGGGTGAAAGACAGTGATCAAAAGATATGAAAATAATTTTGCTTTGTCTTCAGCACTACGAAACTAGGTTTCATCGGTTTTTTAATATTTTTTTATTTGTGCTGGGGATACGAAACCCATACCATTTTTGCGATCAATTAGTACCTTGTAAAGCTGTCTGCCTCTAGGGTTTATAAATCTGGAACCCCAGTACGAATATTTCCCAATTACCCAGAGTTATAAAATGTTATTCAAAATTTTCTTTAGAAACCGAAAACCGAACTTATGCTGATGTTGCTTACAAATATTCTTTGGAATATTTACCAAAGACATAATGTCGAATTCGGTTTCTGAGTAATGTACCAGTACCATCATGTAGATAGCTTTTTTTCTTTTTTGTTTATTAATTTCATTCTTTGTTTTTTATTTTATTTTATTTTATTTTATTTTATTTTATTTTATGTTGCTTTTTCTTTTGAATTTTGTCTGCAGTAGAACTCGTCACTATTGCTAGCTTCTAAAATTATATTATTGTTTATTTAGACATCACACTTTTTACACCGAATGTAATTACATTTGCCATAATCAATCTCCGCTCTCACTTTTGGGGGTTAAAGTGACTAAAAATTGTGTCTAGATGTCTTAGATACCTCTTGAAAATCAAATTTCCATCTGGTGTTAGTGGTTTTATCCATAACGATAAGGGGACACCATTATTCCTTGCAACTTAAAACAGTTTATGCATCTTACCTTCTATAGGTTGAATAACAAACAAGCAAAGGGAGAGTAACCTTCAAACTCTTATACCAGAGTATCAATTAATCTGTATATGATTTTTTTTAGTTAACTTGTAATTTCATTCATACATTCTACATTTTAATCAATGAAATTTTTTATGCTTATTTATTCTTATTTACATTTGTTTCTTTTATATACATATAATTTTACATATTTGTAAAATTTTTATGAATGAAATCGTAGTAAAATAGTAATAATAATAATAATAATAATAATAATAATAATAATAATAATAATAATAAGTCTGGACTAGATGAAATTTATTATTTATGACATGGTAATTAATAAATTAAGTTCTTATTAAATAATTAAAGAAATTACATAATGTCAATATTTAAAGGTGATTTTAATTCTTGCAAAGTAATATTTGAAAATAATACACTCAAAAAATTATATACCTAAAATAAAAGGAACCATACATTTAAAATAAATGATATTTTTTTTTTTGAAAAGCTTTCTACTTATATTTTTATTTGAAACAAAGAAATTTGTTATTTATTCTTAAATGTTAATAATTTAAGTAAAAATTTCAGTAATTATAAATGTTTTTTTCTTTCATTTAATATTTAAAAAATTCTACCTACAAACAAATAAAAATTACTAATTTTTCATTTATTTAAATATTAGAAAAGAAAATCTTCATATCACTTATATTGATTATATTGATTTAGTTTTTCGATCCGTAAGATTCCCATGTAACCTCATTTTGACTTTCCTTTATTCCTGTTTGAAATTAGATAGAAAAGATTTTCTTTTATTATGTATAAAAAAGCCTACTTTTTATTTACATTACCCTGTTGCTTTTAACATATTAAGCAACAGGGTTTACTAACATTAAAATTAATTATTTTTACACTTAACAAAATTAAATTTAAATTCATTTTTTTTACTACTATAAAAATTCATTTTTTAAATAAAAATATTAACTTATATTATTAAAATTTTAAATTGGCGCAACATTCCGGCCCCAGTGAAGGACTGGAAAAACGTCTTCACTCTAATGGTAGTGGAGCCATTTATGAATGGGTCGTCTATAAACGCCGCTTTTGGTTTTGACCTCCGCCACCCTGACCTTGCCGTCTTCTCCTTCCACGATTCCGACGACTTTCCCGGTCAGCCAACTCTGCGGCGGGTAGTTGTCTTCGTGGACTGTTACCACTTGACCGATGTTGATGTTCGGCTTGGGATCGTGCCATTTGGCTTTGCCTTGCAGACCCAGAATGTAGTCTTTCGACCAAGCCCGCCAGAACGTCAGCTTGAGATCGCAAAGCAGTCGCCAACGCTTGCATAATTTCACCTCTTTGCCGGTCCCTTCTTCTGCGGATTCTGGCGGCAGCGAACGCAGACCCTCTCCGATCAATAGGTGAGCTGGAGTTAGCGCCTCTCCGTCGTTCGGGTCTGGAGACAACGGTGCTAGCGGACGGCTGTTGAGCACCGCCTCTACTTCTGCGAGCATTGTTGCCATTTCCTCGCTGGTGAGAGATGCATTTCCTATTACGCGCAGAAGAAGGAATTTGGCCTGTTTGACTGCGGCCTCCCACAGTCCTCCGAAGTGGGGCGCCCGAGGTGGTATGAAGCTGAACTTCACCCCGGACGACCTGCGTACGATTCGATGGGTTTGTGACTGCTGTCGAACGCTTGTTGAAGGTCCTTCATGACTCGACTGGCTCCGACGAAGTTATTCGCGTTGTCGCAGTGGACAATTTGTGGCAAATCAGATACTAATTCTAAATGTATCTCCTTAGAAGTGAAATACACGAAAACCGCTATATACATTTTTAATGGGGGTCTGCCACGAATTCTTAATGAAACGTTAACGGGACACAAAAGTCTACACCGACGATTAAAAATGGTCGAGTAGCTCTCACTCTATTAGCGGGTAAATTTCCCATTATTTGAGACATAAGCTTAGGTTTATAGCGGAAGCAATTAGATCAAGCAGACAAACCACATTCGTTTTTCTTTTTTCCAATATTTGTTGGTTCTCCCTTAACTCAAAGTTTTTGTTAACAGGCCATTTGGAACTATCGTTCAACAGAAACGATGGTCCTTCAAACCAAATAGAAATTTTCAACTCATTCACGTCACATCCTCTTGATACAATGTCAGCTGGATTCTGTTTTGTTGGCACATGTCACCAAGAAATCCCTTCTGAAAATTCTTGAATTTCATCAACTCGATTAGAAACGAATGTTGCTAGTAAGGATGGATGAGTTTTTATCCAATGCAAGGTTATTTCTGAATCTGTCCAGAAATTAACACTCTCGATTTCAAATTTTATCATAAACTTAATTCGAGTCCATAACTTAGCCAGTAGGTGTGAAGCGCATAACTCAAGTCTCGGAAGAGATTTAGTCTTAAGTGGAGCGATTTTAGATTTAGCTGTAAGTAGTCTTGAATCAACTTTATTTGATTCAGAACATCTTATATATATGCAACAACCGTACGCACGAATAGAAGCATCAGCAAATCCATGAATTTGGATTTTTGTTGCTGAAGTTGTTTGGACGTATCTTGGGATTGTAATTGAATCAATTTCCATTAAATTAGATTTGAAATTTTCCCATGAAGTATTTAGTCTCATAGGAATTGATTCATCCCAGTCAAGTTTTTGTATCCAAAGCTCTTGAAGTAACATTTTATCTTTTGTTACGATTGGGCATAAAAGTCCGAGAGGATCAAACAATCGCGACGAAACAGATAAAATATTTCTTTTAGTCGCTTTCAAATCTTTAAAATTGTCTCTTAAATGAAACTTAAATGAATCATTCTTCGGAACCCAATGTATGCTTAGAGCTTTAGCAGAATCGTAGTCACTTTGTATTAATTTTTCATTTTCCAAAGAACTTATAAACTTAGGATGATTTGAGAACCATTTCGTAAGTTTAAACCCAGCTGAACTTAGAATTTCAGTAACTTGGTTACGAATTATATTCAGCTCTTGGTAGCTTTCTGCTCCAGTTAATAAATCATCCACATAAAAATCACTGCGAACAACTTTTGAACCAATTGGTAAAGTCTCTTTGAATAAATCACTTAAATGAACGATAAACGACGCACAGAATTTCTAAAAATGTCCTCACATTGCTGCTGTTCCTCAGTATATTATTTTGTTGATTCTTTCGGGATATCTTCTAATTCCCAGAATTTTCGAACTATGGTCTCAACATTACTCTCGTTTTCTATAGAAGTATTTATGTGAAAAACTTTGTTATTATCTGACCCCTTTGGCTGATTATACTTTCCAGTAACAATCCAACCAAGTGATGTCTTTTGCAAAGGGCTAGAATTAAACTTTATTTGACCTACACAAATCAAATCGAAAAATACTTCTGCGCCTATTAACAAATCTATTTTCTGAAGTCTATGAAATCTAGGATCAGCTAATTCTATATTCTTAGGAATATTAAGGCTTGTTGAACGAATTTTCCATCAGGTTGTAAATTAGTAATTGAACTCAATACCCAAAACTTCGAAGTAAATTGAGTAGAGTTAACCGTTTAAGTCGACGGCTGTTCAGAGTAGTTAGAACCAGTATTATACCTATGTAAAAGTGAATTGTGAGATCCACTACAAATTCTACACTTAAACGATGTGCATCTTGCTACTGTATGTCCTTTTTTCAAACAATTTATACATGCTGGCATAGATTTGATAAAAAATCTTTGAAGTACAGGCTCAGCAGTAAATGAAGGGCAATTATTAATTATATGTTGATTTGATTTACAAAACATACATTTTTCAGCAGATTGTTTCGATTTTGTAATATTTAGTGATGTTCTGTTATGTTTTTTATTAGAATTATCAGTTTTATTCTTATTCAACATCGGTCTTGAACTTGAAGACTCATCAGCAGAAATATGTTCATATTGTTTGTTCAAGGCGGTTTCACAGTCAGACCAGAGTGGCAGCTTTTCGAAATCTAGCTGTTCTTCCCACTTAGATTTTGTGACTGGATCTACTTTTGACATCACTAAATGTATTAAAATAGCATTTGTAATTTTCTTGTCCTCACCTATTGTCAAATGTGAGTCATAATTTGCCGAAACAGTATCGATCACGCTTCGCAAAGCAGAAGCTGAAGGTTTCGTGATCTCTGGAAGATCGAAAAGTTTGGCGATATTATCAAAAAATATCAAACGCTCATTATCATAAACCTTTTTTAAACTGGCTAATGCCTTGGGGTAATTTTCCTCAGAAATCTGAAAAGCTTTGACTGTACCCAAAGCTTCATCGGATAAGCATGATATCAAATGATAAATTTTTCTATATCTGTCAACGTCGGGTCATTGTGGACTAAGTTCTCAAATAAGCTCATAAAATTTATATAATCGGAATATTTTCCGCTAAATTTGGGGAGCTTCATATTTGGGAGTCTTGACTGATGCGACTGTAAACTAAAGAATATTTCAGGCACACTAGTTTTTCTATTTTTGGCCAAGATACTCAAAAACATTGATTTTGTAGACACACAAATATCCTCAAGCTCAGCTCTACTTTAGCCTTTTTTACTAATAATTTCTCCAAAGTTTCCGATTTGGAAGGAGAATCTTGACGCCTTTTACCAGTCATCATGAAATTTTATTAAAAAACGAAATGTTTCAAAGTAAAAATGTACGACCTAATTAATTTATAGGCCGAAATAATATTTATTTTCTATTTTGTTTACATTTTTTTAAGGATACGATTATTCCCGACTTCGAATTATTCTCTCGTCGGTTACACAATATTCGGAATATGTTTCCAAAATTTATTCTTTTATTGTTGAAAACGACGTTATTTCTAATTATAATAATATATTAAATTTTTCAAAAACACTTGATCAGCCTTTGGTAATAAATTAGAAAATTTATTTTATTTACCAAGAAAAATCGAAATTAATTATTTTAATTTGTATACAAATTTTATTTAGAAATTTCGTTAAAATTATGAACACACTTATTATTAAATATTTTATAATAATACGAAAATAATTTTTTCGTTGCTAGTGTGAACACTCTTTTAACTTTGTAAATTAAATTTGTGTGAAATTAAACTTTCGATGCTAGTGTGCACGCACTTCACTGTTAACAGCTGATGTAAAAAAAATTCAAGTGTTATAGGAACGAATGGAAATGAACCTTTTGTTCAACAAACAGCGAATAAAAGAATAAAGAAGACAAAAATAATAAATTAATTATTTTATAAAAAATTAAATTTAACACTCGCGAATATTGTGTATTTACTTTAAATAAATTATAAAATAAAATTTTCAACAAATGTTTGCAATACCGACGGCAAAACAAGAAAGAGAATTCCAAAACAATTTTTCTCAAATTAAATGAGACAATAGTACAAGTATGTACGTTTGTGAATTTGTTTAAAGTTAAAACAATTAACACTCGCGATCGCTTCACTTTTAAGGGTGGTTTTTTATTTTCTTTATTTAAATAAAATAAATATATAATTTGTTTCACTATGAAGTGTAAAAAATATTTTTTGTGTTCGACTTGCAAAAGCGACAATTTATTTATATTTTTGAATAATTTACAAAAAATCTCCCAAATTTGATTAAATTACAAATTTAAGGTTTAACACAAATATTTCTTACACTTTTACCTGTTGTTCGGATGAATCAGAATTACTCCCCTGATTACTCTCAGCTCTACAAAAGGATGCAACGGCAACGAGGTGACATCAGGAGCAGGCTTCGAAAGTTTTTATTTTGATTTATTTATTTTTTTAATTAAAATTTTATTGTTGTTAGATCGCTTTTTATGCTTTTTTTAATTGTTTTGTGTTTTTATTTTAATGTTTTTTTTTAATTATTTAAAAAAAAAACAATTTTTTATATTAAAAAAAAAAAAACACTTTTTTTATATTAAAAAAACTTTTTTATATTATTTATGAACACTTTATATTAATAGTGTCCCTGCTTTATATTCTTAATAGTTTTTAAGAATTTTTAATAAAAATTAAAATTAAACAATTTATAATTTAATTTTTAAAAGAAGTAAAAACACGACCGTTTTCATTCACGTATACTTTGCAAGTACTTTCTTCATTTTCTTTTATTATGTATAAAAAAGCCTACTTTTTTATTTACATTACCCTGTTGCTTTTAACATATTAAGCAACAGGGTTTACTAACATTAAAATTAATTATTTTTACTCTTAACAAAATTAAATTTAAATTCATTTTTTTACTACTATAAAAATTCATTTTTTAAATAAAAATATTAACTTATATTATTAAAATTTTAAATTGGCGCAACAGTCATCATGTGTTTAAAAGAGCTATTTTTATTCAATTTCTTACTTATTTTCTCGAAGAAGAATTTATTTTTTAAATGTTCTATTAAATAAATAAAAGTTTAATAATTTTTGTTCGTTTAATAAATTTTTCATATTTTTATATATTTTTTGACATTCAATTTCAGTCCCAAGTCACGTGGCATATACATGCTATTATAAGCCATTTTGCTGGGATCTATAAGCCTTACATCAATGACATATCACGAGGACTGATTATATTATCCCAACAAACAATCAGCATAATTAATTTGATCTTGCTGAATAATGAACATCTAATATTCCAATCATCACGAGGAGATCATGAGCCCACCTGCTGTTTCAGTTAACATGATCAAAAATATATAGTTTAATCTCGGATTGCAAACATTTCCCATTTATTTAAAACTACTCTCGTAGTTACTTGAAACTACCTAAATGAATGAAAACCTATTTTTTGTTTTAAATCTTATATAACACTACCAAAAAATAAAATTAATTCTTACAGTATAAATAAATAAAAATAAAAAATGGACTAACCTATTTAAAATTTAATTCAGGATAATGTACATAAATGTTTATATCAATTAAAATTATGTAATTAAATTACAAATATATCATTTTACTTCTAAAGTTTAGAAAGATAATCCAAAAACGTTCTGAATTTTTAAAATCTCTTCTAAATATGTCTCTCTGATTAACTGGAGTAATTATTCTTTATTTATATTTATCATAAACTAAATATTAAAAAATGTTATGCTAAATTTATAATTAGGCCTGTCTAAAATAAACATAAACATAAACATAAACATTTATTAATCCTATTTAATATCACAAATTATTTAAGAAATGCTTAAATGAAACTAATAAAACATTATTTCTAAACATAATCATAACATATTATCTAAATATACTTATACTAATACATTGGCAAAGAAAAAAAACCTTCACTAGATCAAGACAAGTATGACGCGGTAAGTTCGATATCAATTTATAAATTTTATTCTTGTTAACATGAATTGTTACACGAGATTTAAAAAAAGGGTGTTTTCATTAGAAATGAATAGAAGGGATGTAATGTCTAACTGTTTGATATATTTAAATGTAGGGTTTCAAGATTAATTAGTAAGCCATTGAAACATAGGTAGGCGTGGGTTACGAGGCCGTTTTCTCTTAACATCTAAAAGTTATATAGATTGATGGTGACTAGACTGGGGAATAGAAGGACATTTAGTTAACTAGTCATGGAGGTCCTAACGCTTTTGAGTAAAAAAAAAGAGGATCTTTAGAGAAGGACCGAACACTAATATATTCGCGGCGAACATTTATTGTCATCACCAACATGTCAATTGTTGAATTTATTGATTTGCGAAAACAATAATTTTAGTGACGATAACAATATTTTTAGAGGCGATAATAGTTATTTTTGTGCCGATAACAATAATTATTGTTATAAATACATAATCATAATGGGAATAAAAATATTTATAGTTACGGTAAAAATATCTAATAACGAAAGTATATTGCTTCTCATTTATGGTTACTGCAAACATATTTTTCTCTGCGTGTAGGAACGATTGGTGTTATCATCCACCCCAACTTCATTATCTCTAAAAGTCCTTTTAAATCTTCTAAGCATGTATTGAAAACTTTGTATTACTGTTAGAAATATAATTTAGGTTTCCACCATTATATGCGGTTCGTCTGGGATTATCGTTATAACCATAAGAGAAATTATACGCATCCAGCTTGGCGCCTTTCCAGACCTATCAAGTTTGTAATATAAAATAATTTTTTTCTAGTCACTGTTACGCAATGATGATTCTGATTCGGCACTATAGCTTACAATTCTATCGTTGAGTCTTTTGTTAAATGAAAGTTATGCTATTTCGAAGTGTTGCGAATACAATCCTTCAGCCATCTCCAAGGATGATTTCAGTATATTTATAAAATTTAATCTTTTAGAGCCAAATAGTGCAATAAAACGAATAAAATTAAATTGTCCTTGAATGAGAAAATTAAAAAATAAACTTTTTTTCGCATAAAAATAATTAAAATAATTAATAATTTGAGATTTTTGAAAAAAAAACCTAAAATTTTAAAGTTTTAAAAATTGTGGACAAGAATTTAATATCATTGCAATTAATAACATTAAGAAGTAAAAAGGGCGAAAACATACTTTTTTTTTATTAATTCGTAACATATTTTTTCGAACTACAAATCACAAAATTTATTTATTGAAATAAAAAAACTACTTAATCAAGCAGAGGTTGTTGTACTGACTGGCACGAGTTGTCATTGATTAAGTTAAAAAAACCTGCAACATTCTTTATACATTTTCCTTTATAAATTTCACTTGATCAAATTTAATTAGTAGCAGTCACCCACTGCGTTTAAAATTTTCAGTTTCACTTTATTCGATTATAAAGACAACAAAATTATGCTACGCTTTATTTATATAGAACTCTAAAAACTGATAACGAATAATCGGGTCTTAAAAGATTATTTTTAAATGAAAATATGAACTATATAATAAATTTTATTTTTAACTAAATAGTGAACCATTAAACAATTTAGCGACAAAATACTCAAAATTAATAATAAAAAAATTAAAATAACGTATTAAAATGTACATTGATAATTATGGAATACAAAGTAAATTTACAATAATTTTTATTTTTCAATTTAACATAACGTAAAAGGTTTTTTTCACTGATTTTTAAATCATTCAAAAGTCAAACAGTTTGGTCTCGAAACATTTTGGTCTCGAACGAAAAAATCTAAATTACAATTAAATTGTAGAAAAACAAAAACTAAAAACAAAGAAAGAAAGAAATAAAGACGAATCAATGTGTAACTGCAACATGTTCTGCTTATTATGCGTATCTGTTTGCGTTTTGTGCGTGTAAGCGTGTGTATTATATTCTTGAATAACGAAATAACGACTAAGAAACAGTAGCAACTGCCACAATAGTTGAAATGTGGTAAACAATTATCGAAACAAGTTAATTACAGCACGGCAGAATAAATATGAAGATTCCAAACTATCGATGAATTCTCTTCTCTTCAGTTACTGATGAAACACAAAATATTATGTTTTTTGTGATCACGCAAATTGTATGTACAATATTGTTTGTGAAGTAGAATGTCGATGATTTTGGGACACAAATTCTCTTTCCAAGGCTTCCAGCACACGTCTCCCGTTGCATCTTATTGCTATACATTTATGAATTATTTATATTTGTTTGTCTTTTGAACACAAAAGAAAATGAACAAAAAATATTTTTTTCTTTAAATTATTTGACAGTTCTTAAACATAAATAATGCACCAAGAAACAGACTCACACACACCCATAGAGAGATAACATAACACACAAATTAACAAAAATAAAACAATTAAATAAAATAAAAATGATTTAAAAAGTAATTGGAATTAATTTTAATGAATATTTAATTAACAACTAAAGTAGGCGACGCCCAACACATCGATTCATCTGCAGGTATCAAAAAAAAAAAAAAAAAAAATATATATATATATATATATATATATATATATATATATATATATATATATATATATATATATATATATATATATATATATATATATATATATATATATATATATATATATATATATATATATATATATATATATATAATATAATATAATAATAAATAATGGAGAAACTTCATTCCAAATTATATATTAATTTATTATTATTCACACAAAACTGATTTTTGGTGATTTTTGTTAGTTTAGACATCTGAGCAACAAATTTCATATTCAAAATCACTGTCCTTTACATAAGACAAACGTATTAGAAAATCAGAAATAGCAACAAATAGAAAACTTGTGATAAATAAGATTAACTTGTTGCAATATTATAGCTGAGACAGTTTAAATTCAACATGAAGCAATATTGATTGAAAAACGTCTATCTGTGATTTAAGGCAATGCAGATTTATCCTTTCAACTATACCTGCGAAAACAGAAAGTGGTTTGCGAGTAATTTGATGTTTTAATTTCGTATGGGAGCAAATTGATTTTTTTCCAATTTTGTATAGGAGGAAATCTATTTTGAAAATTTTCTTTCTTCAAATTTATTTATTTTTTTTTTAATTTAGTATGGGATTTTTTTGTATATTTTTATATATAAATAACAAAATATACAAAAAATTTAACGGGAGACATTTTTTAATATGCAAACACGTGGGAGACAATTTTTAATTTTAATGAAATAAATTAAAACAAGTTAGAATGCTATATTCGGCTATGCCGAATCTTCAATACCCTCCACCACAAATTCGTGTGAAGTTAATACGTTAGGTTTCATAGATATACACATATTCCATAGATACACATACACTCACAAATGTATATAGTATATAACATAGAAACACTTGATTAGTGATAAAATTAATTATATTTTTGGCAATAACTTTTTTGCTACTGAACTGCCTTTTTTCTACTAAACCAAATTTTATTGAGCTCTGTAAATTTTTGTGGATGTGCGTTACACACAGAATGACAAAGTTAATATACTCTCTTCACTTGTACTGCTTGTTATAAGCTCAAAACTGTTTTCCGGAAAGGGGTCTTATATGGGAGCTACAGTAAAATGTGGACCAAGATTGTTCATATTTATAATATACTTTGAATATAGTTAGACAAATCGTTGTGATAAATTTCAATGGAATTGATATTTATTTAAATGTTTTATAAACCCAAACCACGTTTTCCGGGAAAGCCCGTTCTAAGGGATCTATAGGAAAATATGGACCGATTTAGGGTTAATTAACATATTATCTTCAGAACAGTTAACAAAATAATTGTGTCGAATTTCAATAATATTGGTCTTTAACTACTAGTTTTATAAGTTGAAAACTGTCTTCGGTGAGAGCCTGATATTCGAGCTACATCAAAATAATTCTAATTAAAAATATACATTAAAAATAGTTAAAAGATGCATTGTACCGAGTTCCAAAGGAATTAGTTTTTATTTAATTGTTTTATGAGCTCAAGGGATATATAGTAGCTATATTAAAATATGGACCCATGTTAATAAAATGTATAACATATATTTAAATTAATTAAAAAATTAATTGTGCCAACCTTCAATAGAATTGTTTCAAATTTAAGAGTTGAGTTGCTTGAGTTGCTTGAGGTCATTATAAAGAAAAAAATATATAAATGATAATGATGATAAATTTATGTCAGATATTGAAAATTAATTAATTTTATAGAACAATTGAAAAATAATGATAGTGATGATGAATGTTTAATGAAAATATTGTACTAATTTAAATTTTTATATTAAATATATATTATATATTATATTATACTAAATGTCTCTTATTTATATTTATTTGATTGTTTCAAATAAATAAAATTCTTATTTTTGGTGTTCAATTATTTGAAAAATGGTTTTTATAATATTTACTTTAAAGCTCTTATGAAAGAATATAAAATTAAACACTCTCACACTTTTTCAAATATGAAAGCTTCAATTGTTGAACTTGTATATGTATAAAAATATTTAGTATGCAAGAAAATTATAAATGGTATTAAAAACTAGACCCAAATCAGTTAATAAGAAAAATTAAAAACAGTTACTTAATACTATTTATAGTAAATGACTTAGTACGCATTAGCAAATATAAAAATCAAAATTAATGTTACTTATCCTATAACATATCAACTTGTAGATTTTAATGGAAATATAATTAAAGGTAGATTTTACGAAGAGGAATTGTTAAAGATAAAAGCTTCAAATATATTTTTGGTAGAAACAATTTTTAAAAGAAAAGTAGATAAACTATTTGTAAAATAATTTGGTTTTGGTAATGAATATAATTCATGGATTCATCGGAATGACATTAGTAAATAATATATGAATAACATACAATATACAATCTTAATCACTCTTTTAAAGGATGGCTTCAAGTATACATGATGACAATATATTACTTTATTAAGTAATAATTCAATTGACATCACAATCACTAAATTTAAATAATCAATGGACAGAATTTTCATTTTCCTTAGGAAAAACAAACAATGAAAATATTGTTAAACGTAAAAAACGAAATATTTTAAATGTCAACACACAAACTATAGTAACGAAATTATCAAAGCTCAATAAAAATAATGAATATGAAGATATTCAATTGAAATTTCACGAAATTTAAGAAACTTCTAATAATTTTATGATAACTAGTTTTTAATAAATTAAATGTTACTCCAAAAAGTAACTATAATAATTTCCATAGAAATAAAAGATTTAGGAAATTTAAAATCCGATAGTTTTAATGAGTTAAAGAATGATACATCACAAACAATTTTAACTAAAGAAAATAAAAATAAAAATATTAATTAATCTCACAACAGATTTTAATCCTCATACTAGTAAACATGAAGTTAAAAACGTTGAAAAAGATTCCGTATTGACATCAACAAATTATGTTCAGCAAAACTCTTTTAACAAATTTTCAGATAATTTAACACTTTATTTGACTTAAGCGTTATTACCAGACATAAATGAAATTATATCTATTTACATCGACACTTTATTTGACTAAAGCATTATTACCAGACATAAATGAAATTATATCTATTTACATCGACATAATTAAACCACGACATGTAGATACCAAAAAAAAAACTAAATGTTTAAGCATTTTTTCTATTTCAAAAGAATTAAAGAACTCTAATAATTTTAATAAAATTGAATATTTTTCTATTGAA
This sequence comes from Cochliomyia hominivorax, assembly GCA_004302925.2. Lineage (NCBI taxonomy): Eukaryota > Metazoa > Arthropoda > Insecta > Diptera > Calliphoridae > Cochliomyia > Cochliomyia hominivorax. Next base: position 58,454,532 of record PYHX02000158.1, read on the forward strand.
TCTTATAGCATTAATGATATTATCTATCATAATCCGAAATGATGAAGGACGAGCAATAAGTTTGGATGAATTAATGGCAGTTTATTGTATTCTACACTTTAATAAATGTATAAAATAAATGTTGAGCAAAATGATAAATCATTTTTATTATAACCATGGATGTGTTGTATACAAATTATTATAATAATCGGTGTGGAAGTAATGTACAAAATATTGGCGAAACACACATAAAAAAACAAAAATTTGTACAATATGGACATGATATTGGATCATTATTTTCATATTTTTTCTCACACCTCACCATTCTTGCGGACAGGATTAAATTATTTAAAAAACAAATCATTAGATATTGGAAAAGAGATTTTGGAGGAAATCGGAATAAAAACCAGTTAAAGATATTTAATTTAATCAAGATAGAAAAATTAGGAATAATTGAAGAAGAAATAAAACTGTAGAAAAATAAAAACAATGAAGAAAGGAAGAGAGAAACATAAAACAAAAAACACAATTGTAGAAATTTTATAAATTAAGAAACTTTCCGAATAGAAGGACGTTTAGTATATTGTGAATTTGATAGTATAATAGAAATTGACCAGTCTCGCACTACAATTCAAACGCTATGAATTCAATAAATATCATTCAAAGTGAAGCGTCAATGTTATGTGGAGTTTATTGCTCTATTTTTATTTACATAAGATGGAAAAATCTTACTTTCAATCAAATTTTAAATACTTTTAATTACTTAAATTTGTATGACAACGATATGTTGGCATTAAGTTTATTTAAATAATTTAATGTTTAAATTAAAAAAAAAGAAACTGAAAAATTTATGGGAATTTGGTATATAGAACTCCCCAGCTTCATCTTCTCCAGTAGAATTTTTACTGAGTATCCCTTCCAATTCCAAATCATATGAACTATTTTCTGATTTTCTCATTAAAAGAAATTGGTTATTGTTAACTCTTTCGATTACTTTATCTTCTAAACTGTTATATCGTTTAGGCAGATATAACATTCCCTCCTCAAGCTCAGCCATCACCATATTTCCATATTTATTTTTATGGCGAAACATAGTTAATATTTTATATGGTTTTAGTGATTCTAAATGGTCTTGTTTTTAATTTATTAAAAGCTGGAACAACATCAGCGTTTGTACATAAAATTTACTCAATTTTTGAACATTTAAATGTATTTTTTTCTTCAAAGAAAGAGAAATTGTAATATTCTAAATTGAAAAAAAAAAAAAAAAAAAAATATATATTTATATATATATATATATATATATATATATATATATATATATATATATATATATATATATATATATATATATATATATATATATATATATATATATATATATATATATATATATATATAATGTGTATATATATATATATATATATATATATAATGTGTATATATATATATATATATATATATATATATATATATATATATATATATATATATATATATATATATATATATATATATATATATATATATATATATATATATATATATATATATATATATAAATCAAATGTAAACTCATCATTTTTTATTTTATATATATTATTACAATTAAAAATTTTCTCCCACGTGTTTGCATATTAAAAAAACGTCTCCCGTTTAATTATTTGTATATTTTTGTAATTTAAATATCCCATGACAAATTAAAAAAAAAAAAACATAAATAAATTTTAAGAAGAAAATTATTATATAAAGTTAAAAAAAACATACTAAATTAAAAAAAAAAAAAAAAAAAAAAAAAAAAAAAACAACAAATAAATAAATTTAAAGAAAGAAAATTTTAAAAATCAATTTCCTCATATACAAAACAAATCAATTTGCTCCCATACGAAATAAAAAAATAAAATTCCTCCCAAACCACTTTCTGTTTTCGAAGGTACATAAATATACTACTTTTATCCATTGTTATCTCATAATTAACAAGCAAGAACGCCAAATCTTAAATGCCTCCAACACCCACATTTTATATATATTTGCACGAAATAAAATTAAGTTTAAAAGCTAAGGAATAACCCATACCTGAAGTTACATCCAAATGTGGTCTGTTAATATGGAAGTTCATTACAGTTTTAAATGGCAAACAAATAATTGTTGTAAAAAAATTTCATTAAAATAAAGAAACATTTTGGTGGGACTTAAATGGAAAGTAAAGCTGAAAGGGGTGGCAATCGCAAAAATAATTCCGAGATATGGTTTTATATGGGAGCTAAATATATATACGGACCGATGATCTTGAAATAAATTACATATGTTAAAGGTAATAAGAAAAATAATTGTGCGTGTTTATTCCTTACAGCATTACGCGAGACCAATAACAAATATATACTGATAATCGAAAAATTAGTTACATAGTAAAAAAAGTAAGTGTGATGAATTTGAATAAAATATATCCATAACTAAGATTAAAATCCTATTCTAAAAAGAGGCCTTATATGTGACCTATAACCAAATAAGTTGATTTAAGTGGAAAATATTAAATAAGTTTAGTACGCATTTTGTTCTGCTCATTCATTTTGAAAACTTTTACAATATATTTTCATTTGTTTAACATTAAACATAATAACAAAAGTAACTTGAACACAAAAAAATCAAATAAAAGTTTTAACGCAAAACGTATGTTAAGATTTTTCGATCTCACTCCTTATGAAACAGTCTTCAGTAATTATATCAATATAACGTAGACCGAAAAATAAAATATGACTATAATTTAATTCGTTAATAAAAATGCGGTTTATTTGAATAAATATTATTCAATTTGAATAAAACATTATTCAAATTGACAATACTAAATTCTTTATATTGATGAATATTATTTAATTCAAATACTATATTTAAGTTACATTTACGAAATTTTTGTAGAATTGACAAAAAAAAATTGCGTTAAATTGTTGTAATGAATTAATACATATATTGATATTTATTATATTAAATATTTTAAGAACTGTATCAGCGAGAATTTTCAAAATTCGAACCAAAGACTTCCTCAAAGAACTGTTTTACTGAACAAAATGTAAGATGGATAGATTCAAGATTGATTTTCAAATATTTACAGATCTACAACAGCAAGAATTTGGTCCCATCTACATTTTTTATTACACATTGATTTGTGTGAAATTTTTTTCGAGATCTAGGACTAAGGAGAATTTTTGTGCAGCAAAGTGCACTGACTAAAAGCTACTTTTAGATAAAAGACAAATATAGTGAAATGTTAAATTACAGTGGTAAGCCGACCGCCTTAGTAACTTACATGTCTGTTAATCAGCTGATCCTCCATTTGTATTTTCATGAATTTATTTTGCATAAATTTCTTTAATTCCAATCATATTAAAATGAATGGTTTATAAAATATTTTCTTTTCTGAATTACTGACGCTTTTCCTAAATATCTATTGATGCAACATATTTATTATTAATTTTTTAACGAATTTTTATTCACTTTAACATCTTTTACTGAAAATTTTTTTGATCAAATTTTTTTAGCATATTTGAAGAAAATTCTTCAATTTGAAGAACAAATAAATTAATTAAAATAAAAATCTGTTTATTTAACACCTTTTATTTCGTTCAAGTTCTACGAAAAAAATTGTTAATATTACCTACGATATTTGGTTCAGTGTACATTTATTTGTCAAATTAGTAACAGATATTAACATTTATAAATTGAAATTGTTTCATTTTTTTAAGTTTAATAGACTTAAAAACTATATCTCAGGAAGGTTAAACATTGATCCAACATAATCTTATATTTATGCCATGTGACAATTTGGATTTCGGAATATTTCAAAATATTTTTAGTCCATAACTTTTTTCCTATTAATCCAATTTTAACGGATTTTGGTATGATGATGAAATTCATTAGTCTGTTTGTTATATAAATCTTAATAAAATTTTGTAAAAAAAGAATTACAAAAGCTTTTCGTCGAAATTTTGAGTTTGGCTCAGATATTAGTATACAACTGTTTCGCTTTTAGATCAATATAAGCAGCTTACTACAATAGAAAACAATGTAACTAAATTTAATCCAATTCAATTCAATTCAGATAACTATTCAAGAAATTAAAATGTTTCCAACAGACAGACGGATTTAGCTAAATCGACATAGATTTTGATTTGATGATCGTGACGTTACACACGGTTTGACCACTTATGGTGGTACAGGGTAGAGAAATTTCTAAATAATAACGCAGGGAAACATCTATGTAAGACCACCTTAAACGTTATTATGGTGAGAGATCCAAAATTTTGTGAAACTATTTATTATTAGAAATACATGTTTTGAGTAAAACGGATTTATCAAAAAAACTGAAATTCGTAGACGATTAATTTCCTCCCAAGAATCAAATATTAATCGAATATGTAAATAACTATTATGACGGGGTTTTTTTATTAATTTTATTAATTAATTCTATAAAATCCCTTTGCTGGAGAAAAAATTTAGAGTGGATAGATTATGAGAATCGAGATATCAAAAAAATAAGTAACAGCGACAGTATTTCTTGTAAAATTGTTTCGAACAAAAGTTGATATAAGTAAAAATTGTTCAATTTAATGAAAGTAGTTTTCAAAAAAGACACATAAATTATCAGAAATTTATGAACGATTTAAATGAGCGTCATACTTTTCTTATATATATGTACAGTTATACCATTTTTAAATTTTCTACTTATTTTCATTATTTTTAATTAAAAATTCTTTGTTTTTTATAATAAATTGAAAATTATTAATTGTTTATTAATTTGAGTGGTTTACACCAACAAGATCGTTGTTTGAAATTAATTTATTTTTATATTTATTTAACAATTGAAATTGTTAAATAAATTATAATAGAAATCAAATTTAGAAGATACACTGAAAAAATTTGTGTAAAATTAATATGGAATATTATTGATTTCAAATAGAATTTTCTGATAAAATTAAACGAAAAAAAAATAAATTAAATTTAATAAACTCTAAAAACAAAAAACAAAATTGCTAAATATATTCGATTGTGTCAATTACTCATTACATACATCCCGGTTGATTTTGGTGATTGTTCCGAACAAGTGAGTCGACAGTCTTTTCTCAGTCAACAGGAATAATACTTGAGAAACAATCATTTACTGTATCTTCGCAATAAATTTTGGAGACGATGATGTTGTTGTTCACACAGAAAAAAAATCAATTAAAACTGATATAACTTAACATTTTTCAGTTTTGATTTTATTTCATTGATTTTAATTTAACATTGTTATACAATAAAAGCAGTTTTTTTGAGATTTTTTTTTTTTTTTGAAATTTTAAAAATTAAATAAAATCAAAATAAACGGTTATAAATTAATTCATATCGGAACAAAAAATTAAAAAATAAAAATAAAAATAAAAATAAAATTAATGATATCACCGTTTTATTTCAAAAAGTTCTTAAGTGGTTTTATCCGGTAAAAATTTCCACAAAAGATCGGTTTCATCTACGTTAAATATAGCATCTTTACAGATACTGTGCTGTGTAAATAAAATCCTTAAATGTTAAACAAATACCGTTTTAAACCGAGAAACAAATTTTCGTTAGTATGTTGTTACGTGGTCTTGTAGTCGGCTGCGATATTTCAGTCGCGTCCAGGGTTTTCTTACGGTATCCTCGAACCTTTAGTAAGAACATGATCAATTTAATCTTTCTGTGGATTGTGGACTGGATTCAGTCGGATACTTCGAGTTTCAATACTGACTGGTGATCAACGTTCCCACAATGATATTTCAAATGATTTTTTAAGATAAATGATGATTTGATAAAGTTTTTACCAAAATGATACTTTTTCTTCGTAAGAAATGCAGGTTTCGATTTTTCTTTAAAATTAAAAATTTAAAATTTTTAATTATGAAAGTATAATTTTGAAAACAATTATCAGAATAATGATATGTGGTCGAAGGATATGATTTATTTTCATAGAAAAGTAATTAACTAAAATAGAAGGAGTTGAGCATTTAAAGGTTGAGTTATGTTATTTTTAGATTAAAATGCTAATGATAATTTTACCAGTTTTGGTGATAAATATTATATTGAATTTTTGCAGAAATAAACATTAAAAAAATAATTTCTCTATTTTTTCATGTCAAAATACGATTTTCCTCAGAATTTTTATTGCGGCGCTACTGGTAATGGATGTGGAATCGGTTCCCGATGCTGGATTGTGACGGTTGGGGAATCAGTTTTAATATAAGATGTATAAACTTTAACGAATCGGCTTCTTCTGTATCGTTGATTTTTACGAGCCGGCTCTCACTGGATCATTGATTATTTAATTACTTAAGACTAATAAATTCAACATAATGCAATGATCCGAAATTTAAGATGCAACTATTAACCGAAATTGCTGTGCTAAGTCGACCTAAGTTGTTGTGCAAGGTACTTCTCTGATAGTCGGGAATGGACCGAGTATCAGAAATGCGGTGACTAATCTAACAATATAAAATGTCTTGCAATAAAGACAAATTATAATTATGTAAAAACGTTTAAGTTTAAACGTTGTTACAACGTTTGAAAGCTATGCTTTTCCAGTCTAATTTTGAGGTAGTTCAACTGTTTATTTTTGAAGCGAGGTTTCTCTATAAAATTCAAGTCCGAGAACTGTTGTCGATTTGGGAAAATTATGTAATATTATTTTATAATTTATATTTCATGAAATTGGACGAATGTTCGATGTTGTGCTAAAAATTACTGAAGTTATATTTACCAATTGTCCACCAAAATAAAACGGTAAATTTTTGTTTAAACCCACTATGTTAAGTTACATTTGGAAGTTACAGATTTATTTCTATTTAATTTTTTATTTGAAACACTGTGCAATGTGCAGGTTTCTTCATAATGGGTAAATGTGGTCAAATTTCGAAAAGCGATTTCAGAGTTAATTTTGTTGTTCATTTATAATTGCTTCCCAAGCGATAGAATTTTTTTGTTGTTGCCATAAAAATATTGAGTATATGTGTATTAGTAAATAATAGAGACAAATACAAACATCTACATATTTAGAATATTGAATATGAAGTTTTATTCACATGAAAACTTAAATATTTAATTGAACAACATTATTTCAACTATTTTTAATGTTGAATTAAATAATGAAATGTTTATGTAAATGATATGTAATTCATCGTGGTAATTATGTAAACATTCATGGTTTCAAATATTTATATAATATTTGCTGATTGGAGCTCTGTAAAAAATACATCAGCGAAACCAAACGCCTGATAGAACAAGATAATAACTTTCTACCCAAAAAAAAAAAAAAAAAAAACAATTCATTCAATGAAAAAATTTTTTTGTTGGAAATTAATAAATTTTTTATAGAATTGGGTTATATTTAAAAATGTTTAATCTCAAAACAAAATCAAATAATGGCTTCAGGTGTATTCAAAAAACCGATACCGGAAACAGTTTATTATTTTTTTTTTCAAATAATTATATATAACATGTCGTTTTTTCAGCCGGAAAACCGATTTTTAAGCTTTTCACTAAATAATCGACTTCGGTTTTATATATTCCGCCATGAATGTAAAATATATATAAAATTTTTCACGCCGTGCCTAACACGATCAAAGTGCTGTATGCATTCTTAGATATAATATTCTAAGTCGATTTTGGTATATCCGCATGTTTTAGTCACAATCACTTCAATAAAAGTAAATAAATCAGATTCTACAAGATTTTTTAATACATTACCCACCCATAACTTAGACAAATTCAGAAATTTTAAGAAACAATCTTCATTAAAAAAACTAAATAATGATAAAACAAAAATCGGTTTTTTTGATATAAAATCGTATTCCAAAACTTTTTTTTTTTTTTTTTTGAAAATTGAATTTTCGGATAGCTCGAATAACACCAGTTTCACTGGTCTTATTACATAAAAATAAATATATGTAGCAAATTTCAGAAAATAGTTTTTTTAAATTCTACTAAAATTTTGCATATAATAAATTTTTTCATTGATCCGGTTTTGTTGTGAAGTTCAGAAAATTAGAAGAAATCTTTTACGGAATTTTGAAATTGTTTCAGATATTGGCCTACAGCATATATATTATATATTATTTATTGCTATATACAGCAGCTAATAACAATGTGGTAAACAAAAAATACATTAACTGTAACTTATTTAAAAGGTTTTCAGTGAAGTTGGAAATAAATATAAATACAAATACAAATATAAATATAAATAAATAGTTTTCCGAACAAAATTGTTCTTCAACTTTTAAACATGATATTAAATAATAGTAAAAATAATAATAATAATAATAATAATAATAATAATAATAATAATAATTATTATTATTATAGTAATAACAAATAAGAATGCTATATTCGGCTATGCCGAATTTTCAATACCCTTCATCACAAATTCATGTGAAGTTAATACGTTAGGTTCCATAGATATACATATATTCCATAGATACACATACACTCACAAATGTATATAGTATATAACATAGAAACACTTAATGAGTCATAAAATTAGTTATAATTTTGGCAATAACTTTTTTGCTACTGAACTGCCTTTTTTCTACCAAATTTCATTGAGTTTTGTAAATTTTTGTGGATCTCTCTACCACTTGTATTGTGGAGCGTATGAAAACAAAAAATATGCTTGTTATAACCTCAAAACTGTTTTCCGTGAAGGGTTTTTATATGGAAGCTACAAAAAAATTTGGACCAAGATTGTTCATATTTATAATATACTTTGATAATAGTTATACAAATCATTGTGCTAAATTTTAATGGAATTGATCTTTATTTAAATGTTTTATAAACTTAAACCCGTTTTCGGGAAATCCCGTAAAAGGAAGCTATAGGAAAATTTGGACAGATATAGGGCAAATTAATATAATATCTTCAGAACAGTTAGCAAAATAGTTGTGTCGAATTTCAATAGAATTTGTCTTTACTCGTTTTATAAGTTGAAAACTGTTTTCGGTGAGGGGTCTGATATGGGAGCTACATCAAAATATGGACCGAAATTATTCTAATTAAAAATGTACATTAAAAATTGGTAAAAAATGCATTGTACCGAGTTCCTTATTTGATTGTGTTTTATAGATCAAACCGGTTTTCCGGGAAGGAGCAATATCGAAATATGGACCCATGTTCATAAAATTTATAGCATATATTTAAAATAGTTGGAAAATTAATTGTGCCAAATTTCAATAGAATTGGTTCAAATTTAAAAGTTTTATAAGCTATAAATCATATTCCGGGAAGGGGCCTTATATAGGAGCTGGGTCAATTAATGATCCCAGAACAATATGACTTCTTTGGATTTATTATTATATCAAAGTAAGTATATGTGACAAATTCAGTAAATTATCTTAAAAATTGTGGCCCATGTGACACAAAGAGTTTGGGGTGTATCAAAATTTTGCATATTATAGCCTATAACTTTTTTCCTGTTTATCAGATTTTGATAATTTTTTGCACGATGATGAAGCACGTGTAGTTGTGTGTTAAAATTAATTTTTTGTTTCAGTCCAATTACATTTTTAGAAGTAATTGGAAGAGTTCATTTTCGAAATTTTGAGGTTGTTTCAGATATCGGTCTATAACTTCCTTGCTTATAAACCGATATAGCTGGTTTTAAATAGCAAACAATGTGGCCAAGTTTTATTGAATTCGGTCAATTATTCTAGGCGTGAGAATGTTTCCAACAGGCAGACAGACGGAGAGTCTGAAATAGCTAAATCGACTCAGTTTTTGATTTGATGCAATAATATATATATATTGTAGGGTCTGAGATGATTCCTTCTTGGCGTTACACACGGAATGAGCAACTTAATATACCCTCACCAATTGTGATGGTGAAGGGTATAAAAATAATAATAATAAACAACTATAAAAAACAGTTTTCAGTATCATTTAAATTTAACAATAATTTTTTGCGACTTTTTTTACAAGAAATAAAAAGTTTTAAATATAAAAAATAGTATATACATATATATATATATATATATATATATATATATATATATATATATATATATATATATATATATATATATATATATATATATATATATATATATATATATATATATATATATATATATATATATATATATATATATATAAAAATAACAAACGAGTCGAACGAAGATTTTGGAAACAACTTGCATTTAAACTTTTTTTAATAAAATTTTTTATTTTATATTTCATGTTAATCGAATACTCCAATGATCTCATATTTCTAATTGGTATCGGTATTTTTTTAACAAAGTAAATTGAAGGATGAAATATGTTAAATTTTAATTAATAAAATTTAAAGTTTATTTAAAAAATTAAAGCACAATAGGGAAAAAGACCGCCCATATCCGCCGATTGCATGAAAAATTTGCACATTGGACGTTAGTTTTAATTCCAATAATAAACAAATAAATAAACAATATGAGTTTGTTTGAATGTTGGTGCATGTTGCAATTCATGAGATTTTGGATCTTCTATGTTTACAAGATAACCAAAATCTTTGAGCTACTTTCTGGTCATTTTTTGATAGATGTGGATGGCTTTTAGTTGGATTTTGTTCTTGGTATTCAGCGATTAAGAAAAATATCTTGCAGGTACAAGTCTATGTCTTGGCATAAACATAACATATGCTAAAAGAAGGTGTTACCACAATAAGAAGCTATTGAGCATATCAGTTTACAAGCTTTACAAGATCATGATGATGATTGCAATCATAACATCCATTTTAGAAACTCAAATGTGTATGTGTGTGTGTGTAAATTAAATGGATTTATATGCACCACCACAAGTGGAGACGAGGGTATTTTAATTTTGTCATTCCGTGTGTAACACCAAGTTGAAATCATCTCAGACCCTACAATGTATATATATTATTGCATCAAATCAAAATCTGATTAACAGAGAAAATGTTATAGGCTGTAATATGCAAAATTTTGATACACCCAAACTCTGTATGTCAAATGTGCCGCAATTTTTAAGATGATTTACCGAAATTTGTCACATATACTTATTTTGATACAATAATAAAAGAAGCCATATTGTTCTGGGGTCATTATTTGACCCAGCTCCCATATAAGGCCCCTTCCCGGAATATGACTTATAGAACTCATAAATTTGAATCAATTCAATTAATTTTCTAACTATTTTAAATATATGTTATAAGTTTTATTGACATGGGTCCATATTTTGATAATCAATATCATTGAAATTTGGCGCAAAATTTTCCTATAGGTTATTATTATATATTATAACGTGCTTGACCGGATAATGGATTTGAATCTATAATACATTTAAATAAAGATCAATTCCATTGAAATTTAGCACAATGATTTTTCTTACTATAATCAAAGTATTTTATAAGTATGAATAATCTTGGTCCAAATTTTGCTGTAGCTTCCATATAAGACCCCTTCCCGGAAAACAGTTTTGAGCTTATAAAACTAGTAAATAAAGACCAATTCTATTGAAGTTTTCTGAAATTTGCAACATATATTTGTTTTGATGAATTATAAATCCAAAGAAACTAAATTGTCCTGAGGCCATTATTTGACATAGCTTCCATATAAGGCCTCTTCCTTGAATATAATTTATAGTTTGGAAGCTATAAGTCCATATTTCCTATAGCTTCCACATAACTTCCCTTTAAGAAAAAAACGGATTTGAGCTTATAAAACTATTAAAGAAGAACAAATTGTAATAAATTCGACACAATTAATTTTCTAGCTTTCCTGAATATACGTTATTAATTTAAACAAGCGGTCCATATTTTGATATAGCTCCCATATGACGCACCCTTCCGGAAAACGTATTTGATTTTAATAAAGCCAAATCAATTGAAATTCGGCACAATGATTTTTGAGCGAATAAGTTTTTGGTGTAATTTTCGTGGTGGATGGTATTTAAGATTCGGCACAGCCGAATATTTCATTCTCACTTTTTTTAATTAATTCAACAGATCTTCAAGTTCTTTATTTAAGCTCCCGAATTGAAGTACGATTCCTCCACCTGGTAGAAAATCTATTGCAACACGATATGAATTTCTGTGCGTGTGTGTGTGTGTGCATTGAATGAAGACGAAGTGGAAGATCGCTGTTAAAATATGAGGGCGTTTCTTTAATTCTACACCCATTTAATTAACATTAAGAGTGAGAAGAAATTCAAACAAATATTTGAGATTCTGATAGTAAGTAGTTGGCTAAAATTACATTAAATCAGTTGTATGTGTATATGTATGTATGTACGTAAGTACTCGAGAAAGGAAAAAAAATAATTGAAAATTATAGAAAATTATTTATTCATTGTTGAAAAGTATTTATATCATCAGGTGCATGTAACAACAAAACATTAATTTTATTCAAAACACTATCACAAAGTCTTACTTATAATAACTCATTTCACCAAAAGAAAAAAAAACGGAAATATGTGAAATTATTTATAATAAATCTGGCAATGTCGTTAAGTCTTTCAATTCATTATAAAAATCAGGACAGGCTATAACGAATTTAGATCTAATAATATTATTAAAGAAATAGAATTTTAATGCAGAAATATTTCATCACTGAAATTTTAGTTTATGTTTTATACTAAACTGATCCCATCGGTCCAAGTTTGATTTATTTCGGAATTAATTTTACAAATTTGTATATTTAAATTTTGTTGAATAACTTTTTTTCATCACAAATCGTGAATATATTCACTTTGTCATTCCATTATCTTAGACGTCATCAAATATAAATAAATATTACTGAACTCTTTTTCTTCCTGCTCCATATTTTATGACTTATTTGCTCCTTATTTTATAACTTATACCGTGACTTTGCTAACACTTTTACAAACCTTTAACAAAGATATTATAATTTTTTTTAATTTACCCGTTGCGTTTTGCTACACAAACATTCTCCTCAGTCTAAGATCTCGAAAGAAATTTCACAAATCACAACTGTATAAAAACCAAAATTATGCAATGAACATTTTGCCAAATGCCCATATCCCTGTCCATTCTAAAATTTTATTTAATATTTGCATTGCATGGGAGCTACCTCTTCCCTTGAATCTAACTGTCCTACATCTTGTTTGGAACAAAATTTTAGAACTTCCGCTGTTACAGTTGTTAAGATATTTTATAATCATTATTTGCTTTGTATGGGGGGATCACTTTCCCTGGTCCTATCCGTCTTACATTTTATCCAGTAAAAAGATCCTTGGGAAAGTAATTTGAACCAATTTGAATACTCACACTTTTAGAGTTCTTCAGATATTCTCTAATTAATATTTGCTTTGTATGAGTGCACCTTTCCCCTTGAGTAAAACAAATTCTTGATGTTTGTTGTTATAGTTCTTTAGATAATCGATAATCAGCATTTTCCTTGTATGTGGGACACCTCTCCCCATGATCCTATACGCCCTTCATTCTGTCCAGTAAAACAGTTACTTGAAAAATTTTTTAGAACCAAATTTGAAAACTTTCGGTGTAGTGGTTTTTTAAATATTTATGATCCTATCCGTCCTTCATTTTGTCTAATAAAAAAGTTCCTTGATAGTGTAGTTGTTAAAGATTTTTATATATTCAATGATCTAAATTTGCTTTGTATGGGGACTACCTCTTCCCTGGTTCTATCCGTCCCACATTTTGCTTGTAAAAAAGTTCCTTTATTAGAAGTAAATTTGAAAATTCTCGATGAAGGTTTTCTTTACATATTCGATTTTCAATGTTAGCTTTGTATGGAGGGGACCTCTTCCTCTGGTCCCATCGAAATGTTACTTTCGGGTATATGGTTTAGTTGTCTATTAGTTCAAAACAGACAAACACAGATTCATTTTTATATATAGATAGATGGTCATATTGCGCAGCCCTACTTCATTCTCTACGTCTCACAGTTTGAAGTGATGATTTTCCAAGGAAGTAATTTTAAGATCTTTTTTAATTTCAGTCAGAAATATAAGGGGTGAGATGGAAATTTTTTTTAACATACACATGTAGGAATTGAGAGAAAAGGAAGGATTAGATCAGCCAGGATTGCAGAGCAGCGACGGTGACTGATTTTATTAGTTAGTATGACATTAGACATTTAGAGAATAGGATAAAATTTGGCCGGGGGTATTAAAGTTTTCCGACGAAGTTAAAGATTATTACTTTAGAGTTACGGTGTACCAAATTTGAATAATAAATTTGAATAAAACTGAATTTTCTGCGAAAATGTTGTTAATTAACAGTAATTCAAGTTATAAAATGAAATGTGACTTGTTTTAATTAAATAAAGAGAAGAGCAATCTTAGTAAGAAGGTCGGCAAACTACACACATGTGTTAATAAAAATAAAACCAATGAAACTAACTGTTTTAATAAAATATTTCATTGAAATAATTACAAATATTTACAAATAAAAAATATTTCTATAGTTTTAATCACTGGTGATTGAATTTTCAACTTTTCTCAAAAAAAATTCCATTAACGATTTTATCCCCGTTTAAAATCTACCACACTTTTGAACTCCTTCTTTGCTCTCTACAATTCTCTTCGCCGTCCTTTGGTTCAGGGCAGTTTGTTAGATTTGCCTCTTTTGGTACAAATATCATATTATTGTTCTTATATCGCTCAAGGGTTTGTTTATCATAGTGACAGGATGCCAATTCAGACCAAAATTAGTGAATACATAATGAAATTTTTTGAATCGAACAGTTCTATTTAAATTTTGTCATTTATAGGCCTCGTAATAGCCGCAACTGCATATTGCTTGCCATACCAAGAACAATTTGGGAAATTTTGACAGCTGTTTGGAAACATCTATCAACGGACAAGTTCTATCGGTACATTGGTAACACTTTGATGTTAGACCTTTGAATGCTTATCTAACTTTTTATAGGACAATGTTGGGTTTTGTTGAAAATATTTATTTTCCAATTTTAGTTTCCACCTTTTTCTGGTCAGATTAATCAGATTAACAATATTTTCATAATAATTGACATGATTTACAAAAGTAACTTGATAAAAATATCAAATAATATTCGAGTAAACAGTTTTAATGTAAAACGTGTGTTTAGGATTTTTCGATCTCACTCCTTAATTATATAAACTAAATTTATTGAAACTTTATAACTCTTATTTAGAGTATTCAAAAATTGAAACCGGTTTTTGCCTATAAGAAATCCGACCGGTATCTAGAAAATTGTAAGATTCTCAAAAATTTTAGCTTCCGTTTGCTTTCTAAGCGATAGAAAACACATTTGGGTTCCTTTAACTGTTATCTATGTGAACAATGAGTCGAGCAACAATTCGAATGAAAACGTAAGAGTTTTCATACAAAATTGGGTTTCTGTTTAACGAACGACTTAAACCGAAATGTCAAAATCAGGCATTTGCTGTTTAGCTTTCGCGTGACTGAATTTTTGAATAAAAAACTATACAAATGCATACCACATTTTCAAGTTCTACTTATACATCACTAGGAAAAATCTCCGTTATGGAAATAATCACTGATTTCTTGTTCTTTTTCAATAAATAGTTGAAATAAAATTTTTAGCCCAAATTTTTTGCTGTTTTTTTTTTTATTTTTATTTTTTGTATTTTTTATTTTTTTATTTTATTTCTTTTTTTGCTTCAACATTGTCGTATTTTTGTTCAAAGTCACACGTTCGTTATCAAGCATAAAATGGTTAAGAAAGACTATAGAAATCAGAAACCGCCACCAGATGGGTAATTATTGCATAGTTTGTGTGAGCCAATACAAAGAAATAAGAAATTCAACAAAAGATTCAGAACATTTTCCAAAATATCAATTAATAATTATCATATTATGAAAAGGGACATAAATACTAATAATCTAATTATAATAAGTGTTTATAGCTTTAATTCAATTACACTGAACCAAATGTCGTAGATAATATTAAGGAAAAAATTTCGTAGAACTTTAGCGAAAAATAGTGTTAAACTGATTTTTATTCTAATTAACATAAATTTTCTTCAAATATATAAAAAATTATAGTTAAAGATGTTGAATTGAATAAAGTTTCGTTAAAAAATATTTAGGAAAAACGGCAGTTATTCATCGCAAGTAAAATAACACACAACCTTATTAAATTCTACATACTAAAACAAAGTTAATTTGAATAAAATTTTTGTTAATTTAACTATTTTGTTCGTCAAATAAATCAATGACATAATCAATGAAAAAGAAAATGTAAACTGAATATAAATAGAATACATACAATAGAATACATATTTTATAGACCATTGATTTTAATGAATGATTGAAATTAAAGGAATATTTTGCACAAATTCTTGAAAATTCAAATGGAAGATCAGCAGATCAATAAACATGTAAGTAATTTATTATAAGAAATACAAACCGGTCGGCTCATTATCGTCCTTTGATATTGTACTATTTTTTGATGTCCATTACATTTTCTACACTATTTAATTATTATTTAAAATTAGCTTTTAACCGGTGCGCTTTGATGCAAAAAAAATTCTACTCAGTTCTAGATTTTGAAAGAAATTTCACAAATCAAAAATAGACGTGTATTAAAAAAGTAATTGAGACCAAAATCTCTATAGTTATTCGAAAATCAATACTTGCCTTTCATAGGGCTTCTTCTCCCCTGATCCTATCCGTCTTACATTTTGTACAGTTAAACAGTTTCTTGAGAAATTCATTGGGACCAAATTTGAAAATTCTCGCTTTTACAGTTCTTAAGATATTCTATCCCTTGATCCTTAATATTTTATGTATTAATTTATTACAATAATTTAACTTAAATATATTATTTTTCGTTACATTTTCTACCTTTTTTGGTTAAGTGTTGTGTAAACCAGGGGTAAATTGCTATTAAATAAACAATAATGATTATGAAATTATAATATATTTAATAGATCTAAATCAGACCTTTAAAACAGGTATTCGAGAACACACCCATTTATTAAAATCACATAATCACATAAGACTTCTTCCAACAAAAATCTTCGCTACAGATTTTATAATTTTTTAACTTAAAAAAAAATATATATATATATATATATATATATATATATATATATATATATATATATATATATATATATATATATATATATATATATATATATATATATATATATATATATATATATATATATATATATATATATATATATAATTTTAAGAACCTACATAATTTTTAATTACCAATAAAACTAATTAACATAATTTTATATTGAATATTAATTAATTAAGTATAAAAAATGTATTTAAATGTTCGTTTACAGATCAAATGTTGTTCATGTTTTCGTTTGAAATTTGATATATACTATTAATTTGTTATAGTCATCCCTCCTACATCGCGTTGCCAAAATCTGTCTCTCTGGCTGCTTGGAACTTTTCATATTCAAATTTTCAAATTCAAATTAATTTATTCTGAATAAATTTAAAAAGTAATTAAAAGTTTTGTTTTGTTTTATTTAAAACAATTTTATCAAATTACTGAATATTAAATCGTTTATATACAATAAATTTATTGAGTAATTGGGATCATAAATTATATTTGAGAAAAATTTAACTAAAATTAAATTTTTTGGTAAATTTTTATTTAGAGGAGGAAGACAAAAATATTTAAATTGATATTAAAAAAAATATGATTTTACTATTTCATTTAAAACTTCATCATCCATAATTGCTGCAAAGTTATGGGAAAACAATGGTACAGATTTTTATCCTCATACTATCGAGTTCTAAATTCTGTCGGCAAAAATGCCGGAGATTGCAGAAGAAGACAGCAGATTAGGTGTACCAAATGGAACGCCTTTCTTTTGCAAAGGAGCGCATAAATAAAAGAATGAAGAATAAATCAGATGGAGAAGATGGGAGGCTTTGCGGGTAAAACATACTGTTATACATGGAGGTGTTGGTGTCATGGTATAGGGTGGTATGTCCACAGTTGGGGTTGGAAAAGTAGTATTTATTTGAATATATAAGGACTTGTATAACAGTAATCAGTATAAAAGTGATACTAAGCACACGGATAACATTGTTCGATTAGTGATCATATTTAGTACCCCACACACTCTTCCTTAGACACGCAACATTAACTTAATATATATATATATATATATATATATATATATATATATATATATATATATATATATATATATATATATATATATATATATATATATATATATATATATATATATATATATATATATATATATATATATATATACATCACTGAAAACAACAATTCCATTTTGATAATTTTTAAATTTTTTATCATAAAAATGTAGGGCTTTTTTCGATTATCGAATTGTTATATTTTAATAATTTGCGGCAAGTTCGTCATAACAATTTTTAATTATTTTAAACGTGTAATTAGAAAACACTTTTGTTAATTTGTTATTAAACAAACAAATTATGTTTTTGACAATATTGGAAAGAAACATATCTCAATTTTATATCTACATTCGTGTATTCATCAAAACCTAGATAAATTATTAATATGATAAAAAAATGATAAAATTCTTTGTCAAATAAAACTAAAAAATGTATTTACTGAAAATATTGATTATTCAGTATTGAAGATAATATAACCGAACATAAAATATTGAAAAGGAAAATCGAACATTTCGAATATTTTGCAAGATGCCATAAAGTATGTATACTTGCGCCGAATCAAACTCAGGATCGATATAGCAATGTCCATCTGTCTGTTGGAAACATTCTTGTTATATACCGATATCTGTGACAATCTCAAAATTCAATGGAACAAAATTGATTATAGTAGATATGGGTACTTCAGAAGTTATCAAAATAAGAAAAGACAAATACATTAAAAATATTGATACCCCCCAAGCTGAAGGAGACTACTATTATACTTCTATTATAAAAGTAATTTCCTGAAATAAACCCAAAAAATTATGTAATGCTATGATCATTAGACAAAATACCTTTTAAACTTATATAACTCTTAAATATGGACCGATAATACTGCACCACCGAAGGCGGTTGTGGTATTATGCATTTTTGCTGATGTTTGCAAAAAATGGTGTTACACCCGACTTAAGTATAATTGGTCAAATTAAGATAAATTTAAGCAGAAATTAATGTGAAAAAATATACGGACCGGTTTATAATTTCTTGTATATATATATATATATATATATATATATATATATATATATATATATATATATATATATATATATATATATATATATATATATATATATATATATATATATATATATATATATATATATATATATATATATATATATATATATATATATATATATATATATATATATATATATATATATATATATATATATATATATATATATATATATATATATATATATATATATATATATATATATATATATATATATATATATATATATATAAAATTAATTTCTGGGTGCTTATTGGGTGTTTTAGTTTTAGTTAGTCAAAACCCTGACTTCCATATAATTTCTTCAATATGGACCGATATTCATGAAAATGTTCACATTTATTAAAGTAAAACATAAATAATTCTGCGAATACAGTGGAAATGTGACGTACATATTAACTCTAAACGCTATTGTGGGAAAGTGTCTTCATGTTTGAACTTTTATTATATTTCCAATGGAGACTTTTTATGGGAGATTGAGTATAATGTGGACACATATTCGTGAAATAAGATTTACATTAGAAAAATAATTGTGCCGCATTTCAAAATGTTTATAAGTTAAAAACCCTATTCCAGGAAGGGGCTATATATGAAAGCTTAAACAAAATATGGATTAACATTCGGAAATAATTTACATATAAAATACAATTAACAGCAAGTAAGAATGTATATTCGATCAAGCCCGACTATCTAATACCCCACATCATCGGTTAAATTAATTAAAGACCCTCGTATATTTTGATTTTCTGATTTATTCTTAAACGTGAAGTACATTATTGTGACACTAAGATTTTAGTTAAATTTATGCATACAATTAACTAAAATCTTAAAAGGATGTACACTCCAAATTATCCAAATTATCCTCCCAAAAGAAATGAAATGAAATAATATATTGCAAATATAAAAAATATGTATTAAAATTTATATGTATGTTATCTCTTCACTAGAAATTGAAGTTTTGAATTATGTAATAAAAGAATAGTAAATAAATGTTTTATACAGATATTTTTTCATATATCTTACCGATTCCTTTAAATCAACTATTATCTGCCAAAATTTATACGTGGACATCTTAAATTAATAACGACATGTAACTGAAAAAAAGGCAATACGATTTATTATGTGCATTTAATGCAATTTTTAGTTATTACTTACCAATTAGTGCATTTTCCTTTGTTTTAAAATTTGTTAAATATTTTATTAATTTTTTATTAATTTTTTCACAATATGTACACTTTTGAAAACATTTTTAAATTCAAAAAGACTCAGAAATTTATTGAAAATTTTAAATGTTACTAAAAACAGTTTTTTGTCGTAGTTTGTTATTTTAAACAACATGATTAAAAGTTAAAAATAGATTTAATCAGGAAACAACTATAATTTCATTTGTTTTTTTCTTTACTGAAAACTTTTTAAAAATTTTTTGAGTGTACATTTTAAAATTGAATTTTTTTGGGGGTTATATGGGGGCTACAAGAAATTTTAAACCGGTCCGTATATTTTTTCACATTAATTTCTGCTTAAACTTATCTTAATTTGACCAATTATTATAACTTATATATGAGATTTTTGACCTTAAAAGTGAACAGTAATGGACAGATACTCGCATATATTGGTACATCGTTTTAAAATATTATAATATATTTTAAATTGCTTTGTATCCAGGACTTTTATGATTTTAAAACCCCATTCCGGAAAGAACATTTGTATGAGAGGTACCTGAAATATTGGAACGAACACGGTCAATTTCGATAGGCTTCGTCCTTAGGCCAAAATATTAATAAGCAATAAATTTTTTCGAGATAATTCTAAAATTGCGTCCTATAGACTGTTCACAACATTGACATGGATAGCCAGTCGGACAGACAGAAAGACGGACATCGTTAAATCAGAAAGTGATTTAGAGTTGAACGCTATACTTAAAGTCGGGTGTAACACCATTTTTGCAAACATCAGCAAAAATGCATAATATCACAACCGCCTTCGGTGGTGCAGTATTATCGGTCCATATTTAAGAGTTATATAAGTTTAAAAGGTATTTTGTCTAATGATCATAGCATTACATAATTTTTTGGGTTTATTTCAGGAAATTACTTTTATAATAGAAGTATAATAGTAGTCTCCTTCAGCTTGGGGGGTATCAATATTTTTAATGTATTTGTCTTTTCTTATTTTGATAACTTCTGAAGTACCCATATCTACTATAATCAATTTTGTTCCATTGAATTTTGAGATTGTCACAGATATCGGTATATAACAAGAATGTTTCCAACAGACAGATGGACATTGCTATATCGATCCTGAGTTTGATTCGGCGCAAGTATACATACTTTATGGCATCTTGCAAAATATTCGAAATGTTCGATTTTCCTTTTCAATATTTTATGTTCGGTTATATTATCTTCAATACTGAATAATCAATATTTTCAGTAAATACATTTTTTAGTTTTATTTGACAAAGAATTTTATCATTTTTTTATCATATTAATAATTTATCTAGGTTTTGATGAATACACGAATGTAGATATAAAATTGAGATATGTTTCTTTCCAATATTGTCAAAAACATAATTTGTTTGTTTAATAACAAATTAACAAAAGTGTTTTCTAATTACACGTTTAAAATAATTAAAAATTGTTATGACGAACTTGCCGCAAATTATTAAAATATAACAATTCGATAATCGAAAAAAGCCCTACATTTTTATGATAAAAAATTTAAAAATTATCAAAATGGAATTGTTGTTTTCAGTGCTGTACCACTTTAACCCTTAAATTTTCTATTATATTTTTCTTCTCATCAAATCTAATATCAGTCCATTTTTCAGTAAAAAGTATAAACATACACACATAGGATTGCTGATTTCGCAAATAAAAAATGAACAGATTTTCTTGTTTTGATCTATCGAATCAGATTTCTTTTGAAAAGCTTAAAGGAAGAAAATATAAAATGTGTACAAAAAAATATTACATTCTATCATTTTAATCATTAAAAACAAGTAAGAAATCTATATTCGGCTATGCCGAATCTTCAGTACCCTTCACGTTAGGATCCGTAGATATACATATACACATATACACTCACAAATGTATAAATTATATAAAACAGAAACACTTAATGAGTCATAAAATTAGTTATAATTTTAGCTATAACTTTTTTTCTACTGAACCAAATTTCATTGAGCTCGTTCGATTTTTGTGGATGTCAGCAAACATAAAATTGACTGAGATTTTGATTTGAAGCATGAATATATATACATTATGGGGTCTGAAATAATTCATTCCTTCATTCAACGTTACACACGAAATGGCAAAGTTAATATACTCTCTCCACCACTTGTATTGTGGAGGGTATAAAAACTGAGTTCCAATGGAATTGGTCTTTATTTATTTGATTTATAAGCTTAAACCCGTTTTCCGGAAAGGGGCCTTATATGGTAACTATATCAAAATATGGACCCATGTTAATAAAATTTATAACATATATTTAGAATTAAAAAATTAATTGTGCCAAATTTTAATAGAAGTGGTTCATATTTAAGAGTTCTATAAGATATAAATCATATTTCGGGAAGGGGCCTTATATTGGAGCCGGGTCAATAAATGATCCCAGAAAAATATGACTTCTTTGGATTTATTGTTGTATCAAAATAAGTATATATGATAAATTTTAGTAAATTATCTTAAATATATATATATATATATATATATATATATATATATATATATATATATATATATATATATATATATATATATATATATATATATATATATATATATATATATATATTATATATATATTATATATATATATATATATTATATATATATATATATATATATATATATATATATATATATATATATTATATATTATATATATATATATATATATATATATATATATATATATATATATATATATATATATATATATATATATATATATATATATATATATATATATATATATATATATATATATATATATATATCACTTTTATATATACATATATATCACTTTTTCAGTATGTTATGTATGTATGCACATTACAGATTTCTTCAGTAATTAACTAGTAAACCGAACTATATGAACAAGATACATTTTTTGACGATTCTAGATTTGCATTTTTGGCACCTCAAAAAACTAAAGAAAAATATTTGAAAACTAACAAAATTACGATAGGGCAAGCGGGGAAATTGTTTATGTCCTTTTTGAAAAAAATTCGAAAAAATCCCATCTTTTCTAAATATCAATTTCAAAATAACATAAATTTTTATTTAATCCACATTAGTATATTAAATGTCTTGTAAAAAATTATTTAGAATTTTTTACAGAATTCAGACAATATTTTGAACATTTTTTGAATCCGAATAGAGCGCACCAAGTTCAGAAAATTAAAAAAAAATTGTCCAAAAAGGGATAAAAATTTTACTTTGATCTAAATATCTCTTAAACTGTAAGAAATATCTCAAACATGTAAGCATGTAATAGTTCCGAAGGAAGCCAGGAAGAAAGCATTTTTTCTTGCACAAATCAAAAACTGATTCGATTTAACTAAGCCCGCCTTTCTATTCATCTGACCTTTTGTTGGAAACATTCCCACGTCCACATAAAGAAATATATTCTAACAAAATTTGGCCGGGATATTTTAAATTATCCAGTTTGCTATCTAAATCAGTCTTTAAATTGTGCTGATGCCATTATTCGACCCTACTTCCTTATAAAGACACTTTCCAGAATATGCTTTGAAGCTTATAAAACTCTTATAACAGACCAATTCTATTGAAATTCGACACAATTTATTTTCAGACCAATGTAAATATATATTATTTATTTAAAGAATATCATTCCATATTTTGCTATAGCTCCCATTTAATACTTATACAACTCTTATATTTAAACCAATTTAACTAAAATTCGACACAATTGTTTCCTTACAGTTTCCGTACAGACTTATAAAACTCTTAATTTAACTTATATAACAATTATTATTGTTATTATTATGATTTCAAGATGCAAAATCAACGTTAAACATAGTTGATTTGAGATTGAATAATTTTTCTTCATTAAGTTTAAATTAAACGTTTTAACGTTTGTGGTGAAATAATATTGTATATATTACAATCTTTCTATATCAATATATAAAATCATACAAGGATACTTTTTCAAAATTTCTTTTAAAAAGTAAAATTTCAAAAATATTCTCAAGAAACTGTAGTTACTGTGAAACAATGTTAAATATCAATTTTTTATCTATGAAGCAAAATCAAAACTGAACAAAAGTTAAATTATATTCATTTTAATTGATATTACAGTGATTTTTTTGTGTGTATATATAAACTATTTTATGATGAGGGTTTATTAATTTTGTCATTCCATTGGGGGCACGAAAGAGAGTTACCCAAACGCAAATTTTAAAGTCGCATATGTTAAAAATTATAACAGTAAAATTTCAGATTCATGCAATTATTTCTAAATTGATAATGATGTAGGGTACTATTGATTCAACATAGCCGAATATAGCATTATTACTTGTTCCATATTTAAAAAAATCTACAAAATAACGAATATCAGTAATAGAGTCTCAGCTGGTATCTAAAAAATTTTAGAAAATATTATCAAGATTAAATATTGATTTGATATTCAACAAGTAAGAATGCTACATTCGGTAATGCTGAATATATATAAGTGGATCTAAAGGAGATCAATTACAACTTTTTACAATGAATTTTACTGAAAGTGTTTTTCTGACATGACATTTTTAAAATTATACACTTCACCAGACTGATTCAGCAACTAATTTTCATTTGAATCTGTGAAATCAACTGAGGTATAATAAACAAATCCCTTAAACTATCTATTATAAATCCAATACAATGTATGTTATTAATAATCTCTGTAAATTCTGAATTCATTTAACTTAATACAGTAGTTATCAGTAATCTTATTCGATATGCATTAATAAATAAATTTACTCACTCTTACATTTATTGCTTTCTAATAATGGAAACTTTTGACTTTTAAGATTGATGTTTCATCTGTCTTCATAAATATCCACAGGGAATTTTATAATTTCTTGCAGCATCTTAACATCTTTTCACTTCATTTTATTTTATTTATAAATAAAATTTATTCTACGTTATTAACAAGGGCGTTACTATAATTAAACTTAACTTAAAACAAACTTTAATTACTTGCAACAATGCTTGTTTAAGGAGCGAGTGCTTATGCGTTAGGAATTTATGGGAACTTTTAAAAATGGTAAAGATCGACTATTAAGTAACCTTAAGCAGCTGAACAGAGAGAACAATCTCTGTTGTATATAATTGTTACAAAAAAAAAAAACAACGTTTATAATAATTTCCAGTTTTTATGGAAAGATTTTTTTAACTTCTTTTTTGGAGATCGAAAAAAGTACTGAAATAAAATTGCTATTTCTCATCAATTAGGGTATTCCGAGATTTTTTGATCAATTTATACAAATAAACAACATCCGTTACAAATGCAACAAAAAAATCCTCGAAACACAAGTAAGTAATACATGCTATAAATGTTTGCATAATACAAGATGCACTTACGTTAATATGTATCCACACACACGCGTACGGAGATGAATTAAGAAAAAAGGCAATTAATAAAAATGTAAATTCAATTAAATTTATATGACAAGGAGCTGTCAAAAGATCTCAAATTAAAAATAACTAAAGCGAGTTGAAGGCGAAGAGTGAGTAAGAGATTGAAGTTAGTGAATGAGAAAAGTTAGAAAGCCTAAAAATTTTCAACCGAATTATTCGGTAGCATCATCATATAGCAATATTATACAAAAATATTCCTTTTTATAGGAAATTGTTGTGCTGTGATTTTTAGTTACATAAAACATTTTTTGTGCGGAATATTATAATGGAACTAATAGGTATTTAAGTGAAAGTTATGTTCTATGAATTACTTTTCGTAAGTAGAACTTGAGGAGATCTAGTAGAACTATTTACAACGAATTTCACTGAAATTATTTTTGTAATGACTTTTATAAAATTATACAATTCACCAGACTGATTTAGCCTCTAATATTTATATGAAAAGGCAATTAGTGAAATCAACTGAGGTAACATAATGATTATTGATACATAACAGAATTTTGTTAACATTGCATTCATTGTTAACAAAATTCTCGGAGGAAATTCCAATTTTATATTGAAGTTAGGATTATGCCTCCAATGGCATCAAAGAAGAAAATGCTTACTGAGGCTTTCATTGTGTGCCTTAACTACTTATATCTTCTACTCCTTATGTATATGGTGTATTGATGACATATTTATGTTAACCTCCTTAGTCCAGGTGGTTAAGAAAGTGATGTCTGGGGAACTAGCGCACATATCCATAATCGACCTGGGGCATTGTCATTCAAAGTGCAATCGGAGACATAGGCATTTTAGATCCTTAAGTAAAAATTCACAAGCCAGATAGTGGAACCCGAAAAAGTCAGTAAACGTAAATCCCTGTTGCGCAGTTAAATTTTAAGAATTATAAAAAAAAACTATTCTTTTGAATTTAGATTCATAATTAAGCTTCATAATTCAGCAACGAAGAAACAATGAAAAATTAACAATTAAACAACTAACACTTGCACCTTATCGATCCTTCAGGGAATGTATTTGTACGACCACCATAAAATTGAAAATTGCATTTTGTGCTTGATTTTGTGCTTAAGAAATTCATATCGGAATGATTCATCTATTCATCAAAATTCAAAGTTTACTCCAAAATTCTACCTACATCTTACTTATGCACATACATACGAACACATATACATACATGATTGCATACGTAATGAATGAAAGATTCGTGTTTGGCGGTGGCAAACAACAGACAGTATATGATCGCTATGGTAAATTAATACAATGACGCATGATCAAATTAAAAATTACGCGCCAATTTGCCTGCAGCATCATCCACCTAAAACAGGCTGTGCAGTACAGTACACATGCGACTGCACTTACAAGACTTCGTCACAATCATCCAGTATTTTTTTTAAAGAAATGCTTTCAAACATAACAGGGAAAAGGCTTTCAAAATAAATTGTTGCGTTTTGTGGGGTGGAGCTGTTAATATCGCATAATCATCTTTAAAGTCAACAATATTAAACCACAAAAGCACGAACACCAGAATTTAATATTAAATTTCTTAAAAAGTGCAAGAAAAAGAGTTTTTAATAACATTCTTTATTTATGTTCCCTGTTTGTTGCCACTGAATTTGCAACATTATAAGTTTCCTCTTTAGCTTTCATAATGATTTGTTGTTTTAATTTTATGCTAATGATAATAACTTTAAATTAAATCGATATTCTGATTAGTTTTATAATTATTTGATACTTCTAATGAAATATCACGAAAATTTTGATAAAAAAAAATTAATACATTTTTATATCCTGCAGGAAACAGAGACTTTTAAGATATTTTCATAACATTTCGAAGTGACCTCAATTTTGGTCAAGTATGTAACAAATTGATTTGTAGTAAAACAATGTTTCAAGAGGTAATAAGAGATGTTTAATAGGTTACCAAAAGCATTTGTACTCATGCAAATGTACTTGATTTAACCGCACCAACCCTCGACATATATTCCTTGTACAAGTATTTAGTCAACAAAATGACATCCATAAGAAGTTGTAGCCACATGATCTGTATTGTGCCATTAATATACATCTGCAACGTTAAGTCTGCGATAAGAAATTTCACCATTTTGGCAATATATAGAATTGTTCGAAACATAAGCAACATTCCCTATGAAGTGCTCATATACGACTATAGTTATGTGTTAAATATGTAAAATGTTTCTGGAAAACATGGATTACACGCTGTAATTAACATTCTAATAATAATAAACAAGTAAGAGTGTAATAGTCGAATAAAACCAACTACATAATACAATACACCACATAGATTTCAATATAGTCATCGAATAATCGAAATATAATCACAATGTTATCATTTTTTGAGACTTATGCATTTTAAAGTGAATTTCGATAGCTAAGTTCAATTTTCAACCGATACAGGCCCGATTTGTGCCACATTTAATTAACATATTACACGTTCTTTGGGCCAAAAGTGGGTGTTATATCATATTTATGTGTGTTACAAACATCAGCACAAACGCATAATACCCCAACCACCTATGATGGTGTAGGGTATAATAAATCCTATCTCTTTGAAAGTAATTATAAAACAAAAACGTAATTAACTCTAAAATCACTGTTTGTCGCAAAAAAAAAATTAACTGAAATAATAACAAAATTGGTTGTAAGTAAAAATTTTACTTTGTGCATTTAAATAGGACCAACTATTTTAAAGTCCAAAATGATGCATACTGATCCGAGAAAGCATTAAAGCTAAAAATTATTAGATTTTTTAAATCGATTTTTGTACCGAATATTATTATGGATTTTATTATCCAACTTCAACTTTCTTAGACAGAAAGAAATAAATTTTGGAACAATATTTAGGAAGCTTCATGCCATCTTAAAAACTCGGGCTTTCAAATATTAATTTATTGCTATATACTTTTTTTATTTGATTTCTTAAACTTTGTTTTCTTTTTTTAAAGACTGAATACATTAAAGCATTTGTGCTATTTAATTCAGATGGAGTGTACTATTGTAGAAGATCAAAGGAAAAGTGCATCAAAAGCACTAA
This sequence comes from Cochliomyia hominivorax, assembly GCA_004302925.2. Lineage (NCBI taxonomy): Eukaryota > Metazoa > Arthropoda > Insecta > Diptera > Calliphoridae > Cochliomyia > Cochliomyia hominivorax. The sequence goes on from PYHX02000158.1 coordinate 58,483,391, forward strand.
AGACGCGGAGTAATTCGAATTAGATTAACTATGAAGCTTTCGTTCGCATATAATTACGTTATTTGTTATGTTTTCAGAAATTTGAGTTATAACTAATTAAAACATTTCGTATTTTCATAAAACGATATGCAAATATTAACAAAATGAATAGCAAAATTATTGAAAAATAACTGTATTCGAAAACGGTAAACCGGTTTTTTGAATATGTCGGTTTTTTTTAAACGCAATCTAGAATCTTCTAGCAGAATGATAACACAGCATAAGTTTTAAAAACATCATGTGATTATGCAGAATTGTTATCACAATACCAACGCTTATGTGATATTAAAGCCCATTGAAGTGATATTTTTAATGATTAATGATCTCTTTAAATTCAGAACTTTTTTGAACTTTTAGGAACATTTTGAGGCATTTAATTATAATTACCAATTTCTTTTGTTTTTGAGTGTAACATCCACCCACGAAATTCCGTAGGAGCATTCTACATTGATCGCTTTCCATTCATAGCCTTCCTCAGACGAGTTACTAATTTCGCTTCAGATCCTTTGTGATCGCCCAACGGATCTGATGCGAAACTAGAAATTTTCCACATATTTATAGTGATTATAAAGGGGATTTCTTTGAATGATGAATAGTACAAATTAATAATTTAATATGATCGCTATAAAAATGTTGTTTTAGAAGTTTTTTTTTTCTATATATTTTTAATTTTAAATAATTAAATAATAATAAATTTCTTAAGGCTCAGTAAGAAAGAGAGAAATGTTGGTATAGATGGTATAGATAATTTATTTTCCGATATGAAAATTCATATAAAATAATACATTGTTTTTGTTTACCTGTTATTGTAAATTATGATCAATTCTTTTCGGACCACAAACTGTGAAATCCAATTTTGTTTATTTATATTCTGTTTCTTCACATGTTTTGTTAATTTATTGAATTTGTTTATTTTTGTCAGTATTATGCAGTTTGTGAGAAACAGCCATTCATACTTTATATGTTTGTATACATTAAGAGGTCCATCAAATGACTGCCTAATTTATTATTGCAACAACATAAAAGTCACAATGAAATTGTTTTCATTACTACTTAAATACTTCCTCCACATACACAGATTGGTCTCCTCACATCCAACAAAGAATAAAAACTAAAGTGAAGCCATCAATCGACCGGTCGTATTCTTCGACCTCACATTTAAACTGAACTTTAATTTTCGACTGTTCGTTTTTTTCTCTTTGCTTATGATCTTCCAGACTCTTTATGCTTCTTGAACATCAGCTCGATCAATGCGCATTTTTCCAATATGATTTACACTAAAATAAATTAAAATATCATAAAAAGGGAAATTAAATTTTTTTAATTATCCCACAACTGATTCCTTTACTAACATTGTTTTGTTATGAACTTATTGTTGTATGTGTATGTGATGATGTTGTGACTGTGTAATTCTTGTTGGTTGTATTAGTATTCATTTATTTCCTATCCATTTCGAAGTTAAAATTGTTGGGGACGCCACTTCTTAGTCACTTCTGGAAGGTTGTGGGAAGATATTCGTAGATTTACAAAAACAAAATAGATTACTTATTGCCAATTTATCTTCTTGGAGTATAGATGATTGTTGCCACATGATCTTCTCGGCGTACTATTGTCACAAAGTCTTCTTGGTTCATCATAAGGAATTGCCATCCGGAAGTTATTTAGAATATTTTGAAGGAATTCCAAAAACAAAATACATTCATTGCTTTTGTTTTTATTTATCATTTTCTTGTTTTTTTTTATATTTTCTACATAATAATTGAAAACAAAAATAACCTGCTCCTGTTTTTTCAATTTTAAGTTGGAGTAGTTCAGTGATATTTTGCTTTTGGAAATGATAATGTTAATATTATGAGCGAATAATTATTTTATTGTAATTTTAAAATTTAAAAAATTACAATTCGGAAATAAGATGATTATCCTGTCGGACACAAATGAAATATTTCATTAAAATATATATGTTATAACACTCTTTAGAACTTACAGAAATATTTGAAGAATTCAAAATATAATTTTTCAGATTTACCTTTAAAACTAACAAAGAAGCATTAAATTGAAACTGGAATGAAACCTAGAAAAATACATTATTTAATAACTTACAATATTTGGAATATTTTGAGGTAATTTAATCATAAAATATTAAATAAATTTTTTATTTATAGATGTTTAAAGTCAGTGAATGGAATTTGTTAATTAATTTTTAGTATTTGCATTTATTTATATAATTTTTAATGTAACAAATATAAAATTTATTTTAAAAATGTGCACATTTTATTTTGGTTGTAAAAATAAAGCACTTTTGAAAGTGTCTAAAAAGTGACTTTTGGAAGTTTTTCCCGACAAAAGATGATTTTTATGATACTTTAAAGGTATCTTCAGCGATAGATTTCAACTTCCGGAAGACTCTTCTAAGCCACTTCCGCAACAAAAAATGTCTAAGAAGTGACTTTTGGAACTTTCTTTGAAGCGTGTCCTTTCAGACATTTACAGAAAATTTTTATAATTCATTCCCAGATGTGACATATGAGGCACTTCCTGAAGTGGCTTCTTAGAGTCGTCTGGAAGCCACTTCAATGTGGAACCGTTTTTCCCGACAAAAGATGATTTTTATGATACTTTAAAGGTATCTTCCGCGATAGATTTCAACTTCTGGAAGACTCTTCTAAGCCACTTCCGCAACAAAAAATGTTTGCAGGGCACATACTGTCACTTCAACTTCTGCACACATACTGTTACGGGTTATTTAGTTGACTAAAGTCAATTTGCCCCACTATGAATTAAAATGAATCGTTCATTATGGAATTGAGTAAGTTGAAAGAAGGCATAAATATTTAAATGTGTGATTTACGACAATTACCCCATAGGAGTTCTACTTCAACGTCGACCTTTGCTGTCGATGGTCACTTATCTGCGATTGCGAGACAGAACCCTATAATTTGTTATTGAAATTAATTTATAATTTTTTTTCTCAAATTGATTCCTATTTTGATTTTGAGAAGCAGAAAATCATAAATGTTGCATATTACAAAATTAAGCTAAAAGACTTTTAAGATTTAGTCGGCTGATGTAAGTATCACAAAATACATCAGTATTGCTCAAAATACAGTTTTTCTGACCATCAAAGTTAGAATGAAAATTCTGTTTACGTATCGTTTCATCATCAATTTGAGTTACACAGCGTTTATTCAATAAATGTCCATAAAATTCGAAATACACGAAAGTATTAATAATTTCTAGAATTGAATTAACCCCATTTTAGGATTGGCATACCTTCCGCCCACAACAGAATGAAATTCGGTTGCTCTCTGATGAAGCATTTTATAACATGTACTAGCAACTTATGAACATGTACACAAGACACCTAAATTGGATTTGGGTGCTCCTGGCGCTTCTGGAAACACAATGGCACCAACTTTACAAATACACTCCCCATATAACAATTATTCTCATCATTACCACACCAATCACCAATATTAAATACACAAAACTAACAGCACCAAGAGAAACTCAGCAACAGCACCTATCTTCTCTTACGGATAATGTACTCAAAGAATCGAATTTACTCGTGTGCGCATTTCTTAACGAACATTGAATACACAGCCACACATATGTATAGTAGCAGAAAATGTTCAAAGATTGAATAAAAATGTACAAACCCTTAATAAGATGATGCCAATATTATATATTTATATCGTCTATATATGATCATATATACATATGGACACTAACATACATTCACAGACACTTAAATAATAAATTGATTTAAATCAAAATATGGAACCTACAGTTTTTTGGTACTCATAAACTTTGAAAATAAAAAAAAAACCTTTGAAAACGGTCAGATGAAATACCCTTATAAGCTCAGACACTTCGTCATTATGTTCATCAATGATACACTTTATGGGCACCAAATGTATAGGAAGTTAATAGTAAAGTAAGCTTCCCACAACGATCATGAAATAGGACATCAGATACAATGAGTTCATCCACTTTATCGAGACATGATTTATCGTAGGGAGACAGTAGTGACCCTATTAAATATACAATTGATTACCTTCTAGAACAAGCCCATGTTAAAATTACTAATTTTGAGATAAGTAAATTAAATATCATTGCCACTTTTTAGACTGCCACCAAAAACTGCTGGGTACATGTTCTGACACAAACACATGTGTGTGCAAGCGACCGACTGTCGTCTTGGTTTCTGTACTCTTTGTCTGTCGGACTGGATATACATGTATATATATTTTGTTGGTTAAAATCTTTTATGAATTTGTTGTTTGTTAAAGCAATTATTCAGTTTGTTTTTCTCCTCTTTCGGATGTCTCTTGATAAGAATTTATTACTTTTTTCAATATTTGAAATGTTCGTTTATTTATTTGTTTGTCTGTCCGTCCATCTCCTCTCTTTACTCTGCTCATGTCTGATTATGTATTTGTATGGCAATAATTCAATAAAGAATTGAAATTCTACATTTTGTTCTACATTATAAATATTGGAATCGTTTTTTAATTATATTTTCAAATTTACATATCAACTAAATTAAAAAAAAATTAAATTGAGGATTCTCATTTGGATTTGTATTAGAACTAGAAGACCCGGAACACTTCGTTTTGGCATAAGAAATTGCTTTGTAAAAAATACATTGCTACTTGATAGAGTATAGAAGAATCATCTTCCAGAAGATGTTTAAATGATATATATATATATATATATATATATATATATATATATATATATATATATATATATATATATATATATATATATATATATATATATATATATATATATATATATATATATATATATATATATATATATATATATATATATATATATATATATATATATATATATATATATTTATATATATATATATATATATATATATATATATATATATATATATATATATATATATATATATATATATATATATCTTCTGAAAGATGCTTCTTCTACACTCCATCAAGTAGCAATGTATTTTGTCGTTATCATCTGAACAACTTCTGGTAGACTCTTTCAAATATACTACAAGAAGATGAAATAGAAATAAGTTGTATGTATTTTGTTTTTGTATATCTGCGAAAATCTTTTCATAATTTTCCAGATGTGACTAGAAGTGCCGTACGCAACAATTCTAACTTCCAAATGTTTGATGGACTTGTTTTCTAAATAAAGCGAAAATTCATATGTAAGTTTAGTTGGAATCATATATTTTCTACTAATGACTATAATTTGTTTCTACTTATTCGATTAAAAAATAAAACAGACAAAAGCTTTTATTTGAATTTAAATGTTGTCTCATAATAATGGTCTATTACTTTTATGTTATCAACAAATTTTGTTAAGTCCCAAAATCACAATTTTAAAGATAATTTTCTGAAATTTGCAACATGTGTTTCTTTTGATTATAAAATGGATTATAGGACCATCTTCGGTTACAGCTTCAACATAAGGGGTGTTATGTTGAAACTATAACCAAAAATGGAATAATTATAAGTTTATTAAATATGAAAAATTCGAATAAAATTCAGTACAATTGAAACTAAATCTGAAATTTTATAACACATTTCATCCTGACCAAAAGTATGAAATTTCCCACATTAATTTGTTACTGTGTAAAAAGAAATACTTACATCTTCATTAAGGCCTATCAGAAATACTATGGTTTTTGCAGTTATTCGCGTTTAAAATTTGGAGTATCTATATATATAAGCATCTTCCAGAAGATGTTTAGAGGATATTACAGGTATTACAGAAGCATTATAAATAACGATTACTACTTCATCTTCTCGGAGTATATTGAAGATATTCTACAAAAACAAAGTACATTACTCATTGCCACTTAATATTCTCGGAATATACATGGAAGTGTCATCCTAAAATTGTAAAGAAGATTGTAGAAGTTGTTTAGAAGATATTAAAATAATTATAAAAAAAAATGTTACCTGCTCTTGTATTCACTATAGTCCTGAGAAGTTTCCTGTTTAAAACCAAAATCGACTCTGTATTGCGAAAGATATAGACCGATATCTGATGCAACCTCTAAGTTCGAGCTATGAACTTCGCAACATCGTGTATTATAAGTCTTTACTTTGGAATGAAATTTTGTATTATTTAGTTATGTAAACTTCACTACTATTCCAAAAAGTATCAAAATCGGTTCAGTATGAAAAAAGTTATAGACAAGAATATAACTAAGTTTTTGATTTATTAAATGTTTTTGTGTTATATTTAACAAAATCGCCTATATAAGGAATATGTTAAATATTTTTAAAGTAGAAGGCATTTCTGAACTTCTGGAAGTTTCTAAGAAGCGTAATCTGAGACTCTTCTAGAAGTCTTTTTAAAGAAACTTACCGAAGCATTTTTTAAGTCTCTTTGCTAATTGACTTCTGAGTCACTTCCGGAAATTAGCCATGTTCGATCCCAATTTTTAGGTACCTCCCATACAAATGTTCTTCCCAAAATTGCTAATTGACTTCTGAGTCACTTCCGGAAATTAGCCATGTTCGATCCCATTTTTCAGGTACCTCCCATACAAATGTTCTTCCCAAAATGGGATTTTAAAAACATAAAAGTCCTAAATGCGAAGAGAATTAAAAAATGTCACAAATAAGTCTTATAATATTCTAAAACGATGTGCTAAAATATGCTAGAATTGGTCCATTTTTCCCAACAAATTCCCTTCCATATAGCACTTTTAAAATCTCGCATATACGTTGTAGTAATAATAGGTCAAATTAAGATGATTATGAGAAAAAATCAATGTGTAAATTTATACGAAGGTCAGTTCATAATTTCTAAGTGTCACAATAATATACAATTTGCAAGAACAAAATACATAACAATCGACAGTTGATCCTTTTGGGGTATATAAGGATGTGTCTTGCAGAAGTTGCTTGGAAGATATAACAGGAATTACAAAATCATTACTATTGCCACTTGATCTTCTTAGAGTATATAAGAAAGCTCGTTCGAAAAGTTATTAAAAGTATATTAAAAGTCTTTATTTATTGATTTTTAAAAATAAGTGGAGTTTTTGATAACCTGGCGAAAGTCCTGCATCTGGAATTTGTTAATTAGTTTTAAATATTTGTATTTATGTTATGTATAATTTTTTATATAAAAATTACATTTTGTCAAAAATGTCTTTACAATTTGAAAAATATGAAAAATTCCAACTTCATTAATGATTTCCAAGTAAAACTCCTTTAGTTATTCAATTTTTTCTGAACACATTTCGTTGCTATACCTGTTTACGACAATAAGACTCCAAAATTTTTTATATAGACGGACAGATTACACCAACAACAATGAAGGAAGAAATTTACTCATTTTGAAGAGTTTCAAATAAATGTTTCCAAAAATGATATGATAACATGGATAATGCAAATTTTTTCGGCGATTTTTTTGATGTTCTTTTTTATTTTTAAATTGAATGTAATTTTTAAGGATTAAGAAAGTATTCCTTGTAAAATTAATGTCTTTAAAGTCACTAGTGACCTTATAATTCATTGTAAAAAGTGCTTAAAAGGAAATTTTCAAAAGATTGGAACATTATGGAAAACAGTCCTTTGTGATATTCCCCATTCAGGATTATTATATATAATTATATACAATTCCGTTGCTTCCGTGTTACGGCAACGGAACGAAAATGAGGAAAGACCAGAATTAAAATCATTCTCAAAATGGTTAAAAAAAGAAACTGTGAAAACGAAATTATACAAATAAATTTTTTGGTTTAAATTTATTTTTTTAACTTATTTCTTTTTTAATTTTTTAAGTCAGTTTTTCAATATGCGTAATAATTTTGTTTAAGAGATGTGCCAGATCCCTATTATAGATGGCAACTGGCAAATGAAGTTGTCAATGTCAGTTACCATACAGTAAATATATATTTACTTGTTCGATGGATCAAAAAAAATGTTAATTCGTGGTGGTTCTTCAAGAATTTTCTTTAAATGTATAACATAAAAACAAAACGGTTTTTAAAATATCGTGCTCTTTATGATAATTAAAATTAAAATTAAATGTAAACCGGTTCGCTCTCAGTTTACAAGTAGTGTTTGAATGTCTCGTTTACGTTTTATTTAAACCGTTTCGTTCTCAATTCATTAATTGTGTAGAAAAACGCTACTCTTACATTTTGTGTATAACGGTTCGCTCATGATCTGCACGTTAATTGATAAAATTTTCTCTTATGATATTGAATTGTTAAATATTACATATCAATAAATAGAAAATCAACTTGATACACGTATACAAAAATTCTTCATAATAGAGAATATTATATCTCTAAGTACATACACTGCAAGTTATTTAAGTAGAAACGTAAATATTGAACAGTGGTGTGTATATTATTACAATTTTAGTAAAATTAATTTTGAAATTTAATAAAAACACATTTTCTAACACTTCAATATTATTATCATTCCCAAAAAGTTAATATTTTCCCTAATATGTCAGAACTCGATCGTTTTAGATGTGCAAATGAATGAAATTGTTCATATTTGGGAAAGGTTAAGATCCGCGTATGATACTCTTCTTTTAAATCTGGGTGATTTAGAAGAAGTTGATCCTGTAACAGTTTAAAATAAATCTTACGTATCATACATGGCGTTAAGAGATTGACAAAAATTGTAGATTTTGAAACTTCTAATGCATTCCCATCTCGAATTCATTGATTATTGGCCGTCTTTTTTTAGAGATCAGGTCTCAGGACTTTTTGTTAACCAGAAACAGGTTTCGCCAGTCGAAAAACTATTTCATCCTCTGAAAAGGACTAAAGGTGAAGCTCGCGAAATAGTTAAATCTTACCATTTCACTAATGCGGCTTTCGATTTGGCCTGGCAACATCTAATGGAAATAATATGAAAACAAAGGGTTCTCATTAACGCACAGTTGAAAATACTTTTCAATTTACAGAATATTTCTATTAAAAATCTTCAACGTACAATTAACAAATGTGTAGCAAACTTATCCCTTTTAAAAATCGAAACAACAACTGGGATGTAATATTTATTTACATCTGTTCACTTCCAGATATTACCCTTAATTTTTGGGAACAATCCCTTAAGAATAACTCCTTACATCCCCACATCTCGCTTTCATACCATAGAATCAGTTACTGACATTAGGACCCCTTCGAATTGTAATTTCTTCAAAGAAATTCACAAAAATAATGATCATGGACGGGAAAGTTATACAAAAGAGAACTCTTTCCAAACAAAAGTTAATTCTGCGAATTTAAGAAAGTGCTTTCTATGCCAATATGAGCATCCTTCCCGTTTGTGACCCGTTTTCCTACGTATGTCAATAGGAGAAAGGTTTTCTACAGTTCAGAGTCAAAAGAGTTACAAAAATAGCTTGGCAACTTCCCATGAATACAAGAAACGTAAAAGCCAGTTTTTTGTGCCATTTGTAAGCAAAGGCATCATTCTCTACTCCACCGAAAATTCTTTTGATTCGCCTCCTACGTCGAATTCTATTGCAAATAAAGTTTCAAACTCTACTTTACCTGCAGAAATCCCATCAACATCCTCTTCAATTCCATCAAATATTACATTCCACTTCATACTCCTCTATTCTACTAGGAACTGTCTTAGTAGATATTTGTGTAGGTGAAAGTAGATATACAGTTCTTTTTATTTCTAAACATATTCAAAATAAACTTGCACTAAACTCATTTGAGGCAAGGAAAGTGGACATTGTAGGTCTTACGGCAACATCTAGCAAAATATGCTCCATAGTCATTGGATCGCCATCTTATAAAGGTTTTCACGTCCACGTAAACTTAACGTACGTAAACTTACAGGTCAGTTACCTAATCGCTCTCTTCAAGCTTTTGTTAAGTCCGGTTTTGAGGAATTAGAAATGCCTGATAGGAATTTGTGCTAAGGATCCCATGTGTTCGTTGAAAAAACAATCAATGTTTAGTTGACCAACACTCGGTATTCGGTTGGATGATTACCGGAAAACTATTCACCTCAAATATACCCCCTGTAGCATCATCTTTTTACAACGAACTTACTCTTAATCAAGGGTTGTCAAAGTTTTGGAAGTTAAAAAAATTCCTGTAACAAGTCGAATATCCGAAGACGATGAATATTGAGAAGCGTATTACCAGGATACAACCTATCGCAATAAATTCGATCATTTTGTTGTGTTCTTACACTTTCGGCAAAATTTTCAGAAGGGTATAATTTTAGGTCCTTCTCGATTTATTGTTTTGCGTAAATTTCTTCGTAACAAAACCCGACTAAATAGATTTCCTAACGATAAGTTAAAATACGATAACGTAGTAACTGAATATTTAACTTTAGGTCATGTGAAACGTGTAAATAGAAAAACTTCTGATTTTGAAAATTGTTATTACTTACCCCACCACGACGTACTCAAGCCAGAGAGTACCAGAACTAAATTTCGCGTCGTTTTTAATGCCTCTAATCCCACATTTAATGGAGTTAGTCTTAACAATGTGCTCTACCCTGAACCCGTTTTACAATCTGATTTGACGGTTCTCATTCTTAAATGGCGATTTTTTTAATATGTTTTTAGCGCAGACGTAGAAAAAATGTATCGACAAAATTTTTCGATCATCCGCCAATGATGACTCAATTTTGTTATCTTCGGTGTAAACTATGACCCGTACTTAGCAATAAGAACATATCTGGATTTTGACAAAGTGTGTGGAAAACAAAAGCCCGTCGTTTCTGATATTCTCAGGAATTATATGTATATCGATGATGTACTCTATGGCGCTCATACAATTTCCGAGGCCATTGAAGACCTATACAACCTTTTTGAAGTTCTCCACACAGCATGTTTATCAGTTAGAAAATGGTCTTCAAATCATCCAACATTGCTTTCCAATCTTCCCCCTGAGCATTTATGAATGCTAATTTTCTAAAATTTTCGGAAACAAGCAGCACTAAGACACTCGGTATAATGTGGAATTCTAATGACAATTTCTTTTACTTTAATTTCCAAAAATTTCCTGAGAGAAATTGTATCAACAATAGAACAATCCTTCTGAAATTGCCCGATTGTTTGATCCCGTAGGCCGGTTGCACCAAAAATTATTGTGGCTAAAATGATCATGCAACTCATATGAAAAAATTAATCTGGATGGGAAGATGATGTAAGTCCTCAAATAGTTACTAAATGGGAATCACTTTTATATGAATATGATTTAAATATTCCCCGACTTATAAATAATGACCTTAATTACTCTATAAAACTTCGTGGTTTCTGTGACGCATCAGAGAAAGCTAATGCTGCAGCCATATATCTCTCTTTAGCAACCTTTTAATAGCCAAAACCAAAGTTGCACCGTTAAAGTTCATTACACTGAATTATTAGCTTAATCTGTTCGTTTCAAAAGGAATTAAAATAGGAAAATCAACCATGTATCTTGTGGACAAATTCCACCATAGTTCTTGCTTGGCTACAGAAACCTGCATACTCTAGGACAACATTTGTGGCAAATCGTATTGCTCTAATAAATGAGAATATTGGCAGTAGCGTTTGGAGTCTCCAAAGATAAACCCGCTGACTAGGCTCCCGTGGTATCACAGCTAGAGAACTGGCACAATGCCCTCTATCTTCCTAGAGTAGTGTAATGTATTATATTTTTAGTTTTTTCTATCAAACTCACCCTACTCACAACCAATGTCAACAATATCCTAGTCAAGAGCTGAGTTATTCAGAAATATCAACTCTAAAAGACCTATAAAATTGTGTCAGAAGCTATAATTTCCCGAATACAATCTACTATCTCAAGGACTTTTAATACGCCCTAAAAGTAGTATCCTTACACTCAATCCCTTTTTAGATCCCCAGGGCATAATGAGAGTAAATGACAGATCAACATTATCGCACAATCTTTCTTTCAATGAGCGGTATCCTAAAATTCTACCTTACATGGGACGCTTTACACATATTAGAATTTTCTAATATGTTGATTAGGATTGAAGGTTGTTTAAACTCCCGACCTCTTACTTCAATGAACGACAATCATACCGATCTGTGCTTTTACATCTGGCCATTTTCTCATAGGGTCTCCTTTACAAACTCCTTCCGAACCTGACTTTTAGAATAAACCTATTAGTCTCCAAAATCGATGGAAAAAATACAAATTATTCAATACACAAATGCTGTACATTGGAAAGAAGAATATTTAAAGGAACTACATAAACGGGTGAAATGGAAATACCCACATCGTGATTTCTCTAAAAGTGATTTAGTAATTATACGTCAAGACAATTTCCCCCCGAAATAAATGGAGATTCGGTCGAATTGAAAATGTCGTTCGAGGTTCAGATTCAAAAATAAGAGTAGCCGAAGTTCATACTTCCAATTGATTAATTGTCAGACCTATTGCTAATTAGTTTTACTACCTACCTAATCCCGAACAATCCCAATATTTTTTCTTTACATTCCAGCGATTATGTCTCTTCCACCAATCACACGTCCATCCGAAACATCAACCGATCGTCAACTAACTCCTAGACGTCCAAACTGGAATTGCCGAATCTGCAAGTAGAATCTACTACATGCTACAAATCTAAGCGGATGTGATTACAACAGTGAAGAACAATTGTTCTACAACACAAATACTGCTATAATTGTTAAGATCATTCCCATCGAGTATATCGGTGTATAAGTCGGTAGCGTTGTAAAATTTGTGTTGATAATCATCATCACATCAAATAAAAGTAATGCAAATAAATTCTCAGATGTTTCTTCATCGAATAATTCTCATATAGGCACGACTATTGTTATCAACGTCAACACTAAACGTTAAAAAAGCTAAAGAATCGCTTTTTTAATTTATCTACATATTATCATGAAATTCAAATCAAATATTATATTATTATACATTTAATAATTATCCACATTTAAATGAGATAAATTATTACTATGAATTGTCATTGAAAATTGTATAAAACTTTTTTACATATTTTATATTATTTTATATTATATTGAATTATGCTTATCCCCTGTGCGAATTAAGTACTAACAGCAATAAATTCTCCCCTAATTAATATACACATAATTAATCATTTTGTTTTTATCTTATACATTTAATGAAAATTCTTGGAGAACCATCCCGAATAAACAGTGCACTTAATAGAACCAACAATTAAACATCAATGGATTATTTCCAAAATGACCGAGGAGCGACAACTAAAATTGAAAACTATTCAATTTTGAATTCCAACTCCAACTAAAGAGTCACATTTAAAGAGAGTCACATTTTAATATAATTCTTATTTATATTCGTATGTCTTGCTTTATTCTTTAATGTTTCTTCTTTTAATGTTTTCTTTCCCCTTTATTAAATAGTATAAAATACTAGTGATAACATTTAAAAAGGTGCATGCAAAATAAAATTTAAATTGAGAGCAAAAAAAAATAAAAATAAAAAAAAAATAAATAAATCATGATTAATAACGAATAATTTTCTCTATATTTTTGATAGTATTGATTATAGATACTAAACTTATTACTAGTTCCAGCTGATACAGAAAGTTCATTATTTTTTTTTTTTTTTTTAAATCTTATGACTAAATTTCTTTAATATCGTTTGCGATATTTTTTTAAACAAATAAAAAAATGACTTGAAAAAGATTAGTTTGTATAAAATTGAAGTAAATGTTAATATGACTATTTCATGAATGGCAATAAATATATTTGCATAAAAAAATAATAACAAATATATTTATGATAAAAATGTATTTCATTCTAAAATACAGCTTTATTGATACGGTTCATAAACCGGATCGGATTTTTCTTACTTTAAAACATAATCTATTATATCTATTACAATATCTGAATCTTGGTTCAAAATTACATATAATAAAATATAATAAAATATTTTAGGGGCGTTAATAATAAGTTTCTCTTTAAATTTTGTTTATAAAAGTTTTGAGGTCTCGACTGTAAAATATATTTAAACAAAATCAATATCGGCTGCATTTTTTTTTAATTTTAGTTATTTCTTGATTATATGCATTTGTTCCCTTTATGTACGTATTCCTTGTTTAATAATTATTTAACACTTTTTTTCAAATTGTGACATTAAATGCAAAGTTTTAAAAGTATAAATTTATTAATTATAACTAAATTTGTTAGCGAAATGTGTGTAGGAACAAAAATTTATGAACAAAACGTATATGTTAAATAAATTAAATTAAAATCGATAAATTCGAATAAAATATAAATGTTTTTAATGTAAAAATTAATGTAAACCAATAAATAATAAAATTTAAAGAATAAAATTAATATTCATAAAAAACTTGTCAAGTTTCGTTGGTTTTTCGTTTCGACAAACATATGTAATTATAAGTTATAATGTCATTATTTTTATCTTTTATATATTTATTATTTCTAGTGAGCATCTTTTTTTTTTTTGTTTTTTGTTTTTGTTGGGGTTATGCATATAAGTTTTTAACTAAAAACATATATGCATAACCCAAAACATATATGTTTTTAGTTAAAAACAATAAAATGAATGAAATACCGGAAAAAAATTAAACTAAGCACAGTTATTACATTATTGCAAAAAGTATACAAATAAAATAATCTCGTAATAATACTTTGTAGCAACAATTATTCACAACAATTTAAAAATTGTTCTTCTTTTTTCAAATTATTTTTTGTTAGACTGACAACAGCATTTTGAAATGTTAATAACCATTTCTTTTTTGTTAATTATTTACTTAGCATTTGCTTTGTTGCACCGAATGAAATAAAAAAATATTTTTAAATTTAAATATTTCATTATTTGTCACATGCCAAATGTAATATAATTTGTTTATTAATTTCTTCTTTTTTGTTTTATTGATCGTCTCTTTGGTAATTTATTTAAGCTATGGGTGATGGTGCTAAAGTGGCTCGTGTGGCACGTGTTGGAGATTTACTTGTATTTTGTATATTAGCACCATTGCTATGAATGCGGAAAAGTTCGCCTACAGTTATGGCAACTTGAATAGCTCCCTTACCTTCCAGAACATCTGCAGCACAACATATCAAATTCTAAAATATTGAAAAAGAAACAAAAAACATATTAAATTCATGTGATATTTTTTTAATATTTCATTATAAAATATAATAACTCAATTACCAAAAATTATTATAATATAGTAATTACACGGTACTACAAATTAAGGAAAAATAAATTAAAAATTTATTAATTTCTTATTACATCTATTCTTAATAAATTACTTTTATTCTTAATAAATTACTTTTATTCTTAATTATTTACTTCTATTATTAATAAATTACTTTTATTCTTAATAAATAACTTCTATTCTTAATAAATTACTTCTATTCTAAATTAATTACTTCTAAATTACTTCTATTCTTAATAAATTACTTCAATTCTTAATTAATTACTTCTAAATTACTTCTATTCTTAATAAATTACTTCCAAATTACTTCTATTCTCAATTAATTACTTCTAAATTACTTCTATTCTCAATAAATTACTTCTATTCTAAATAAATTACTTTTAATATTAATAAATTACTTCTATTCTTAATAAATTACTTCTATTCTAAATTAATTACTTCTAAATTACTTCTATTCTTAATAAATTACTTCTATTAATTAATTACTTCTAAATTACTTCTATTCTTAATAAATTACTTCTATTAATTAATTACTTCTAAATTACTTCTATTCTTAATGAATTACTTCTATTCTTAATAAATTACTTCTATTCTAAATTAGTTACTTCTAAATTACTTCTATTCTTAATAAATTACTTTTATTCTTAATAAATTACTTCTAAATTACTTCTATTCTTAATAAATTACTTTTATTCTTAATTATTTACTTCTATTATTAATAAATAACTTTTATTCTTAATAAATTACTTCTATTCTAAATTAATTACTTCTAAATTACTTCTATTCTTAATAAATTACTTCTATTAATTAATTACTTCTAAATTACTTCTATTCTTAATAAATTACTTCTATTAATTAATTACTTCTAAATTACTTCTATTCTTAATGAATTACTTCTATTCTTAATAAATTACTTCTATTCTAAATTAGTTACTTCTAAATTACTTCTATTCTTAATAAATTACTTTTATTCTTAATAAATTACTTCTAAATTACTTCTATTCTTAATAAATTACTTTTATTCTTAATTATTTACTTCTATTATTAATAAATTACTTTTATTCTTAATAAATTACTTCTATTCTTAATAAATTACTTCTAAATTACTTCTATTCTTAATAAACTACTTCTATTCTAAATTAATTACTTCTAAATTACTTCTATTCTTAATAAATTACTTCTATTCTTAATTAATTACTTCTAAATTACTTCTATTCTTAATAAATTACTTCTATTAAAAATAAATTACTTTTAATATTAATAAATTACTTCTAAATTACTTCTATTCTTAATAAACTACTTCTATTCTACATTAATTACTTCTAAATTACTACTATTCTTAATAAATTACTTCTATTCTTAATTAATTACTTCTAAATTACTTCTATTCTTAATAAATTACTTCTATTCTAAATTATTTACTTCTATTATTAATAAATTACTTTTATTCTTAATAAATTACTTCTATTCTTAATAAATTACTTTTATTATTAATAAATTACTTCTAAATTACTTCTATTCTTAATAAATTACTTTTAATATTAATAAATTACTTCTATTCTTAATAAATTACTTTTATTATTAATAAATTACTTCTAAATTACTTCTATTCTAAATAAATTACTTTTAATATTAATAAATTACTTCTATTCTTAATAAATTACTTCTATTCTTAATTAATTACTTCTAAATTACTTCTATTCTTAATAAATTACTTCCAAATTACTTCTATTCTTAATTAATTACTTCTAAATTACTTCTATTCTTAATAATTACTTCTAAATTACTTTTATTCTTAATAAATTACTTCTATTCTCAATAAACTACTTCTATTTTTAATTAATCACTTCTAAATTACTTCTATACTTAATAAATTACTTCTATTAATTAATTACTTCTAAATTACATATATTCTTAATAAATTACTTTTATTCTTAATAAATTACTTCTATTCTTAATAAATTACTTCAATTCTTAATTAATTACTTCTAAATTACTTCTATTCTTAATAAATTACTTCCAAATTACTTCTATTCTCAATTAATTACTTCTAAATTACTTCTATTCTTAATAAATTACTTCTATTCTAAATAAATTACTTTTAATATTAATAAATTACTTCTATTCTTAATTAATTACTTCTAAATTACTTCTATTCTTAATAAATTACTTCTATTAATTAATTACTTCTAAATTACTTCTATTCTTAATAAATTACTTCTATTCTCAATAAATTACTTTTATTCTAAATTAATTACTTTTAAATTACTTCTATTCTTAATAAATTACTTCTATTCTTAATTAATTACTTCTAAATTAACTCTTTTCTTAATAAATTACTTCTATTCTAAATAAATTACTTTTAATATTAATAAATTACTTCTATTCTTAATAAATTACTTCTATTCTAAATTAATTACTTCTAAATTACTTCTATTCTTAATAAATTACTTCTATTAATTAATTACTTCTAAATTACTTATATTCTTAATAAATTACTTTTATACTTAATAAATTACTTCTATTCTTAATTAATTACTTCTATTCTTAATTAATTACTTCTAAATTACTTTTATTCTTAATAAATTACTTCTATTCTCAATAAATTACTTCTATTTTTAATTAATTACTTCTAAATTACTTCTATTCTTAATAAATTACTTCTATTAATTAATTACTTAAAAATTACTTCTATTCATAATAAATTACTTTTATTCTTAATAAATTACTTATTTTCCTAATAAATTATTTGTATTCTTCAAAAATTTTAGAATTTCAAATAAAACACATTTAAGGAAAAATGGTTTTCTCTCTTAACATTGTATCAAAAGTAATTCATATATTTAATAGACTTTTTTCGTTTATTTGATTAAATAAATTGAATAATATAAGTAAATAAATACTTTTAAATATATATTACATGGTATTAAGCATGTGTGTATATATGTTTATATGTAATAATTTTAATTTTATTATTTATATATATATATATATATATATATATATATATATATGTATGTATATATATATATATATATATATATATATATATATATATATATATATATATATATATATATATATATTTATATATATATATATATATATATACACATATATATATATATATATATATATATATATATATATATATATATATATATATATATATATATATATATATATATATATATATATATATATATATATATATATATATATATATATATATATATATATACATACATATATATATATATATATATATATATATATATATATATATATATATATATATATATATATATATATATATTGTAGTATACATAAGAAGTGTTTTATAAGTTATTAAGTAGATATTTTTATCCATATTTGCGCAAATGATTTTTCTTCTCCTTATTTTAAATACCAATATTTATCAACTAATATTTATTTAGTTCTATTAAATAGGGGACAAAAATATATGTATACGCACTGGTTTATTCGTATGTAAGAAATACATGCAATAGTAATTCGATATATTAAAACATTTCAAATGTTATTTTTATTTAACTTTCATAAAATATATGCTTGTAATTTGTTATTTGTGATATTTTAAAAATTGTATTTTTTCTTTAAGATTTTTGATTTTCAATTTATGTTTTCCTTTCTTAGAAATTAGTGGAATGTTAGTTACTTTTTTGCTCTCTTTGTTATTTCTTTTTAATAAAATGTTAAATAATATTTTATTACTATGAAATTATATTGATGCAATTACATTTGAGGATTTTAGCTTTATGGATTTTGCATACTACAATCTACTCTTTTAAAAGTCTACAACGCTCTGCTTTAAGGCACTGCTTACAAATGAGTTCCGTTTATTATTTTCCTTTGGTTAAATTATATAATCAAATAATTTTTCGTTTAATTTAATTTCTTTTTATAATTTTTAATTTATTGCTTGTCAAAATAATGAATATTGGTTAATATGATTTCATTTGTTTTTCTTTTTTCTTTTTTGTTAATTTAAATTTATTTTAATACTAATTATCGCACTTGTTAAACGGTTTTAGTAAATTGTATCCCTGCATTTCAAAGATGAAACTAAATGTATTTGTCAAATCATTACTTCAATCAACAATTTTATAAGCAAAATACTAATCAAGAAGTTTTTTTATAATTATTTATATATAACAAAAATTCGATAAAAAATTAATAAAAGCAAAACAAAAAATATTGGTAAGAAATAAAATTCTTCAAAAAAATTGAAAAAGGAAAACGGCAAGAGGGTTAAAAAAAAAAGAAAATGTTAAAAAAAATAAATAAAATAAAATAAAATAAAATAAAATAAAATAAAATAACATTTCAGTTAAAATATAATTAATAAACAAACTTAACGAAATGATCTGTGTACTTTGTGATATAAGAAAACTTCTTTAACTTTTAAATTAAAATATTATATAAATGTCATTAAAACGATTAGGAATCGTCAATATTTATCCATTAGATCATAGATCAAGAAATATAGGTGGCAACTTAGTTTTGTGCACGAAAAATCATTTGAATATTATGCACAGAAACATTATGAAATAAATTGATTAAATTTATTTTGTTTATAATTGATTTTTAATGAGATTTTTTTCATTTGTTTAGAGTTTCAATAGGAAACTTTTTTGCAATGAAATTAAAAAGGAGTATAGAAGATTGTATAATTCAAGTCTTTGGGAGTTTAAAATGTATCCGTTAGTTATCGTTACAATAACAAAAAATCAATACCTTGTTTTAAGGAAGTTTATTATTTAAAAACTATATATTAAGCAGCCTCTACTAAAGTTTTTTTTTCCTTTGTTCATAGATAAATGCATATTTGTTGTGTAAAATCTTATACATAAATTTAATAATATTTAAATACAAATGAAATTTGTAGAGTCTAATTGTTTTTTTTTTTTTTCAATATTTCTTTGTGTGTACTCATGTAAATATAATAAAAGCAATAAATGTTTATATATTTTTGTATAGAAATTCTTAATTTAGTTTAAATTATATTAAAATGTTAAATAGTTAAATGACAATTATGTATTAAAGGAATGTAAGAGGAAAGTGGGATAAATAATAAAATTATTGTAAAAATTTCATTTTAATAAAATACAATTAAACATTTTTCGAATACTCTTTAGCCTGGCAGTGGAAAGAATACCAATAGCAAAAATGTCACAATAAAAACGCATGATAATATGATTGTAAGGGTATGGGAATCATGTCTTAAGAGAAATGATGACTTTGAAGTTCCAGCTTCTTTTAATTTAACAACATTCTTGACAAGGTTCTCATCTTCAATCATCATATTATCGTTAATTCGATAAATGCTATAAATATTGGATTTTGGTTTAATTATACCACCATTAGGTATATTAGCATGCTCAAAGAACACAATACGTTTCGAGACGGTATTATTGATTGTTGTAGCTTTTGTTCCAGTTGCCCGCGAAAGTGGTGATGACAAATTTGATGTAGATTTTTCATTTGACTTTTCCATTGAAGATAAATCGAGTAATTTATATTTAATATTCGATGTATTATAAATTGCTGATGTAATTGGAGTATTGTTAGAGCTTTGGTTGTTTGTCACCTTAAGTGATTGTTCAGTTTCTTTGATATTATATTTTTCATCGATAATTTGATATAAACCAGATTTGGTTGCAGTTGTTGTTGCGGCTGCTGATGTTGAAGTAATACCGGTAAGTAGATCATTATCAGTTTCCACAATAGTTTGTAAAGTTGTGGCATCCATTGACGATGACAACAAAGACGATGAGGATGAAGAAGAACTCATACCACCGTTATTACCATGATGTGTAAGCAAATTAAATTTAATTTTCTGAAATGTTTTCAATTTACAATGACGATCATAATTACTAACACTTAGTGAACTTGTTGTTGATGATGTAGTGGAGGAGCCAATATTATTATGTGTTTTTCTTTCAATGCTGCAACTGTTGCTATCACTATTGTGATCATTTTTGCTGTAAAAGTTATTTATCTGACCATTGCAATAAAAGCTATCAGTATTGTCACCATCACCACGACCATCACTATTTAAATTATTATCATAATGATCATAAATTTGATCATAATTGAAATTTTTAAATTCCTTCGTCATCTGTTCTTTGGTGCCGGTTGCAGTTAATTTATTTTGCTCTTCCTTTGTATTCATTCGATTACAGTCTCCATTATTGCCTTCCTCAATCTCAACTTCCTCCTCCTCCAATTGTTCTAGTAAAAATTCATTGTCTTTTAGCAACATACAACGATGTTGTTTGCTCAAATCCGGTTTATTATTTTTATATAAAAAGTAGTGCTTTTTATCTTCCTCAAGATGTTGTGACACTTGTTGAT